>CM057133.1:18279368-18675322 GCA_029964075.1 Patiria pectinifera
TTGTGTGTTTGTGTGGGAGTGCGTAACACCCTCATTATTTGTTTTTGTCGGCAAAATCATTATCCTATTGGCAAATCTTGTGTCTGTCGTCATACAGTATGTAAATGCCTCAATGAATAGTGCTACCGGTATATATTGTCTGATGGTGTTTAGTCTCATTTGCTTTTAAGAGTTATCCCATTTTTAACAGGTGTCCTCCATCCCTCCCCTTCCCCTCAGCTTTTATGTTTGCGAAAAAGTCCCAACCTCCCAGCACAGAGTGGTCAGTTGGCAATTTGGTTGCTGCACCCCCTCCCCACATCCCCCCAGTGAAATTTGTTGCTTGAGCCCATGACATAAACCATCATTGCATTGCATCAGCACATTAGGTATATTGCAGCAATGCGGTCAAGGCTCATCATTGAGGGTGTTTGTGCACAGTTTCCATGGCATGTTTACACGACAGCATGTTTTGCCAATCACGGATAATTCATCCCCAATCATGCCAATAGTTTAATTTGCATACAACGAATACTTGCCATCTCTAAACTGAGGACTAAAGATAATAGAGTAAATATGATGGTAATTACCGGGATGAATATCAGCCAACCCCTGGCAGTCCATTATCAATCACTAATGCCCTGTACCAAGACTGTATAGACTTATTGGCCCTATATCCAATCAAGTCATTAGTTGCGCACTATTGCACCGGAAGGCAGGGATGAGTTAGTTATATGCACATGTTGATGTTGTACTTGACAGCTGGGTGTACTCAAGCTAATATCCATGCATGAGGCATTCTTGGTAATTTCCTCAGATCCGAGACTCAACCTCACCAAGATTGGATTTGTTTCATCTGTTGATAGCTCCCCCTGCCACCGCAGTAGCTTGACCGCGTGCACCACCTGCAAAAGGGGAGCAAAGGCAATGCTGGCGCCTGTATACATGTACTTGCAGACTGTAATTAGGTTATAATTCCTCCAAACTCCCTCTAGAGACATGCAATCAGTCACATGTAATTGGCAATCAGAAAGTCAGTTAATTGACAATGCAGAAAGTCAGTTAATTGACAATGCAGAACGTCAGTTAATTGACAATGCAGAACGTCAGTTAATTGACAATGCAGAACGTCAGTTAATTGGCAATTCAGAAAGTCATTGGGTCGTATGTATAAAAACTAGCATTTGCTTTTACTACCATTTTTTTTAGCATTTACTTGCATCTGTATGAATAAAATCGAAGCAAGTGCTTTTAATCATTTGCTAAAAACTAAAAGTACCGGTATAAACTTTTTTGTTTTTATAGCTTTTGCTAGGCTATTTATAGCATTTGCTTCGTTTGGTATGAATAAACAAAAGTAAATGCTTTAGATTTGGAGTATTTACTAGTCATTTTGCAAGTCAGGGTAATCTTAAAAAGGGAGAAGCAAATACTAGTCTGCAATGTAGCAGCTTTTTTAAACGTGGTTCGCAGGATACACGGAGGAGGGAGTGTCTAAAATCAAAATACAAGTAGCTGTACCAGTTTGAGGAAAGAATTGTGGCATGGCCATAGTCGATGGAGTATCCCCTGGCACGGCAAGGGTCTAGATGATATGCAAGCAGATTCGGTTACTACATCTTGATCTCCAGATTCTCCATAGGTCTTGTTATCATGTCAGCCAAATTGTCCAATCTACATGACTTTGTTCAGTTTAGTCCACATTTCTGATCGAAATGACATCACAGTAACTAAAGCCACTGCGATTGGCTGGTGTGCGAGCTAGGTCTCATAAAATTTACATGCTATCATATAGCAGACGTTCAAGTTCAACTGTGGCTCTGCCCACGTGAATATCTGATCCTGAGACTAAGGTGGCCGACCATTGCTAGGAAAATTCTGGGGAAAGAAAAGGGGGAGCACTGACTGCGAACCAGCAACATGAGGTTCATTTCACTTTAAATCACCCTTGTTAGCTTTAATACAGGTTGCTCTGTGTGTCTCTGCGTACGTGCACGTACACAATAGAGACCCAGTTGTTACAATCAGCTACAAGTGTGAAGCAATTTCAACTATTTCAATTACCAAATGCTACACAGGAAAAATTAATTTTTTATTTATACAGGTACATGTACATGCATTTGCTTTCCCTTAATGCTTTTACGCCAAAGTAAATGTTTCTACTGTTTGCTTAAAGATATAGTCCATCATTTGTAATGTGTGCATTTCGTTCGTTTGAAGCAACAAAAGTGTTCAAAATCTAATGAAGGATACTGAACAACTAACTTGATGAAGTTTCAGCTCAGCTTCAGCTGTATATTCGAGAAAACAGCATTCTAGGATCTCAATTTCAAATCCACAAAGTTACTGAATCATGTTTTCAAAATTAGGCCCGAATTCAGCGTCGACGATGTTCTCACTGGGCAGTTGGCTATACGATCGCCGGCGCGCTAATCCGGCCAATTATAGCAACGCCGCGCAGTGGCGGTGTCGCGTTGTGCCAACGCTTTGCGCCGCGCTCGCCAGTTATGCGAATAACAAAACAAACTACTAATTTAAATTTTCTCTGATTGCGTCTGAAGGCCTTCTTTCGTTGATTGCTTTAAAATAGCCAGCTTTCACAGGGAGTTTAGTCCCTTACTATCTTTCAACCAAGTATGTTTTCAACAATAACTATGTAGGTCACTTTTCAGATGGCTTCAAGTGATGGACTATAGCTTTAAACTTCCTGGCATTTTCGTTTTTATTACATATGACCTATTGGTTTGAACCCAACCTACAGGTCAAAATGCTTACCAGCAACTAAGTTGTTACTGGTAACAACAGATCTCTAGATATTGCACTATGTCATCATGATGTACTATTTACTGCACATCTGTCCTGAATCAAATTTAAACAATAACTTAACAATTTATCAACGCCATTACATTTTACAAAATACAGTAGATGCTTGCAAGATGTACTTTTTTAAAGTGAATTTTGATTCAGACTACCTTCAAATCTGTTGGGAGTTCTTTCATTATTTCTATAAAACTAGTAAAGGTAATCATTGTTGCATAAAAATGTATATAATTTCTGGACTATATGCCCTTTTTTTAAAAAAGATTTTAACAGTAAATATTAGAAAGTACAGTACTGTACATGTACATGTAAATTATAAGCCACAATGTAAATAATGCAACCTTCAGAATTAATGATGTCTGTAAAGTGCATAAAAGGGGTTTAAAAGCATGTAAAATAACTACAAACTGACCCTACAAAGAGTCCTTTAATTCAGTTACATATTTAATGATGGAAATAACCACAGACCCGATCTGAATCAATCTATTTGCTGTACAAATGCCATAGTAATATGGTGTTTTGATGGCCTGCTCTGCTATTTTGCAGAGAAAGTGCTCGGGGACTATCCGTGCTGATTCTATCACTGAAAACATATTGACTAATGCGCTATGTCACTTGTCTCTTCATGTAGATCGTTTATCTCTGTAGCTAGTGTGTCGCTTTTCCTTCAATAGGGAGAGGCCACATTGGCAGACCTCATATTGGATCGATTTGTATTAACTAAACCCATAACAAAACACACGTCAAAGATAACTTTTACTAAATGCAATCCGTCTATTAAATGTTATGGCCTATACAACAATACGTAGTCATACATACATAGCTTTATTTTAGCATTGGCATCTCGGTACTTGTTAAACACACACACATCCTGGCTGAATGGATTTACTTTCCAATTTTATAATTTTTAATACTCATGAATGATTTTCTCGATAAAATATAAAATACTTTCATTGACGAAAAATGGTTCCAGGATGTTCAGCGACAGCACTTGAATAAAACCAATTTTAAAAAAGCCTGGAGCCAAATTCCACTAGCAAAATTTTTTTGGGGAGGTCTGCATTTTGCGGTCTTAATACATGTACATGTATGTCATCAAAATGTCAATTCGGTGTCAACAATATTTGATCGGAGCTGCTCTTGATTGGCGTTTGGATTTGAGGAGCTTTAATTTTGCATGTTTGATCCACATTCCTGACAAAACCATGTGGATCATAGGAAGAGATTATTTGTAAACTGATGAGTTAGATTCCATAGGTGTTTGTCATTGATCTCCTCTTCAAATTTCATCAAGAACTTCAATGTTTAATATGTACTCTGAAACTTCACTGGACCAGGAGCATTACTCCGAATGCAGGTCCACTTGATTCACAACCCAATTTTGCTTACATGTGCAAATGAGGGCTTTGCCATGATATCTTAAAGGGAAAATACAACATTTGCAAACATCAAAAAATAAAACTACCAAATCATTTTGAAATACCTTGCTGGACTGTTAGTGAATGACAGTGTAAAGCATCCTGTAAAATCATGGCACCTGGTATACTGTCATTTTCAAGAAAAGTGGTCTTTTTGTATCAATTTCAACGCTGATGGCCGATCAGCGTTGGGCAAAAAAAACTAACTTTCAAATACACAAAGCCTCAGATTGACCATCACACTTGTTTGTAATCGATTACACACCTATGATGTGAAGTAATTTCAAGCCCAGCTAGACTGGTTCCTTGACCTCACAATTCCCCAATGTATGTAAACTGCTCTGTTTCTTCTTAAATGGAGTCAGGGAACCAGACTACAGGAAAATGATTGTTTTCTTGGGTTTTTGCTAGCATTTTTGAACCCAAAACCTCAAAAAGTCAGTGTATAACTATATTTTGCTATATATTTCCAACCCCCAATTCCATCCATTTCTTGAAAATTTGTAAAAATGCAAATGATGTATATTAAAGTTGACCCCGGGATGTAGTGGAGTCCCTGGAGTGTCTGCAATTTCCTTGCATGAACATCACATGTCCTCCAGTCCCAATTGGGTTTACAAGCTGTTCAAATGAGATTTGACAAAAACATTCCTTTATTGTTTATCCACTCACTCACGGTGTCTCGAGGAGGGACAACAGTGCAATCCCCCAGTGACACCCCTCGTGAGGGGAAAAAAAAAGAAAAAAGGTGCAAAAAGTCATGTTGATGATAATTTAATGCACATTTAACCACATGGAATGTCAATGGGGTGGGGTGGGCAATTGTGCCCCTGCCAAGCCTCGAAAAAATGATAAATTGCGACTATGCTAAGAGAAAGTACATGTACAAGGATTTGGTTGAAATAATGTGCTTTGACCCCACTCCTAAAAAATCCTGGTAACTTGCCCATGCATCCCTCCGTGATTTAAACTTGTGATTTACTTGTGACTGGACTTGTGAATGGACTTGAGATTTAAACTTGTGATTGCCTTGACTTGACTTGTGACTGGACTTGCGTTGATGCGATGACATACCTAAGTCGACCCCAGAATGTACAAAATGTATACGTTTTTTGTATCTTTGTCATTTTTCTTTTCTTTTCACGTGATTGGTAATTAAGACATTGGCAGTCCAACGTTAGATGAACTGCCCTCACGCAGGGAGTTTCGAAACTTGGAAGCCCTTGGTCTCTGGCTTTGCTTTCATTTCTGGATCATTAACTCTAACTGGCCTTTCTCTATGCTCTAACCATCCGGCCTTCAGAATCCATCTGCATGTTTATTTGATTCCTGTTGGAGCATAGAGATGGTTGGAGTGAGGGATGCACTACAGTAAACTAATTATGCAAACGCGGGGTCAGGCATAGGGTACCGCCATTTATAATCAGAGTTCATTAGTTTGGGTGTATGAGTTACCATTGTGGTGTTGGTGTTTACAAGAGTGAGGAAGATTCCTGGTATTTCACTCAAGAGGTTAGGGTTAAATACTTTTTGAAGCCTGTTATACATGTATGTAAACCAAATGAAAGTACAGTCAAATCTCGTTAGTACAACTCTGTTAATACAAAATTCTGGTTATAAATAACAAACATAAAGCCTTAGTCCACACTGTGCATTTATGTGCACAATGAATGGGACTGATGTTCCTCTTAATACAAAATTCTGATGTAACAAACCATTTGGCTAGGTCCGAACGAGTTTGTATTAACGAGACTCGACTGTACTCTAAAACTATCTGGCCTCATCTTGTAGGATTTTTCTACAAAGAACTTGGACCCGTATTGAGTCGTAGGGCTGTACCAAATTTACTGAATACAATTCAGTTGTCAACAGAATATGAAAATAGTAATTAATCAATTCAAATATTCGAAAAATGGGAGTGGTCTCGATAAGATGATGAAAAAGATATAAGTTGTGTGGTTTTATTGCTAGTCACTACCACACCTTTGTTGAACGGTTGAAAGCCATTATACTAATAAACGTACATGTACATACATCAATCTTGTGATGAACATTCCCCATTCATGTCCCAACCAACTAGTCGTATAGTCACTTTGCGGCAACGTTACTAATAAAATGAATGGAGGTCCCGACTATGATGAATGGTATAGTGACTAGTGATGGCAAGTTGACTATATAGTCACACTCAGTGGCGGCGCTACAGGGTGGGGGCATGGGGTGGGGGACATTTGCACCCCCAATTGTCTTCCTTGCCCTTCCCCCTCCCTGAGGTCCCCTCAAAAAAAAAAATATCAAAACTGAAGAGAAAAAGGAAATATTAAGGCAAAAGAAAAGGGAATGAAAATGGCCCTAAAGGCGGATATTAAAACGTACACGTACCATGTACATGCATTGTAAATACGCATGCAGTATGTTTTGAACACCTAAGGGTAAAATGATATCCAGCCTCTGCACGCCTGCTTTTCTTTATTTCCACCTGCACAGCCGGTGATTTTCTCATGTTCCCCCATCCCCCCCAAAAAAAAGTATTTCTTTGCCCCTCACTTGCTTGATTGACCCCAAATTGTAAAAGTCTGGCGCCCACCACTGGTCACACTAGCTTACGCACAAATGTACATGTAGACATGGTAGATGGAGGTTGCAAATTATAGCTCAGAGTGTTCTGGTCGACATTTAGGTCGTGTTGATTGTGGAGATATAGTTACAGGTACATTGTAGCTCTTGCCTCGAGGAGAATAATGCATACATGTAATTAGTCACGGCTGCAGTTACTGTATTTAAATATCCGGTTTATTGTCCCAAGTTATACCATTATTACTTGTGCCAATTATATTCGACCTCTCAACAGATGGTGGAGCTTCACTTGGGCTGATTTTGCATGCCATTAAGGAGGAGCGATGACCACAGCATACTGCTTTCATTCATTTATTTTATCTAACATTTTATATGTTACAATTTATACATGTACCGGTAAGTGGGATAAACTGGCTCCAGCAGATGTCGAGATCTGTTTGAGCGCCTCACGTAAATTGCAATGTTGCAAACAATCACCTTCAGTGATGTTCAAACAATAATAAACAATTTATTCAACTTGAAGCAACATCAAAATGATTCAGACATTTATAAAAGTATATTCACAGGAACTGCAAAATCTGTGTAACCTATTTACAGTTTATATTAAAGTAAATATATAGGCCCTAGCCCTATTGCAAATGCCAATAAGAATCCAAATAATACAATAAGATATGGACATGTATGTACGGTACATGCCATTCATTATGTGTGGAAAATTAAATTATTATTTGTAACACTGGTGCTTGCAATATCTGTCAATCTTTCAAGCCTCACAAATATTAATAAGGTTATTATGGTGTGCAGTAAAAATTGCATAAAAGCCTCATCTTCGTGAGTTATCTTGAGATAATTCAAGGTGTAACACTATCGCTTGGAATAACAGATTAAGCTGAAATTTGATATATATATACTTAGATTATATAAGTGTCCAACTACTCGTGAAATAACAGCTTGATTAGATTCCTAGAAATTGAGATAAATACATACGTTTGGTGAAGTTTTCGAACGATTTCTTTCCGACTTAGAAGGTCAGCTGCAGTAACCAGTATTGACATTTCGGCGTGGATGACGGCGATTTCTTCACTGACATAAAGTTTAGAATGTCTTTTTCTGTCATAATTTAACATTTCAATCATCGTGAGCATAATTTTCTGATAAACACAATGTTCAAAATGCCATTTTTTGGGGGGGTGCATGAATTTCACTGCTCTGTTATAGCGTCTAATTACGTAATCGGATTAACTTTGTTTATCAACGAGCCACGCTTGCCTTCGCAACCATATGGCTGCAATCGTCTACATGTATGCATGTGTTGACTTCAACACCTCATTCAATTGGAGTACAATACTATTTATTGAAATATAATGAAACTGCCTGAGATGTGATTGAGTAGTTGTGCTTCCAAATCATCTTAAACTGAATAAGAGCTCACAGGAATTTTTGATTCGGTGGGAATAAAACATGAGGGCAGTTAGAATATAAGGTTCCATTTTAGCTTGTTATTATGAACCCTGGACAAGACCACTGAGCTGAAGGCTTTGCTGTAATACAGGTAGAGGGTTATTTGCTTCGCAGGGAGAGGACAAAGCTCAGGAAAAAAGGGGGAAAAATCGAATCGCACAACTTCACATCCCTAACAAAAGTGCATTCTTGTAAAACCACTCAGCCACTCAACAGTCACTAACTTTCTCTGAATTGCGCTCGCGGTCAAATCATGCTCAAAATCATTAATGAATTAGGAATGAGACACCACGCTTATTCATTCCACCATGCCGTCAATTATAACAAGGGCCCCTGGTTATGGTTTGCAGAGAGCCAGGTGCTAAAAGGCAAGACATAATTGGCGATCTAACACAACACAGCCACCATGAAATTGAGATTAATTCCACCAACCAACCTTGAAATCAACATGAACTGTCAATGTGCATTCGATCATAGACGCATCAACTGGTTAGACATGACACCCCCTCCCCCCCTCCTATCCTAGACCAATCCAAGCATGCTAGCACAGTACATTCACAGAGGCCCCCTTCAATGGCAGAAGCACTGTGCCAGCTATTGTACAAAGCAACGCCCCATGAGGGATTATCTGAACAATAGCTGCGACATGCTTTCGCCATTGATGGGGGCCTTCATGAGCTTACGGTAGAATTTTATTAATAGTGGATTAGCCAAAGTGGAATATTACACTTTATCTTCAAGCAAACTTGTATCCTTGATCCTGATTGGTCGATCTATGGCAACAACAGTGTGATGTTACACTGTATCGCACAGTCCATATCCATAGGGTTGTCTTGGAGGGGCGTGGCTAACTCGCAGACGGTGAAAGGTCAATAATGTGCGGCATGTTATCTGAGCGTGTGAATTGTGACACATGTCGGATGTATGAGACTTGTTACATGTAGGTCTTTATACTTTGAACTCCAACATCCAATACCATACTAGCCTACTTTAATAGCAAATATCTGTACTTACAGGGGCTTAATGAGATTGGTCCTGGTCCTTGCATAATAATTAAACAATAAAGTTAACAATAAAGTTAACTGCTGTTATGTAGGATGACATTTTCTGTTTTGACTCAGGTGCCATACGTCCCTCAGGTATAAAAAAATCCAAGTTCCGCATCACGTCAATCATGTCAAGACAACTTTTAATAATTTTATTTAGCTCTGATATACTCAGTAAACTAATTCTTGCCTTTTGTATGGTATTATCTAGGGTTCATCCAATGAGTCGGTATTTGTAGGAGCCGTGGCTGCCCTAGTCCATCTCAGCATTGCGGTGGGACCTCAGCTTAATCCCTACCTCAAGTCGGTGCTCAGCTATGTGAGTAGGAGTAATAATCTGAGCCCCAACCCAACCTCTCACCTGCCACCGTGAACTCAACCTCACCCTACTGCATCCCCACCCCAACTTTACTCCACCCACCAACACACCTCCAACCATATCCCACCCACTCCACCCATAACCAGAGCTGCACCTCATTCCACTCCTTTTTCATTCAGCCCAAAACAGCCACACCCACATACACTGCATCCTACTCTTACTAGTCCAGCAGTCCACACCCCAACCCCCACTAAACCCATGCAGTGCCTCAACCCACCCATCTATACCCTCCAAATCTCAAGTCCCATCCCACCAACACCTCAGCCAATCGATAACAAGACCACACCCCATCTACCTACCCACAGCCTAACCCAACAACATCCCAATCTATTCCCACTCCACTCCTATGCTACTAAGAACCCCACCCCACTCCACCCCACTCACGGTCATCCCAACCCAGCAGCAAACTTCATGTAAGTTTCATCCTTAGGCCAAAAAATAGAAAGTCTCCGGTTTCTGGTGTGGGCGCGTGTCGCCGTAGCCATGCGCGCCGGCAAAATGAAACAGTTTTTTTTTTTCAATGAAAGATGATGTCTCAAAACCACCTAACTCAATGGTTTGACTGAATTCCTGCTGCTGCACAATTGTAACGTGTTTTTAGATGGGGTTAGGTTCGAGAATAAGCTTTATGTGGCCTCTCTGGACTCTCATATATTTGCACTAAGTTTAGTCGGGCACTATTTGCAGTCATCAGCCAACTTTTGAAGAAAAAAAACGGTAAAAACAAAAAAAAAGCTGCGTCGCCGCACCTTTTTTCGGGCAAGCTCCATACCAGAAACCGGAGACTTTTTTTTTTTTTGGCCTTAAGAAAAATTAATTTTTTTTTTTTTTAAATCAAGTTTTCCAAAAATTCTGAATTACTTCTCCTGTGGCTCTTTATACAATGTAGCTGTCCAAGAAATTGATGGATAAGAATTACAAGGAATCTATCACAACAGCTCTGCAACAGATTGAACAAGCCTGTGGCAAGGTAGGTGTTAGCTAGGATTACAATCCCACGTTCATCGTCTACGTGCAAGGACCAAGAAAGAAATCAATTCTTTTCTGCCGTCTTTTTACTTGTATAAAGCCTACTCAGATGTACGTGTAACCTTAAGGCAGATTTAGCCTAGTTCATGCTTTAATGGCAGTCCCTGGAGTGTTGCTGTCTCATTCCTTCTTAAGGCTGAAATATTACAAATATAAAACCTACATCCGCCATTCCCTTGAAATTAGTTTTACGATAATCTTTTAAAAGCAAGTGATTACTTTGTCTGGGGTTTTAACATGTATTTTAGCTCCTAGTGTTTTGAGACCTTTTCACTTTTACTGCTTCTTCTAGAGTTTCTGTGAAGATTCCAAAATAACGTGATTTTACAAAATACTATCAACGTCACTCGTTCATCGGATTACATTAAGCCAAAGCATACTACATGGGGTAATAATGTCATGTTGTTTGAAGCTTACAACATCTCCCTCATGGCGAATTAACCTACTTGTCACAGTGCAATACACAAGATTGCATGCTTTCCTAAAATTGGAACCGCAAGTCCCACAGTGGTTTTTTTATCGCAGTATTTGACTGTATAGATTGAAATATCAATTATTTAGACATGTCGTTCAAAACAGGAGCCTCAAGACATAGAGTACACATGGCTTTCCCCCCAAACCTTTCGAGCTTGCCTATTCAGTCACAAAATTGAATTCTACATTTGGGAGGTTGTCAAATTGGGTATTTTTTGTTGAACCTGCACTAATTGAAAATCAGTGCAATTCCAAAAAAAGAGGAAGCCTCTAGATCATGGCCTATACCAGAATCTAGCCGGATGAAGTGAGATTTGTTTGGATGCTGCTGTAATTGCAAGTCAATAATTGATTTAAACCCCTCGCCGTTGCCGCAATCGCCAGTCGAATGCTTGTCATGGAAGTCAACATGCATGACGTCGTGGGTCAATTGTGTCAAAACCAGCCCCAGGCAACACTGGACAGCGTGAGCCAATTTCATCAAAACACCACTCGGGGATCAAGTGGGGATGTGCAAATGGCAACAGTGGAGTACCAATTTCCACCCCAAAAAAGAGAACAAGACTTTAGTTTCAAATAAGCTGCCGAAATTACCATAGAGCTCGTTGCTAGTATCTTCACGTGAAAGGATCTAATTTAGTGGGTGCCACATTATAAAAAGGGTTGACTTACTTTTTGGGGGAGGGTAGTTTGAGAGGTTTTTGAGTGGTTTTTCTACAGGGTTAATACTCAGGTTTTTTTGTAAGGGTAGTAGAAAAAAATACATTCTTCAGTTACCATTGTTACCTCTGACAAGGAGGTTTTTTTTCATCAGTGTTAGTTTGTTTGGTTGGTTGGTTTGTCTGTGAACAGGATAACTCCAAATGTTAGGGACGGATTTTCATGAAATTCTTTTAGGGATGGTCCTTGGTACAACTACAAATCGATTAGATTTTTGGAAGTGATCTGGATCTGGGTCTGGATGAAGGATTTTTTTAAAGGATTCTTCACCATTTTGTATATCTGTGAATATGCTATGTGTAGAGACCATGAACCTCTGTGTACCACTGAACAGTGTCGTGTGCATGCACTGACCCAGTGACCCTGTACGCCTTATCACCCACCTAACCTAACCACACAGGTCAATGGACTAGACCATTTTATACAATGGGGAGTGGAGAGGCACACCGATACAGGAATACATGTAGACTACACTATGTTTGAGTTTCAGGATTTGTTCTGTTGAATAATTAACAATGTCTTACACGATATAAGCGGGCAACATTTTCAATGTGCAATAAAATATGGAAGTTCAGTGGATATGTGAGCATTTCTTTTGGGTGTACTGACAATATGGCGGGCAATTGTCAAACCTCAGCTTTGGCGGAGGTTTGCGCCTCTGAGAGCTTTCTAGTTGAATATAGCATCATCATAATACACTAATTTCCCTACAATCTAATGAGGTAGCAGCAGACTATGCCAGGCCTAGACAAGTTCACCGGCCCATTCATTTCTAATTTTTTTCCCCAACAGGAAAGCCAGGCAATTATCAAATCAAAGATCCCTACCTATTCGTCCATCTTATGATGAAGGGTCAGAGGTCGTGTGCCATTGTACATATGCTTCAGAGCAGCTGCTGTAATTGTGTAAGAGGTGGATGCAGTGTGGTGAGGACAGAAAGAGTTACCAGTCACAACAAAAGACCATCAGCCGAATCATCAATAGGCCATGCGTTACTCAATCATCGTTGCGATTTTATCCCTTATGGAGTATATTCTCTGATTTGCCCTAATGCGGTTGGGTAACAAGCCAGCATTTTCAAAGACCGATTCCAAGGATGATGTACAAATGAGCAATTTACAAACATGTGTATATTGCTCCTTGAAAAAAAAACAACAGATTTTAATAGCAGGTGAAAATTTCCACTAATTGTCCATCAACCTTCTGCACTTTGGCTATGAGCGGTGCCTTAGGCTGTATTGATTTTGATGTGCATAGATTAGCTGGAGAAAAGATTCGGTGCTCTCCTCAGAAAATGTTTGCCCCAATTGTTTTTATGGTACTCCGTGTACATTCACCATTTCAAGGACAACGAATATTCATGATATGTAAATGAAGGTATGAGGACATTGTTGTGTTTTAGAGAGAAACAGATAAATTTATATGGCTTGCTGCCATATGTGTTGGTAAAAACAAAATTATATTTAATCATTAATGCCGAGTTTCAGCTGTGAATTTTGAGTCTAACAACTGAGATGTACAATGTACATGTTTTTACAATCGTAATTGGATGAAGAGATAGATTGCAACCGCCAGAAATCCATACAATACTAATTTAAAAATGTTGTTTTATATCAACAAAATTTGTTTTCTACATTTAAGTTGTATTTTAATCCAACGTTCACTTCAATATACATGTACATACTAGTATTGACATGTGTAATGGATCTAGCATTAGGCCCTACATGTCTTTAATTGTTAAATTCCAGCTGAATTAGCTGATTCGTACGTGTCTGTAAATCAGGCAGTTTTAAAATTGTAATTTTAAAGAGTTTGACTTCTCAATCCGTGTGAAAATGTTATAACTTATTAATAATTGTGTACATACGTTGATCATCACACTGCTGTGAAATGACTTCTTCATCACCAGTGAAGATTTTTTTGAGTCTGATTTTCAGAACAAAAACTAATTAGCGAAAGTTGATAATCAGCAGGACAAGTTCTTTTCAGAACTAAATATCTTCCAAGCAGTAGTTATTACCACATGGTGTTACCGCAAACTGAAACGATATACTCTAATTTTTGTTATTCATTCTTATTTGGAAGTTATTTTTCCAACTTTCGTGCTGAATAGTTGCAGTGCGCTAAAACAGTGTGATTAATCAATTCAAGTATTAGCTTGCAAGGTTGCAGTCATTGTGTATTCAAAGGGCAAGAAGTATTTTGTAATATGTTGACACAGTGTGTGAACCTATTTGCACAGTTTTTCCTTGTGCTGGCAGGCTTTGAAATATTGCTATTTTTCCCTTATTTTTCGTCGAATTTTTATTACCTTGTTCCTCCTACTTTTCCTACTCGTTTCTTGAAGCTCCTGCTTTTTTGTCCCACAAATCCGAAAAACTAAATCTCATTGAATCATTTTTCATAACAGTGTTACACACACTGTCGTATGTAAGTCACCATGAAAGGCTTGGGTGCAAGAGTACTGCAACTGTATTCCAAGAGCTAAATTGAGAATGGAGCACAAGTGTTGTCAGTACAGAACATGCCAAATGCGGCTTATGATGCTGTGGATATGGGTGATGGGTATCAACGAAAACTACTCCTGAACGCCTGCAAATGTCATACTTTTATCCTGATTTTGTACTGTAAAGTCCTACTTTTGCCCTTTTTAAATTTTGATCCTACTGTTCTAGTGTTCTAGCCTGTGTAGCCTCATAATCTTCTGAAGATGGCCCCAAGAATATTGACTGAAACGTTGAGTAGCTTTACATGCCTGTTTCTTCTCGGAACCGAAACCACCTCTCACTTCAGAGTCTGCGAAATTGTGCGATTCAACACGCAAAACCTCAAATTGCAATTGTATGACCAAAGTACATGTACATGTACATTGAAAATCAAGAAATGTAGATTACTATGGGTGGACCCGGGTCTGTGTGTATGGGGGTGCATGTTATGGTGTAAATCGAGGGTACACACGTGCAGCAACATGGATGAATTGAGGACAGGAACCATATCGAAGACGACCTGGATTAGAAAACGTGTACAAAATCAAGGAGAGCTGTTGCTTAAAAGTATATACAAAGGAAAATGGAAGAGCAACAATAGAACATCCTCGATTTACACCATAAACAACCCGGATGTGTACGAGTTTATTCTGCATTCAATAGAAAACGTTGAACAATAGAGGACAATAGGGTCCCCAATTCCAGAGAGGTCCCCAATTTGGATTCGTGTACAAAACATATGGGAGGTCTTCTAAAGTTGATTACAGACAAAGAGGGACAATAGGGTTACCCTGATTGCAGGCAATACACACGTGAGTGTGTGTCCAAATGTCGCTGGGGGTGGGAAAAGACACAGGATTCCCCCTCCCCGGTCACTGAGCCCCTGCCCCACGCCTCCCCTGATGCATGGGCGTTCTTTATTCATTGTGAACAAGGGATCAAGTACCAACAACAATCTAAGCAATAATAATGTTAGCTTTAAGAAAATCGAGATGAAGTTTGCGTTCTGAAAAATCTATAATGATGTTTTTATGAAGTACTGAGTTAGATGGGATTTACTTTTTAACTTGTATATAGTTTGAATACCGCATGATTCTGAGTTCACATTTTGATTTCAATGTACAGTTGTTTATGAGACTTTATCCTTGCTATTTGGTGCTGTATTGCCAAATGGCGTTGCTTCGTTGGCCAAAAGGCAAGTTAGTTGTTCTATGTTGTTGAAAATGTATCACGCTATGCACTGTTTATGAAAAATATAATTATTTAATAAAGTTTTAATTGTTGACTTTAGTGACTTAATGACGACTATTTTCCATGTGACTGGAAATGCCAATCGTGAAGCAATTTCTATTTCTAGTTTCTTCCGACCCATTGAATTTCCTTTTATTCATTCCTTAAAACGAAGCTTTGCATTTTCTCCAAAACCATAACTCGATCTTACATTGCTTCACTGTACAGGGTGGATTAAAATAAACAAAACCGAGATATTATTGCTAATTGGAACAGAAGTAGGGCACATGTGTGAATCTCCTCTTCAAAATGACACCCTGGTCATGTCCTTACATTCACGGTTGACTGAGCAGTGACCAAGTTTATGAAAGGGTCTATTTAGAGACTTGTGCCAATTTAAAAGTGTGGTTTTTGTTGTGTCAGTTGTCACAGAGTTAAAGGCTATGGTTGCCAATCAAGGCAGGTGTGGAAAAAAAAGATTTCGCCTTGAAAAGTGGCGCAATTCTCTAAATAGACCGCTTTCATAAAATTGGTCACTGCTCAGTCAACCGTGAATCTAAGGACGTGATCAGGTATCATATTTTTAAAAGAGGAGATTCAACCTAACAGAGGATATCGCCCTTTGATTTGCATGTGCCCTACTACTATTCCAGTTAGCAATAATATCTCGGTTTCCTCCCTTAGGATCTACCCTGTATTGTACAACATTTTAATAATGCTTTCAAAGCATCCTTCATTGACGTAACAAATGCAGATGAAGGACCAATAGCTAGTCTACAGCTGTCGCCGCTTCTTTCGAAATGGATATATATTTTTCAAAGAATTTTATTTTTCTCACGAGAGCTGGCTTGGCGTGATTTCAGCTTGATTTGATAGTCTTCAAAGTGCACAAAATACGTCAGCAACAACTCAACAGAACAAAACTTTCCACATTCCACAGAGGTCAATGTTATTAGTGTGACCTCATCAAGTTTATAATCACCTAATAACACCGCCGCGAATAAAAAAAAAAAAAAGGTTTGTTTTAATAGGTGCGGGTCGAGGATCGTGTGAAATTGAAATACTATATGTTATTAACCTGTCGTCCAGCAGGTGCAATATGAGTAAGGCTTGACAATTAAAATGACCGCACAGTAAAAATAAGCTGCAATTTTACAGCGGCGTTTGTATGGAGATCGCCTTTCATTATATTACATGGTCTTGTGAAGCCGCCTCCATCAAGCTACGGCCGACTGCGACGAAATTCACTCGTTCACACCTCCCTAATAGTCTATAGAATATCACCTTGCATCGGAAGGAGCCAGAGAAAGGGCTCCTGGCCAACAGGCGACACTCGGACTACCTAATATCCAAGAGACCAGCCTAGTTCGCAAACCACAATGCTTTTCGTTTCTTTCCTGCACAATATTTTGTGAACAAGATTATTCGACACCAGTGTCCCTGCTTGCAAGGCATATAGAGTACATGTATAAAACGAGCAAAGTGTACACAGACTGACTAGCAAAACAAAGGGAAGGATTTATGTTTGGATGGGGGGGGGGTTCGCTTAGCAGGCACTTGCTGTGTTTTTGGCAGGATTTCCCTATTTTTGCGACCGTAAAGAGGGTGTTTTAGACCCCCTAACCCTCAGGAGAGGTCCTTCATTACCGAATGTCACTTGCGACTCAGACTGGTTGAAGGCTGGTGAAATTCGGGCAGTGCTTTCGTATAGGATTTCCACAGCGCCAATGAATAGAGCCATGCGCGGTCCCATTGTGTAAACCAGATATCAGACGTATGAAAAGACTTCCAGTGAATCACCATTCTGATCATTGCCGCACTTTGATATGATTTACAACCGACATCATATCAGTGCGCATATTAGACCGCTTTACCAGTTTGTCTTATTATTTTTATTGAAGTGTCGCCGTTGCTTCAATCCGGGAAGGGTCTTTCTCTCGATCATAAGATCCTAGTTTGCACTTTTTTCCATATCGATTTTGTGAGGTTTTTTTGTAGCAAGGAGTGCATCGTATTTCAGTGAAACAGGTATCCTCAACGCTCGGCTGAATGGAATGGACACCAAGCAGGTCCGTTTAGTCATGAAATTCTATATAGGCATGGGAGAAAATAGCTAACCAGAAGCTATCAGGAAATGTATCTCCAGCTACCTGCTTCACTTGCCGAATACAATAGTATTATGTTGAGATATATTATATAAAAAGATCGAATAACTCTCATTCGTATCCAGGCGTAAAATACTATGTTGCTGGTCGTTCAACTTTAATAGGTTTTCCTGGACAATTTTGGAAAATGTGCATTTGAATTTGTAAAACATCAATTTAATCTGGCCCTGTTTTCAGAAAGACATATATATCCAGGTTTCGCTTTCGCAACAACAGCATAATTCACCATCATTCAAATAAATGAATACGCGTAACCTTTCATTTAAAGGATTACAAATACTTGATTAGGCTTTCGGTTCGACGTATGCGTTGCCGATTATAGATTTTTAAAAGTTTTGTTTTATTGTGACACGGGCTGAGTTGAAGTCTTTTGATACAGGCCTAATTTCAATTGAAATAAAGTATACAATCATGATATAACTTTGATTGCATCACTAATTAATCAATGTATTGTATGCCTTATTGATCAATAATGTGTTTGTTCTTAAATACACGCCTACGTGAAACGTAGGCAAATGAAATGTTAAAATGATATAAATCTGACAGGCATATATTGGGAGGGTAAAAGTAAACATCACATGTCATCTTACATGGGATCTGGGGACTTGTTATTGTTGGTTCTTTATTGTTATGTCTTTCTGTATTTCTTAGAGTTCTCTCTCATTTGATCAGTTCGATTGTCTATCCGTCAATGACCTGTCTATACACCAAAAGACATCGAGGGAGATGTCTGAGAATAGTGCACTTCGCAGGTGTCATCTCTCCATCTCTCCTGGAGACAGAGGGATCTCCAGACTTGCAGGTTCACACCAGCTTAGACTCTTAATTGCGTCTTGGTCTCCAAATCTGTCCTGCCATTCAGGTAGCCCCAGCGTGCGCTTCCCTCCTGCCTTGAAAGCTGAGTGCGCCATTTCCGTTGGATTTAAGAATGGCGAGTACGGGGAAGCAGCTTGATGGTAAAATTGCCAGCATTAGGGGTGGTTAGGCTCGGATTATGCGTTCACCTGCGGGGAATAACATACCACATTACCGTACAGTTGTCGCTAAGAACTCCTCAAAAGTCCCTCTTGTCACAGTCCCTGATGATATCCTGTGAGCCACAAGTCCAACCTCACCAGAAATGGCAAACGTGGTGTTGACTTGCTTGCCTCTCTGGCCATGGACGACACGCCTCGCTTGCACTCCATGAGGAGCGCGACCATAAGACCGACGGATCTGAAGTTGTAACCAGTCTCGTCAATGAACACAGTGCGTCCAAAGAACCCCAACCAGTGAGAAACCAGTTTCCAAATATAACTCGTGCATCTAATACGCGTGGCTTATTCATGTGTTCTGGAACATCTTCCTCTAGTTTAAGAGTTATAAGCATATCATCTAGAGTTCTAGCGATGGTACTTGTGGTCACGAAGGGCTTATCGGGAAGATCAGCTCGCAGTTGAGCATTGAGTAGACGCAATTTTAGAAGGGGGTTATCATATAGATATCGTTGAAGGACATCTCTCATGTCGTCGTTAATCTTCTGGTTTATTGGTCCTCCTTTCGGCAGCTTGTTAATACGACGACCATCTCGGAGATATGTGCCAACGACTGATCTGGCCGTTGAGTGCTTGATGCCCAGCGTATCTGCTACCTGCAGATAGTCAGCGTCGTCAGCCTCAAGAGCATCGATGAGGCGATTTCGGTCAACGTCTGAGATTCGTCTGTATCTCCCTCTTGCAGCCATTATTGAATATTTTAGGACGCCTATGTGAACTGTGACACTTGGCTATGTGCTGCGATTGTGACAAATGCTAAGAAAAAAAAGAAACCATTTTCTTCAGCTTGGGTTTTTATACAGTACTTGTTACAATAGTTGGCATGTTTCAAAAGACTACAAAACTTGGTTTAGTTCAATCATATGAACATTCAAACATTCAATCATTCAATCAAACATTTCTCATGTTACTTTTGTTAACACATAAATGAATTCCAATGCTTTACCATGCATACGTTAAATAACGCTGCGCGGGAAATCGGCTGCACGTTTACCGAAATAGATTGACGATAAATTATAAGGAAAACAGGATTGCGGATGTGACTTCGATTTCGCGTTAAAATGAAATGTCAATATTCTAAAATCAGTGCACCTTCTGGAAATCGTACGCTGATTTTTGTTAGTTTACAACTGAATGCACCTTCATGGAAATAGAATTATTATTTGTTAAATAGAAACAGGGATTTTGAACGTTCATTCTATTTCGCACGAAAATGAATGCTCTTTTTTACAAATTCGTGTACCCATTTTCCAAAATTGTCCAGGAAAACCTATTTATATGGCACGAGATCCGCGGTATACTTGAAGACAGTTAAGAATGTTAATTTCCCAAAATGTATTATTCCTTCCCAAATATTTCCAGGTATATGTATCTTTTGCATGCATCAGTCGTTTTTTTTTGTCTGAGAGATAGCAGGACATTATTGTTTAACGCATGGCCTATTGTAAAACCTGTGTTGAACCTCCATCGTAGAAATACTTCGAAATGTTTATGTTGTTTTGGGTGAGCACGTTGGCGTCATATCCCAAAAAGAGATAAAGTATGCTTAAAATGGTTTTTATTTTAGAAAAAAATAATTCAAAGAATGACGGATGTCATCATTAAAAAAGATATTGAAGTTGTTGAGTATTTTCACTTTGGGCCTCTCCAACGGGACCTAATAATTATGGGGGATTGTTTTTGCGACTGTTCGATGTCTCTTTGTACATCTACGATCTGAAGTGCCTTATTTACCACTGTGAGACCCTCCGAGATGTTTAGATTGAGGCTAGTAATGTGGCGTGTTGGTCCCACGCATGGCAAGTCGGGTCACACAAGAAAAGGGAGCCTGACGAACAGTGACAAATTAATGCCCTTCATAATACAGTTCCTCGGAATAGCTTTGGGCGTGATTTGAATACTGGATGACTTGTGATTGGCTTTTGAGGAATTTGTGAATATGAAGTGTGAATGGCAAGTTGCAAAATAATAGTTTTTTTTACTAGTCAAAGCCTATGCAGTACTCTTTTGTGTACCTGACTTCACTGAAAGATGGTTTACTGATTGGTTTTGATATCTCACTTATATACTGGTTTATACTGTATCTCACTGGCTTAATATATCTCACTGACTGACTGCCACTTGATTGAGCCACCAAATTGATTGAGCACTCCACCCATGTGCATTAGTCTGGCGCCGATGAATTATTGTTTAATATACTTCCATACATGTTTATACAGGCAATAAGTCAAATTTTCATGAGATAGTACATTGTGTTGGGTTTTAGTTGTAATTATATGATTCTGATATGGAGTGCCAATGAAACATTCAATCCCGCAAAAGGGATATCTCTATATCAAAATAGGGATATCTCTATAGTTTCAATAGTTTCTAATATTTTTAATAGAGATATATATTTTTTTACAGAGAAATCTCTATATAGTTCTTTACAGATATATCTCTTTTTCTAATATCTCTATTCTAATTGAGAAACATCTCTATTAAAAATAGAGCTACTTTTGTATTTCGGGATGAAATGTTAACTTTGCACATCATATTCAGACCTCACTGGCAATCCGTTTCCGCAATCCGGTTCGTAAGACTCAGATTTGATTCATTGAAGTTTGCGACTCGAGTCGACTAAAGTCATTTTAAGGAAGTGACTCAAGGCAGCCGAGTCTAGTCATGATTATGTAAAGGAGGTCGAGTTGAATCGATTCACAGTGTGTGGTCGAGTCGAGTCAAGTCGAGTCAAATTTGTGCTAGAGTCAATTCGAGCCACTGGTATTTGAACACCATCTAATAAATAAGGGAATGGAAGAAGGTACACACTGCACCAACTTATTATGACGATCCAAAGACCCAGCTGACAGCTTCCGCTTGACATTTCTACCAAAGATCTACATTACGGCTCCCAGGAAGTCAAACTTCGGTTTCATCTCTGGGTTTGCTTCGGGTCTGGAATCATTTTTATGCTGACAACATCAGAACCAAATTGCAACATCCTGATTATATCTAAATATCATTTAAAAGCAGAACATACATTTAGCTAGTTAGTTATAGTTCTAGTTAGTTAGGCTTAGGAAATCGCCCGGCTGATGATGAAATGCGTTTCAAAGTCTGGTTCCGAAATACATGTACATGTAGTAGTTTGTGTACTACATATAAAACCACGAGTTAGGAGTTTGTGATACGGGTATTTTGTATGCGATAAGCGGCCACAACTTGACGGTAACGCGAAGTACGCGAACATGAATAGCTTTGTCGTGTACCGTAAGTTACTGCAAATATATTTTTGCACAGTTTTGGGACTCGAATGTTTTTAGCATTCGAGTCGAGTCGAGTCGAGTCGAGTCTTCTGTTGAGGGACTCGAGTCGAGTCGAGTCATTTGCTCGCAGTGACTCGAATCGAGTCGAGTCAATTACCCATTGCGACTCGAGTCAAGTCATTTACTGGACTCATTACAACCTTGTCGTAAGTGAATGCGTCATACACGCGCACGCACTACTGATAAAGTAGACTGGTCCCTTCCCCGTCCAAAATACCGGTAGCTAGCTCCCTTTTATAGCCATTGATTGGATAACCTCTGCGCTTGCGCAGCATGATTGTTTATTTTTTAAAACGACATGCACAGCTTTTTCCATGGATGACATTTGAACACATGGTTATCAAAAAGACTGACTCTAGTCTACTGTCTAATTCAGTAGTTATATCGCCAGTGTCTCCACGAAGGCAACTTTCAGGCATTTTACTCCATTGGTTTTAAATACTGAAAAGTAGTGCCCCTTTATTGATAGTTGCTAGAGACACATTCGAATTTAGCTAAAATCGAAGCTCATCACCATAAAAATTGCACATTAGTAGCCTGTTGCCATATTACAAATAAGTTAGTTCTGCGCAAACATGACCGTTGGGGTTTTGAATTCAGGGAACGGGAATCACACCTATGCAAGTCCTGCATAATTATAATGTGCATACATTAGGAGGAAAATGCATTCGGGATTCTCTGCTAGCTACCTAGGACATATTGAAGTCCGAAGGACAATCGGAGGACCGGGAACCAGCCTATGGCTAAAGACACCAATATGTACTTGTTACGGTGTCATACGAAAATCGGACTCCTATGAACTCTGGACTCTCTCTACCCTATTATTGGTTAAACCCTCTCACGTGACCGGTCATTCTCCTAATTATCTTCTCTTAGGCATGCGCAACACTACCAATGAGTCCGTATTTCGTTGAGTCCTAACTTCACGCTACACCGGTTCCAATGGTTCCAACGCTACTCTGGGTACTACAGTGAGCGTGGTTTAAGGTGAAATGACGTATTCAATATAATGTGTTATTAAGAAAAAACGTATATCCGGATGTTTAATGGGGTGACTCCTTACGAATTGCACGCTAGCAGCTCTGCAAGGCTTGCCATGTCTTGTTTGTGCTTAATAATATATATCAAGCTACAGGTAACATAGTTGAAAATATTGTATTCAGTGAATACTTTGATGTAGCACTCAGGTTTTGAAAAATATCGCCATTTAATACTATAGTGTCCCGTTCAAACATAAACTATAAAGTCCATACTTTCATGAGTTCAGTTTCAGTTGTGGATTGAAGGTTGTGATTCATGTGAGATCCAATCTTCAATTTTATTATTAGTGTTTTGTCCAAGCGCATGATCAGACTTTTGTGCAGGATATGGACCTACCACACATACTTTGGCAACACTGCCGAGAATTGGTATCCCTTATAATAAGCAACGGTTCCAGACTTTTGGAATCCTGAAAAACATGGATATAAAGTTGAGAAAATGATATTGCAGCAATACAGACTATATTTTTACCGATGACCGAACGAACTGCGCTATGTAGAGTGAGCTAGCCCGGGGCCAAAGGCTCAGCGCCTCGGAAGACATGATCTCAAAGATTAGTACTCTTTCATTTTCACTCGTCAAGTATAAAAGGACACCACGTTCGCCGCTGTAGTGCCAAGAATTAACGGCTTATCGTCGGAAGAAGTGGGGGAGGGGGGGGGGATTGCTAGCGGTTTCGCCAAAAGCTTTTTAGACACTTGGATGCTGCTCACACCTCGCTCGTGCGGGGAATCTGTCTAGATTACAAGTTGAGCTGAAGGGGGCTCGTGGCCCCGGTTATATCCCCACAAGACAAGGCGAGCTTCCCCCTTAAGTGCGGGAAGGCGGGGGAGTGATTTCCTGTAAATCAGTCACTAACACACAACTCACGGAGTAGGCTTTCCTGAGGCTTGCTTTCCGAATCGGCCCTAATTGTTTTTCCCCTGCAGTTTCTAGGACTCCTTTGTGTTTTTTAAGCCACGTATGATCATTTTAAATTACCCAGAAAAGTCGATTTGACAACAAATCTTGCTCAAAGTAAAGGTAGGACTGCATGGTGTCAATAATCTGTGAATTCCGCCTGCAATGGTATCGTTTGGACGAAAACCGATCTTGAAGGTGGTTTAAAAACAGGGTGCCTGCGGGCGCACTTTCTTACTTGTGTTAGCATCGCCATCCAGATACGTGACCCAGAATAGGTGGCCGCGGACATTTTTGTTGTTTTACATTGGCTTAATTAAACTGGCTCCCAGACATATGCCCTTGAAACTCAATGGTGCTTATAGGTCTGGAGTGTTGAATGGTATCACAGAGCAACCAATGAAACCTGGTGTGCAAATGAAAAGATGTTGATGACGTCACTCCGCCCCGATCTATAGTGCATACGTTTTCTCCGTTTTCTAAAAATGTATAGCATAATATCCGCTGAGCTGCAACTTCAACAGTTATGCCCCTAACTTCGCCGCCTCAAAAGGAAAAACGAAAAGCAAATTATCCTACGTTATTTAACCATGGAAGTTTTAGTTGTTAGTAAACTTATTTGATTTCAGTATTGCACTATGAATATTAATTATTTCATTCTAGTTAGCCAACGGTTAAGTTAACCCTCTCATGCCAACAAGTGACGAATCCGATGGTTGAGGCTGCCTTTGCGACCTCTCTGGGTTTTTTTGTGTTTTTTTACTTGGATCACACCAGCGTTTCACATCCGGTACTAATCACACAGCCTCCCCAACCTTTTTTAATTTTTGTGTGTGTGGAATAAACTCATCATCGCCTACAGACACCCCAACCTCAGAGCGGGTGCATACCTATGTTCCCGGCCCAATACCGATGTTCCCCAATACCGATGTGCTCCGAAATCCTTACCATATAACTATAATCCTAACCCTAACCCTAATCCCAAGGATTTCGGGGAACATCGGTATTTGGGAACGTAAGTATTGGGGGAACATCGGGTAGACCCCCCTCAGAGCTATACAACCTTAATTGTCAACAGTGCACTCACAGCCCCAACAACAATGAACACCCTGCAATATTAATACCCAAAAATGCCAGCTCATTGCCCCAACATTAACACTGACCCAATGATATCAATTGGACCCAACAATGTTCCATACAACATTCCTTAAACTGCAACTCCTCTAATGTCATCTAATGCCATCACTTGTACACACCTGTTTACGTTGGACAGACAGGCTAGTCACAACGGCACCGGATGAACAACCACAAATCTGACATCATGAACAGGGATAAACGGGGATGAGCAGAAGCCCGAAGTTGCTGAGCATTTTAATTGCATCGTTCACTTCACCACATGAGTTCTCAAACCAGGAGTGCGCATTTAAGACTAGACTTCATAGGTCGGGGAAGCTACTGAACGAAGGATTATTCACACCCTAAATATGAACAATATTCAACCAACAAGGAGTGAATAGGGACTCCGGCTTTTTATCACAGCATGCACAGTACACTTAGTCACCACCAGCCTATGTTTGAACTCTTCACCCAGACAGTATATTGACTCTGACTGGGGTTGTCTCTCATCATTGCATCTGATGAAGCAGCTGTAGCTATGAAAGCTTATGCCATAATTTTAATTTTCGTTAGTCTTTAAGGTGCTATGCCTTCCGCAAAAGCGAAATCCTCACCTTGCTGCGCTGGACCCCGATCACCTATAAACTTCTTTCAGTTCTACATAGCAGACAATCATTTGCCCTTACCTTTGATTGTGCATTTATCGATTTTGTCATTTTGCCTCATATAGAGTAAATGTATGTAATTACTTTTGTGGTGATTGTTGCTTGCTTCAGTTAATTATTAAGTTGATGCTCCCTTTTTTCTAATAGGGGGATCAGAAGGTGTCAAACACTCAAAGAAGCTCACTTGACTTTAGTAAAAAAAACAATATTGAGCACAAGCCTCCAACCTTTCAGTCAATGGTGGATCCTGGCTGATAAGAACTGCAGGCAGACAATGCCGACTGCAGCCACTCCATTCATGTTGTTTGCATTGAAATGAATCCCCCTGAACCCGCCGCTCGTTCCAGTGGCGTAATGAAGGAGGATCTTTTGGAACGATCCTCCCCCCACCAAGGCCCGTACCTCCACCCCCCCTTGTGCCTTCACACTCGGAATTCGAGAGGAGGTAAACATAAGCTTTTAACCAGAACACGTGTCCCCTTGCGAATTGTACCCGACCTTATACGTCTTAACAAGTCGAAAACATGAAAAGACTTGATTAGATAGTGAAATCTAAAACTTTGACTTTTCACCATCTAAAAGCGGCTCTACGTCAGTTAGTCACATTGTATTTTAGTAATGCAGACTTGTTGTTGCTAAATGGATGGCGTGTCGCAGATAACGTACACGCTGTCCCTAACGTAAACCTATCCGGTTTGCAATTTCCAGTAGGTATTAGTCCCGAGAAATCGAGCTCAGGTCAGACCATTCGTAAATAACTTTGAGCAAATATGCTGCCTGATGATTTGCCTTTTTTGGTCGGTAATTGGACGGGCGAACGCAATCTTTCATCACAACAACAGCCGCTGCAATCTGCATGGTGGTACTGCGGATGGGTTGTCTGGATCGAGAAGAAAGAAAGCAAAAAAGAAGACATAATAAGCAAGGGAAGTACGTGTGTGTTCATCTTGGATTACGATGCGAAGTGGGGATTTTCTTTTCGTTGTGCCCTCTTTGGACTTTAACTTAATCTGTCACCTGATTAAGTGCGCGATACTGCGGACGTATCTTCCACACTGGGGAAATACAACGGCCAAGAGACGGCGTGGTCTTCGTTCAAAATGCGGCCTCGGAATGATTGACCTACACACGATGGAGAATACTCTCGAGATGTATCTTGTTTCGCAATTTTGACGAATCGAAACGCTCCGTTGTATGTCTTTTTGAAACAGACTTGTTTTTAATAATAATACTAATAATTACCGATAATTGGATATAAGGGAGACATCCCCATAGACTTGTGCACACATTTCCCCCCAACTTTAATGCTCCCTAACCCCAATTTTGCCTCATCCTATCCCCGCGAATCTCGTTATTTTTACTAATTGGACCACCAGCAATTGGTCTAGCCTTTTTGCGACGATTAACTTTTGCCTCTAAATAAGGGTTGTGGCATAAGGGAGACATTGAAATGTCAGCCTAATTCCACATGTATCCCAAAGGTATAACTTAGGACGCTTAAGTGTCTCCCAAAGGTTAAAGTAAAGCGCTTACAAGATAGATCAAAGTGCTGTACAAAGAAAGACTATGATGTCATGAAAAAGAAGCTTCTTGATAATGGTCAGGGATGGGGCGTCCGTGATGTTGATGGGAATAGTGTTTCATAGTTCGGAGCCAGCTATTGAAAAGGATCTATCCTTAGGGATTGTGGAACCTTTAGGAGTAGAGAGAAGTTTGTCATTGCAAGATCTTAGTCCCGCCCTGCCTGGAAGTGAGTAAGTCACACAAGTATTGGAGGAGAAATACCATGTAGGCACGTGTACACCATCAAAGAACTTCGAATGATATACGCTGCTGGATGGGTAACTTAGTGAAGATTTGTGATGATAGAAGTGGCATCCACGGTGCAATTGACAGAGCACATGAGTGGAGCAGCACGGTTTTGGATTTGTTGCAGTCTATGTTTTTCACCTTGGGTACTTTGGTACTGTTTAATCAACATGCCTAATGTCCCTTCGGAGAGATGCCAGAGCTAATGTTAACGTTTTCAGCATATGGTAAACGTTCATTGGACCAATGAACAAAAAGTTTGTTTATAATGAACGTGATCAGACGGACACGGCAGCAACTGTATAGCTTCTCAATGATTCACGAAATACGATTTACGGGTTAATTTTTGCAATGCGTTAGCGGATGGCTGATAGACTTGATCGGAGGGCTTAGGTGTCTGGTCGGCGTAAATAATTGGCTGTAAATTGTGAATGATTTAGAGAACCTTGGTTCTTGCAAACTGCATGCGGACTGCATTGTTGTTCATGTTCAAATTTATCTAACCGTGACTGACAAATAATCACATCTGCCTGAAATTTTCCATATGTTCCCCTTCGAGGTTGTTGCATTATTTATTTTTTATTTTTCAGTTTCTTTTATTATGGCATAATATTGCGCTCAGAATCCCCAATCTGCACGTACAGATCTAGAACAGGGCCCATAATTTCATCCGATTCTGGGCCCAGACATCCTACTCTAGATAAGCCTGTAAACTCATAATCCTAAAGCCCCTGTCACACTTTCGCGTATCCTAATTCCTTATGAGTTCCTTGTTAAAAAATTTCAATACGCAGCCGTACGCTCAAAACGTCGAACTTTTTTGAATACTTTGACTTATGTGCGACGCACATCTAGCGTACAAGTAATGAATTCAGCGCATCCATTGCGTATGAGATGCGTATAAGTTGCGTATGCAGTGCACAACATTATTTTTCGGGCTGCGAATAGGTCAGTATGCAGTGCGCATTCTGAGCGTATTCCGGACGCACCCGACTTATGCCGACCGCATGCCTGACGCAATACGTCGGCATTCGCTATGAGTTCGTTCAGCGTGCGTTGTATCTGCGCTGCAAGTACGCTATGTATACGTCCAATATAGGCGGCTCATATGCTGACGGGGTGCGTGCCGGGAGGTCAGCGTATTACTGCGTATGAAAAGGCTTATCCCCCACGAACACATAGCGTACTCGTACCGGGCTCGACCGATGCGGGACCGATGCGCTGCGTATTTATAACTTATGACCTGCGTAACAGCGTACGCAGCGTAGTTTTGTGCATTCCCAAAACTATCCGGCGTACTGGGCCGTACCATGCGTATGCCTGCGTACATAAAACTTACACAAAACGATAGAGATGCATATGAGGTGCGTATTGTGCGTACGACTGCGTATGAAAAAAAATGTCAATGCGCAACTCATAAGGAATTAGGATACGCAGAAGTGTGACAGGGCCCTTAGAGGGAGCATGTTTCCAAGCATCCCTCCCCAACATCCATTCTGACACCTGCAGCTGCTGCCTAGTCCGAGTATCACCCGTTAACGGAGCCCATCTCCGGTATAAAGTCTGATATATCTAAGCATGAGTGACGTCATTTCATTCTGAACTCTGGACTAAGAGTTTCATTGGTCAATTTCGATGCCACGTTTTGTAACATCTGTAAAAAGAAAAGAAAAAGGCTATTCATCGTGGGCGTGATGTTTACGCGGGGAGCTCGCATTACGCGCGTACAGAAGGCGCCCGCTGATTGGTCAGTTTCGCGAGGTCATATCGAGTTGCATAATTTATCACCGAATCCGCTTACATATCATAGACCATGGCCGGTTTCGCCTAGTCTATGTAATAGACCATGGCGAAAGCCAATCAACGGGCGCTTTGTATGTATACAAAATACACAGCAACAAAGGCTGTGGTCACGCGCTCTGTACTATGTTACGCAACACGGCGCGCGGCTGTTGTTAAATTGACCAATCACAGTTTTCAAATAAGTTAGTATATAGGTTACAATTCCTGTCAAAAGTGGGTTTCCTTCTTTTTGCACCAGCCTGTAGTAAGCACAATTTTTGTGCTAACTGTTAAGCAGCGCTATAAGAAATCGGGCCTCAATACGCTGGGCCTGAAATACGCTGGCCCCAACCTCGTCCCCAGTGCTTACTTTATTTCCAACCTCGTTTCCAATAGTAAGCCCTGAATAGGAAACTTTCTTCCTGTATCCTGATTCGATACCGTTATGGATTTATATCGTGTACTTGGTGTTGTTATTCACAACGTGCAGTACGTGTTTTAGCGATCATGCGCGTCCACGCCTTCTCGAAAATACTCATTTCCTTCCCAATTTGTTCATATTAATATGAAAAGTGATACTGCATGTTGTCTCGATAAGATCGTAACAGTTTAATTTAAAAAAAAAATCGTGTTTTTGTTACTCAAGCCATGCTCGCGCTGCGAATTGACTCTGTTTTTACCCCAGCCACCGCATACAAAAACAAACGCTAATGTAATGCACATGCAGGCACCAGACTATTCCTCATTTGCATACGTGTTCAAAAATCTTGCACATGCAAATGATCCAATACCAGGGTGAGAGAGCTGCAGGTAGTGATGAACGCGTACTGCTCGACACCCTGGGGACGAGGTTGCGCTGGCCCCCGCGGGTTCTTCTGCTGTGGTTAGGCCTATTTCTGCGTGCATAATTAAGCAAAGCCGTAAAATTAAGTTCAGCAATCCTTTGAAGGAGAATGTTTTAAGTTTAGGGAAAAAAATGCGGACTTCATAACATTTATGAGTGAATACCATGGGAATGGGATGAAAGACACGTAGGATCATTTGGAATTACTAGGCCGGCAGCTGAAAATCCTAGGAGGCCTAGAAAATGACTTTCGACTGAACATTTTTAAGCAACTTGCAAACAGTTGATTGAAGATGATTCGAGGGTGCTGAATCCGAACCTGGATTTCCCCGGCGCCATACTGGCACGTTTTGGCTGTAGATGCTCTTAAAGATGCATTTCTTGAATCTTCTACTCCCTGACACACTTCACAAAAGCGGGACAGTGGGCAAGACACATAAATGCTTTCACATGACATTAATTTAAAAAGGGTACCCTTTTTTAATTTCTGTAGATGTATCCAGTTTATATCGAAACAATCATTGAATTAAGCTGCTTTTTGTTTATATTTGTTTATAGTTTAAGTTGTACTGAATCTACACCTGATAATTTGTTATCAATGTTTGATAACATCCAAGTTTATTGTAGCTACAACTGAACAAAATGTGTTTTTTTTGTTGCATTGTTGTTCATGTTCAAATGTATAATCCTGACTGGGAAAAAAATATCTGCTTGAAATGTCCCACATGTTGTCTTTCAAGGTTGTTGCATTCATTATTTTGTATTTTGTAATTTCTGTTCTTATGATACAGCCGAAGTCATTAATCCTTTATACAATTAAAACATTTGCTGTAGATCCCTCTATGTTGACAGGTACCAATTTCGCGGCTCTCCTGCGTTCAGAATTCCCGATCTTTACTTATACAGATCTAGAACAGGGACTACAATTTCATGGCTCTGCCATAACCACAGAATTCCAGAGCTTATGATCCCCATTCTGGGCCCAGACATTCTGGGCCCAGACAAGACTGCAAACACTTAGGTAGAGCTTTTTCCATGATCCCCAAAATCAATTCTGACACCTGAAATACGCTGACCTTTAGTGCGTTTTGTTCTGCTATATAGTTATGGTTATTATTGCTTGCATAATTAAGCATAGCCGTAAAATTAAGATCAGCAAAGAAATGTGTTTTAGGTTTAGGAGAAAATACGGGCGATTCAGTACAATTCTGAGCGAGAACCGTGGGATGAAAGCCACGTAGAATCATTTGCAATTACCCAGATAAGTACCCCTCGATTTAATGACATAAATCTTTGCTCAAAGTAAAGACATAGGACTGATAAAAATGATAACTTGCGAATAGAAATGAAAGTTATTTACAAATTAATACCAGTCTACTCTGGTGAATAATTTAAAATTTGTGACTAAACACACCTTCACGTTAAAAGCAACATTAAACAAAAAATGGAAGCGAGGCTTGGAACGCAGTCTGGCACCACCCCTTCAACAGTTTACAACTTATGCAGTACATGAAGGGAACACAATGAAAAAATGGCTTCCTCGCAGACCAGTAAATAAGTTTCCATAGACCCCAATAATAAATGCCCCCACTTCAGAAATTCAGAAAAAATACTCACAACTCTCTGAGGTGTTCAAGACGTACATCAAATTAAAGAATATTTCCTCATCTTTCATTTTCTGTTCATTTTTTTTCGGGGGGGGGGGTAACCGATGACTTTTGGGAGAAAATTACATCCATAGATGATCACCCCTAAAAGCAGTCCCGAAGCTCATCGCCATTTTGAAAATGGACGCCTACGCTCCAGTGCAAGATAGAGCCATTTAGGGCCTAATCATCATCCAAATTTCACAGAAATACGAGCTCGCAGTCCTCTGCACGGCTTCCACCCATATTTTGTACAAACCCTCAAGTTCATGGCCCACAATATGCTAAAATACCGAAGAATTTGAGGGCATGCAAATCGTGATTTTGCCGACGTAGGCAATTTCGAACCGATTTACTGGTCTCCACCCGTAAAGTCCATTGCAGCTGGTTCAAAATAGGGTGCCATAGTGTATTCCTTAATCGTACGAGACCCAAAAATATTGTGAAACATTTTCACTGCATGTTTATCAACATATATAGCATGCACTGAGCTGAAATTTTATTTTGTTTACCCTACTTAAAGGGAATATACATCATTTGCTTTTGCTGTAATTTTCAGAAATGGATGGAATTGGGGGGTTGGAAATATATAGCAAATATAGTTACACTGACTTTTTTGAGGTTTTGGGTTCAAAAATGCTATAAAACCAAGAAAAACAATCATTTTCCTGTAGTCTGGTTCCCCGACTCCATTTAAGAAGAAACAGAGCAGTTTACATACATTGGGGAATTGTAAGGTCAGGGAACCAGTCTAGCTGGCTTGTACCCATTCATAGGTGTGTAATCGATTGCAAACAAGTGCGATGGTCAACTGGGGCCAGTATTTGAAAAAAGCCAGTTTTTTTCCAACGCTGATCGGCCGATCAGCGTTGGAAATTGATACAAAAATACCACTTTTCTTGAAAATGACAGTATACCAGGTGCCATGATTTTACAGGTTGCTTTACACTTTCATTCACTAACAGTCCAGCAAGTTATTTCAAAATGATTTGGTAGTTTTATTTTTTGATGTTTGCAAATGTTGTATTTTCCCTTTAAGATCGTGAGTGGCGTGTTGCTTCAAACAGAACACAAAATACACATACAAGCAAATGATCCAACCTTTTAATAGGGAGTGGCAAACTCAATCCACTTGGTGGTCCTCGTTGGATGTGAACCAGGTCCCCATAGGTTGAAGGTGAAGACAGTATCGCCGCTAAGCTAATGTGACCCCTATTCCATGGAGCTGCTGAACAGAACATAAATCGCTCACCAAGTATTTTCTGTGCGGAGAACCTTTTGCAAGCAATATAGACCTACATGGCATGAAAACCAATTTTTGAAAGACATTGCTTTTTATTTGGGTGGTTAGTAAAATTTGGTGTTTTGCAACCCCTGTCAGGATTACTAAGGATGTAAAGTGTTATGCCTATTGTTAAGTCTCATAAGCGAAGATGGCAGTCAGTATGAGTCTGAATCCTGGCATTCATACCAACTGGTTGCACGACTAGTTGACAATGACCTCTGTACTATAATGGACAGGCAGACAATGCGCATTGAAACACCCTTTCATTACCACATTTTTTCAATCATCAATTAATAATTATTATTGCTATTATTAATCATTTCTTGTAACGAAACCAATGATTCCTAAAATGTGCTCTAGGCACTGTCGCTCGCAAGCCTGAAGAAAACCTATTTTTTTACAACCTGTTACAACCTTCTCGGGCACTGCTCTTTTCATGACGAGCTCGGGCTACGGTCAACTGATTGATTTAGATGAGATATGAGACTTTATTTCTGAGTAAATCGATCCGTACATACCGCGCCATCACTCCGATAACGACACTAACGGTTCCCTGTTGGCCTGTAAAATCTGCACGTAAAAAAGTAGCCTCAATTTCTGGACGTTTACTTTTGAAATATTTAAAAAGAACCCTCGAGACATTATCGTCGACGTAGACCGAGAATTCACCAAGCCGCAACTGAATTATTCAATCAAAAACCTATTGCGTTTCTCTGTAATGCCCAACGGAACAATCTAGATCAATTTGGCTGCTTGGTACGAAATGGGATCTTGGGGCATCGCGCACCGCTTGTGTCGTTTGAAGAGGAAGTTGTCTTGATTGTCGTGGTTATGCTTCGGTGCGTGGTTGTGTGCGATTGGATTGACAGCACGTCCCTCAGGTAAATGGGTCTCCCGAGTGATAATTTGATCCCGCGTTCTTCTTCCACGGCCACGCACCCGCGCGCAACTCCGGGCTGCGCTTGCGATGAAATGTTGACCGACTCCGTCACGTACGTGGCGTCAAATTGGTACGCAAGGACATTTCCAACGTCACGTAGGAATCATATGTGCAACTTTAAATTGTGCACTTTGATTCCGGCTGGGGATGCCTTTTGGGAATCCCCGCCCCCGTGTTGTCTATCATTCTGTTCATTTAGCTGGTTTGTTTACGAGCTGTGCTTGCGGGGAGATCGCCAATATAGTCTATATAAAACTCCATAGTTAAACTCCATAGTTCATAGCAGCTGCTATACTAAAAGAGTAATCAAGTCATATTACTCACAAGTCATGCAGATGCAGTCATAAGTCAAGGGACATGCTGTTCAAATGAACTTTGGCATAAAGTCATCCCTTTGTCATTGTTCGTCCTCTGTTCCTTGTGACCTGGTACAAGTTGTGATACTGTAATTTACTTGTGCTGTACTAGTGATTGAATTGTGATTGACTCATGTGAATAACTTGTAATGTACTCGATTACAACTTTGGTTTTATGACACTGGCATTTTTACCCAGTAGTACAGTAGTTAGCAGACGTCTGTCGCGAGCGACAATGTCACAGTTAGACAGGTCCATCGAGGACGTCTTCGTCTCCTAATCTTGTTGTCAGTTTGTTGGTGGTCGTGTCTCATCCCGTCGCGCAGCATAGACCTCTAGCCAGATCGGTTGCTAGCCAACTTTGGCCATGATCTGGTCGGGATTTGAAAGTCTACCAAGTCTCTCTTCAGGACATCCTTGAATTGCAACCTGGGACGTGCAACTGGTCGGGCTCCTTGTTCAAGGGCTCCATAGAGTATGGAGCGGGGGAGTCGGAGTGGTTCCATATGGGTCACATGACCTGCCCAGCGGATACGGATGAACTTGAGCCTTTAATGACAATGACTGAGACTTGGTTATCTTGAATAGTTCCTCAGTTGTATAGTTTGTCCTTTCAGGTGTCTCCCTGAACCCGAACGAAGCGGGGGCATCTTGTGTGGAATGCACTCAGTCTGCCTTCTTGTCTTTTGTTTATCGACTAGGTTTCAGCATCATAAAGCAATACACTATAAGCACACAAGCTTCACAGTTGCGAACTTTGGTGCAGATGGATGTTTGTTGTTCCATACTCGCTCAGAGAGCCATTCAAGTAATGTAGACGCAGCTTTTCCAAACTGAACAAAGATTTCCCGGTCGAGAGTAGCGTTGGAGGTCATTGTGGAGCCGAGGTAGGTTTACTTGGTCCAGCGATATGTCATTGATGGTGAACTGGTGAAGATATGGTTTAATCCTTGATTCATTTTAAAACCAAGATAGGACTAAAAGTTACCTAGCCAGTTTCCTACACTAGCCTATTCCTTATAGAACCCGGCAACAAGTTGATGCACACATTTTGTTCCATGGTCTCTATGTCTTACTTATGTGCCTATCAATTGTCTATATCTTACTTATCTGCCCCGCCCAAGACGTGGGGATTGTCACTTTTGAAGTGACAAAATCCCCACCCCTCGGGCAAAATTTAAGTGACAATCCCTGACATGCATACGTGGGGCGCACTAGTGATTGCCTTTCCATTGTAGTATGCCAATGAGAACAATGTAATTTGAGTGACCAAAATCCCCACCCTGGGGCATGAAAAACGTGACCAAATCCCGACATATAAGACCCGGGGCAGCGGGGAACATTTTGATTGGCGCATTATATTTTCTTTGTATCTATATTACTAATGGTCCGAGAAATTTGAAGCTTCTGTCTATTACAGTATGCGAAGTTTGAAAAACACAAAATCGCAGGTGTTGCATAAAGACGTACCGACACTCTCAAAATTGCTATGAAAAATAGTTGCAGGGGGTTGTAAATTGGGGAGACAAGTCCTGATAAGAACTCCCGTCCAAACTCTTCGGTTTATAAACGAGGACTCTCGTCCAACCTATAATAAGAAATGTGTGGCCACTCTGCGGCACTAACATGAGTGAAGTGTTTGACTCTATTTCGAGCACACTTGAAGTGAGCAACTTCTTCCCGCCACAAAACATCATTCATCATTCATCTCCGTGGCTCTTCACTCTTCGTTAACAAAAACTGGGTCTGCACGTAAAAAAAAGAATGAGAAAGGATTAGTTCCCATCGAACCTCTTGGCGACTGTATGATGAGATCGCTGCTTTTCAGCTTTGAATACCTCAGGGGATCAATCAATAATTCTTAAGTGAGTCACGTGTAGCCAGAGAGCGCAGGGACTAGACGTTGGGTATAGAAAGTGGTGCGCACTTTCGGGTTTATTGAAGATAGCTGAAGGGAGAGAGTGTTCCGCGGAATGTGCTTGAGGACGCCTCTTGAGGCTCGAGCCCTGAGCCCGGCACTATCGCGGAACGCCTGCTGAGCACTCCACAGGAAACAAAAATACCGAAAATCGAAGAAAAAGTACATACCCACTTGCAGCTGCCAATGTTGAGTGTAAAACAAACCCTTCTCGAAACTGGCCTAGTTTTGCCTCCTTCGTGTTCCTTCCTCTTGTATACGAGAATTTCCGGTAGTGTGAATGTTATGTCAGTATGTGACGGTACAAGCGAGATTGTGTTCACGACAACTGCTCGATGTGTTTAAATATTTAATGAATCAATATTACAGAGACGCGATTAAAATTCTAATGAAATTTGATACACAGATTCTGACACGTCTGCCCTAATATTCGCTGGTTCAAAGTGAGAGAGTTTGCGAACCTGCGCCTTGCAGTAGACGTACCGGTTTTATTTTTTTTAAATACATGTATACAAATACATGTATACAAAACTTCTAATCCATTTAGAAATGAAACTCAACTGTTTGTATCTATCTAACTCGTTTGATTGGCTCACTTTTGCGGATGTACAGAAATTATTTTCTTCAATTATTTTTCTTCTCTACGTTTCTATACGCGGTTCTGAAAGCACATGTGATTCGTCAACTTTGCCACACTAGTTTTCAAATCATTATATTTGTATTAAATCTAATACATCGTTCCTTTGGAATTGAGCAGCCTGAAACTCGATTCTTAAAATCGACACCGTGTATAGTACCTTAGAGAGTACTGTACTCAAAAGACGTACCAAATTGTCCCCGCCATCCTGTATACTCAATTCAGTTGTTGCATTTATTTCGAATCCCCTTAATACCAACAAACTTTTCCCCAATATCCTTTACTGACCCAGAAATACCCATATAGTGCATCGTTCCATCGCCCTCATTTCTCTCCTTTGACCGTCCTCAATGCAATACATGTTGTACCTGTCTGTTTGCTGACAACATAAAATACCGACGAGATCACCTAACAGTTGTTTTGGCACATGCCGTCGTCCAAACACAATTAACCCAGCTCTCTCCGGCAACTGTCAGGATGAAATTGCACCCTCGCGACAGACCACGAGTGCAGTGTCAATGAAGAAACCCCGTTGGGTGTTATCTTGCCGCAGCATATCGGCCATTACATTATGAGTTCCCGTCAGATTGCTGCGCCGGCTTGTATAGTAAGGACTTGCCCAAGGACATGCAGGAAGACATGCCGATGACGGCCGACCAATTAAAGGTACACAGGAATAGATACAGAAATAACATGCCACAAATGGGTCAGAAACAATGATTATTGCATAACATATAAAGAGCGAGATTTTTGTTGTGCTGTTTTAGTTATTTATCTAGACTAAGGACACAAAAGATCTGTCCTTGTGCCCCGTTGCAATCCCCCACACCTTTCTGTCTTTGGCATGAACAGATGAAGGTTGTCCGTCCAAGCACAATGAGGTTCATGCATGACTCTCTATATCTGAGCATTTGATTTTATTGAATTTTACATCTTTTCACTTAATAAAAAGTTTTAAAATATATAAAAATGATACCAATAAACAGGGGATGTCAAGGATGAACAATAGTATAAAACTGTCATCTAACGATGTGTTTGTCCAGACCCCTGTTCAGATAAAAATCATTAATATAATGGTAAAATTGCACAATTCATGACAACTGCACTAAAGACCAACAAACAAGCAAACAGTAAACGCGCAAACTGACGAACGATCATACAAACAAGCAAATCAAGGACAAGGAGACAAACAAATAGATAATGAAGAACGGACGAACAAACGGACAAACAAGCGATTAAAAAAATTATAATAATAATAATAGAAATAAAATCAAAATATGCATAAAACTAAAAATAGAAAACACCAGTGGCAAACATATGCAACGTATTTAATTGGGAAAAACAATATAAGCAAAATGGACGACCAGAACTATAGAAAAACAAACAAACGACCCAAAATAAACATTCCCTATTAAGGCCCCCCCAAAAAAGTCTCCGGTTTCTGGTATGCGCGCGCGTCGCCGTAGCCATGCGCGTCGGCAAAATGAAACAGTTTTTTTTTCAATGAAAGATGATGTATCAAAACCGCCAAACTCACTGGTTTGACTGGAATCCTGCTACTGCACAATTTTAACGTGTTTTTAGATGGGTTATGATTGAGAATAAGCTTTATGTGGCCTCTCTGGACTCCCATATATTTGCACTAAGTTTAGCCGGGCACCATTCGCAGTCATCAGCCGACATTTGAAGCAAAAAAGCCAGGTAAAAAAAAGAAAAAAAGCCGCGTCATCGCACCACTTTTTGGACAAGCTCCATACCAGAAACCGGAGACTTATTTTTTTTTAGCCTAACGGAAGGAGAGAAAAAACACAGCAGTAAAAAGAACCACATAGGCCTATTACAAGCATGATAAATCCCCCTCAAATGTGAACGAAACAACCCTACATCATCCAAAATATCCAATATCAGGGTAAATAGCTAGGTTCTACTATGTACCTACATTCGTGTCATTTTGTGAGTTAACATTATGTAGCAACATGATACTATAGAACATGACCACGCAGGTTAAAAGTGCATCACTTCCCACACTATCTATCGGTCTAATCATTTCCTTCCCCTTCTCGACTTCTCCTCTCTCTAGCTCTCCGTCGTATCTGGCAAATCTCCCCGGTCCTTGAGGGAAGCAAGAATTTTAGAGTCTTTTTTGATGCAGGAGTTTAAGTGTCTTTCGTCGTCTCACGTTTCACACCTTAAAATTGGCTGCGCGTATGTTTGCCTGCAACTCTCCTTGTTTTTCGGTTATCGTTCGAGAATTTGGGAGCTGAAAAATGAGCCACAGTTCTACATTTTAATATCACCTGAAGATGAAGTCCATGATCAACTGATTGATTCTCCTCGCGCGATCATAGGGGGTCCAGACCAGTAAACAGACTGCCATAGACCTTAGTGGTAATTACACGCACTTCCCAAAATGATTTTTAAAAATACTTACAACTCTCTGAGGTGGGTGTTCAAGACATGCATCAAATTAAAACTTATTTTATCATCTTTCGTTTTCTGTTAAATTTTTGGGGGTAATCCAGTGACGTTTGAGATAAATTTTCACCCGAAGATGATCACAGCAAAATTAATGCCTCTGCCGCGCCCCGGCACCATATGGCAATTCTCAACTCATCACCGGTTCAAACATCTTGTCTAAATTACACAGTATATTTTTACATTGCATTCTGCTCTAGTAGAAATAAATTTTAAAGCATTGTAGAGACATCTGTTTTACTTCAGCTGCGAAATAACAAGCAGTGTCGTCACGTTTAACCCCATAACTGTTCCCTTTTGCTTTAGAGTGATATACATTTTTACGTCAGTCAGTCTTATTAATAATGCGCATGCTCAGAATAAACTTGAACATTATTTTCTCGTAGTCTGGTTCCCCGACCAAACAATTCTGACTATTATGTCTGACAAATATTAGGTCAGGTAGCTCTCACGGCTAAAAATAAAACATGATGTCCCTTTCTCAAAGCTCAGTTTCGTTTCAGGTTTTGCTTTATCTTTGAAAGCTTGTAATGTTCCGAACTTCCGATCAAATAGAAACAAATCCTTGCTTCATATATCATTTTACAGTTTGATATTTCTGTAAGAAAACACTGACTAATGTTGAGCTGGATTATTTAAAGTTAGGAACCCAAATAACAGTTGAAGCCGAATTGGAGACGACGCCGAGTGTTGAATACCCCTATAGGCAACCGTCATCAGATTCAAAATAGTACATGGCGCAGCAAAGCTCGCCCCTCGTACGATCTGAGTGCATAGTTGATGCACAAAGTCGTCATTAAATTTCAAATATTTCTTTTAAATGCAAGCAATAAATGTATAATTATCAACTCATTGTGTAAATATAGCCTATTTTGTACCTGGAAATACGCGGGCGCTTTCCGTAAGCGGGAGGCACAACTCCCGTCTCGGTCACATGACGCTGACGGCTGACCATAAGGTTTATTAGAAATAGTCAGAAGGTTTTGGTCTGGGAACCAGACTACATTTTGTTTGTAGGGAGGTATGGTATCTGCTGCCACCAAGAGTTCGAGTAGGCTCCTACTGGTGTGACTAAGGTGCAATAGTGTTGTTCAAGGCCCTCACAAGTCAACACAAGCGTCACAAGCGTCAACGGTGTCAACAAGCGTCAACAACAAATTTTAAAATGTTTTTTTTGAACGCGAAAACGACGCGAAAAATGATAGTTGGCGTTGTCTGCAGTAGTTGGCTTGTCGTAGTGGCGCATGGCGCTGCATGCGTATAGTAACTACTCATGCATATGTAGTACGGCTAGCTACACACAACATAGATGCGGGGGCAATCACTTTTAAACTGTTCGCCGCATATTTCGCGTTCAAAAAACCAAGTTATAAAATAATTTTAACTTTAATTGATATGCAGAAGATGTTCTTTATTGCTTTTTCTATCATATAAATAAAGCTGTTTTTTAATGTTCAAAAGCCTATACAAAATTTGTTGATGCTCGTTGTCGACCGTTGAGGCTTGTTGAGGCTTGTTGACGCTTGTTGACGCTTGTTGACGCGCTTTAGTAGGACCCGTGTTGTTGAACGTTCAGTAAATAATTTGCTGATGTTCGTTACGGTAGCACCAGAATCACAACTCCAGTGGTACCACTTATGATAATTTTTGTTTTTCCTTTGAATCACTGCAAGACACTAAGTTCTCTTTCTCTTTTCCTCTTAAATTAAAATTATCTCAACGATACGCTCAGAGAGGAAAAATAGCTGATGAAAATGAGCAGCGACGACGTGGACTGGAACCATCTTTGTGTTCATAGCTCATCTCGCTATCCACTACGCTATACTGTGTGGTAGCTCGACGACAACCGTTCTTTAAATGCTTTAACGTATTGGGTTGACTAAATAATCAATGTTCTTGATATCATTGTTCTGTTCTCATAAATAAACATACTGTTCCGTTGACGTACGAATAAATTATCATAAATGTACCTCTGGAGTTGTGATACTGGCCCTTCCGTTCGTTACCTTCACGTTAAATCATGCAGTCTACGCTACATGACCAAGAGCTGTTGCATTCATACATCTCATCAACATTAATTTTAAAAGGAGTGGGCACATAAGTAATAACCGGGGAGTGGATCAATAGATTTAATGAGAAAACCTTGCCAGAAATGAAGTTAGCAATATATGCCAGATACCCTGTGAAATAATTCCGTCTGTAATATCCCGCTCGGAGAAAAAGCAATAATTGAAGATGCCCACGAGCCCAATTTTGTTTACTTGCGTTAGCAACGAAATCGGTTACGAGACCCCTACTAGTTGTATATAGGGGCCAATGTTTCCTCTGCTTTTTCAGATGATAGTAGCCACGCAGCTAAACAAATCCATAGGTTAGTTGTGCGCCCTATTAAAGATTTGGAGTACTTTTGTTGCTTCAAATGAAAAGAAAATGCACAAAAAAGGCATTTGGTCTATACGTTTCTTTAAGTGCTATAAGCAAAGTGCACGCAACTACACATCTATACAGAGCCAGACATAAAAAAGGTTTTAGATCTGAATCAACCATCGATCAGGACATCTTTAGACTTTCTAGAAGCAGTCGCCAGGGGCATACGATCGTATCAGACACGACAATCTCAAAGGGAATTCAGGGTTACGTTTCCAACAACACAAAGGCATTTCACATACACACAACCTCCTCATTCACTTTTACATGAATACACGAGTTCGGTATTCCAAAATGCACACAAGCCTATGGGGGACGTGGTAACCAAATCTGCATTCTGTGCAATTTTTCGTCCAATCCAAAAGAGATTACAATTTTGACACACAAGACATCTAAAAACACCTCACTTTTTTTGCAAAATGTTATACTTCAGAAGACGATGATCTCTTCAATTTTGCTGGTACCCCCGCTATGCTTTTGCACGCATGCGATGACTTTTTTATCCCGAAAGAAAAATCGTCAAATCTTGATGTGTACATGCACAGTTGGAATACCGAACTGGCTTATTGTTGCATTGTGTAAAATTCTACTACATTATTTTGTTTGTCACTTCTTTCAATACATTTACCTTGGAATTTTATCCTCATTCAAATCAAATTAAATTTGAGATACTTTACCATAAATAGAACCCTGCTATGCACTCTTTACAGGGAATTCTCCTCGCCGTACTAACTGCCTTATTAATTTTTGTCTCCGGTGAATTCGTAGGTATTATTGGATTTTACTCAGACGAGTTAACAGTCAGACAATATAATATCCTAATCTATACTGCAGCAAACGAAGCATTCAAACATGATGGATTTTGTAATAAAGCAAAATTAATGATGTTTTTATTATAAAGGTTATATTAAGTGCATTTGTATATAACATATTATTTGACATTTAAAAATGCTCATCCCATGCTGTAAAAAGAGACTTTTTTTCTCCGACCGACATTTCAATTTGTATCTTGTTTTGTTTTAAGGAGAAAACAATACTTTACCCCGATTTTGCGCGCAAATGACACGCCCTGCGAGAGCAGAATTTTTGTCTTGCGGCCAATAATTCGAATTTTGTGAAGAAATAATTCAACAACTAAACGTTTAAAGGGAATATACAACATTTTCTTTTGCTGAAAATTTTGCAGAAACGGATGTATTTGGGGTGTTAGTATTTTATTGCATATATTGACTTATTTGACGTTTTGGGTTCGTACTTGCTGGAAAAACTAAGAAAAACAATCCTGTTTTTGTAGTCTGGTTCCCTGATCCCACATCAGATGAAACGGGGCAATTAATAGACGTCGGGTCAGGGAATCAATAGCTGGTTTGTACCTGTTTAAAGGCTGTGAAATCGATCAGTATTTGAATACAGGTGCCGTGATTTTACAGGATGCCATCGAATGTCGTTCACTAACAGTCCAGTAAGGTATTTTATAATAATTTGGTGGTTTTCATATTTAAGCAAATGTTGTTTACTCCCTTTAACTTGCGAGCGATTGCCCAAAGGCCTTTTACTCATTAATATGTAACCGGCAACTCGTGACTCACGTTGTTGGATTGGGTTTTCATGTTGTTTATTATCGACCTGATTGTGTTGTATGTTAATTTTTTTCTTTCTTTTGTTTCACGATGTCGTCTGACTTGCAGTTTCATTTTCCCGGGCGGTCATCGACTGTTCTATCGCCAAAGCGTCCCCTGCCCCCATTGGGAGATTGGATGACGGTGTTTTGCTTTCCTTTGGTCATGCGTAACATCACAACACAAAACTAATTACCGGAGCATAGTTTGGACTTTTTTGGAATTCCTAAGCCAAATCTTGCCCTTGAGCGGCACCAAATCTTTGGGGAAATGTTTGCAAATGTTCCGGTATATTATACTTAATGATAATACATGCATTTTCAGCATTTCAATTCCTTATGCATTGCTGTTGTAGCCGATAGCAGTCTTCATCAACATGCATTATCCTTGTCTTTATGATAATATAAGCAACTGCGCCGGCAGCGATAAATGTTTTTTGGCAAGTACTATATATTGAGCCATCTACGATATTAAAGGGAATTTACAGCATTTGCTTTTGCTGTAATTTTACAAAATGCCGGGATTTGGGGGTTTTCTATAGGAAATTATTGTTACACTGACCTGTTTAAAGTTTTGTGTTCATAGATGCTGGGAAAACTAAGAAAAAATAATGTTCTTGTAGTCTGGTTCCCTAACCCTACTTCAGATGAACGGAGAAATTAATACACATCGGGCAGTTGTTAGGTCAGGGAAGCAGACTAGCAGACTAGCTGACCCGTTCACGGATATGTAACGAATGAAGTTCGATAAATTGTGGGCTGTATAAGAAAACAAGTCAGTTTTTTTTCCAACGATGTTCAGCCGACCGTTGTTGGAAACTGATGCAAAAATTCCACTTTTCTTGAAAATAATAGTACACCAGGGTGCCATGATTTCACAGGATGCTTGAGACTATTATTCACTTACAATCAAGAAAGGTATTTCATAATAATTTGATACTTTTGGTTTTTGATGGTTGCAAATGTTGCATATTGCCTTTAAATCGACTCAAACGTAAACGGAACTGGCGTGCTAACTGTATGATATAGATTCTTTGCACCGTAACTAACTTTCAGGTGCGTGTGTTTGTTCCACGCTGATACGCATACGTTGAGATCTTTTGTTTTCATTTGTTGTTGACTAAAGGAAACTTTACAAAAAGAAACCTAAAAACTAACTGCTCAATGCAATTGTTCGTTTGAAAGTTGAACTGCGAGGTTTTAAACTTGAACCGCGACATTTTCAACTTGAACGAGGACGTGTGTCTGTCCGTTTTAGAACACCATACTGTTTTGAATAACCACGCGGCATCAAGTCATCTTCGCTCGTACCCCCGCCCTGCAAACAGGGCGCTGGGAAGGGCAGATGAGCTTCACAGAATCTTGTGAAGGAAGTGGGGATGGCATTCTGTGTAATTTTTTATGACCCATGGATAAAGCATCTGGATGCAGCGGTAGACCGCGGTTAGCCAATGCGCGCAAATAATATCCGAAAAGTTTGCCATAGAAATGCATACACACCATACCGGATGTGATTTATTTTTCATTGCGGGCCATGTAGACAAATTTTTAGCGTCGAATGATGGGGTCTAGCTGATATTCCCCAATACCTATGTTCCCCAATACCGATGTTCCCCGAAATCCCTAGGATTAGGGTTGTAGGGTTAGGGTTATAGGGTAAGGATTTTAGGGAACCTCGGTATTGGGAAACATCGGTATTGGCGAACATAGGTATGCACCCGTTGAAAATTTGCAAAACAGATAAGTTTTACAGATTTTCCTACATTATTATGCTTTTCAACCAAAAAAGGGCGCCGCATTTATAAATGGGAATAAAAGAGCGATGAATGACTCAGTCTTAACGGCCGTTTCAAACCTTGCAGGGTCGTGGTTGTGACAGTGGCGTAGCCACGGGGGGGGCGACAGCCCCCTCCCATGAAACCTTGTCGCCCCCAGTCGCCCCCCACTGAGATTTTGAGTTTCTAAAAAAAATTATCATTGATCTAAATGACGCCCCCCATGAAATGTTCCAGCCCCCCCCCCAGCGGCCCCCCCCCCCACTGAAAAATTCCAGGCTACGCCACTGGGTCGTGATGACTTGCAGGTCACAGGTCACGCAAAATCTATCCAATCGGAGCGTTAATTCGTCAGTCTTTCCCAGCGTCTTGTTTGCAGGGCGGGGGTACGAGTGAACAAGTCATCTCGTTGGCCTAACTAGAACTGAGTGCCTGCAGCATTCAACATGACTAAAATAAACCAGCTAATTGCCAGGGGTTGAGTGGGTATTAAATATCAACCCCGGGGACGAGGGTGATGACAAGCGGTTGGAATGCCACCTTCTACACGCGCATGCCAAAAAAGGGAGAAAGTTCCCATTAAGGGTTGTGTCCCAGTAGGTGCGTATAGGCCGCGCGGTGTAAACAATTCCAAGCACGGGCCGGGGCGTTTATTTGGCGGTGTCGGGTGATTCCCATTCCGCATTGTCCGTCCCGCGTTTGTCCCGTCTGTGCGCGACCTGTCTTGTCAAAATGATGTTCCGGCAATTAAGGCAGCACCTGCCCCATGATCGGATGTCCCTCTCCGGGGAAATCGGCTTTCCTCTACAAATGGCAACGACCAACATCTCCCTAGCATTCTGCTTGTCGAATAGAAAGCAGGGATCATGAATGTGCGCATATGTAGGACAGAGCGAAAGCAAATATGACCCATCCAATCAAATTAGACTGAAGCCGCCAGTTGAGAGTCACGAGCCTTTAAAAAAAACAGTCACGATGGAAACCAATCGGATTTTTTTTTTCAATCGATGTTTTTATTTATTCACCAGGAGGTGATCAATATAGAGAACTAAATATAAATGCTTGACAAAATATTGGGGCTTGCCTTTATTAAATAGTTTTCATTTCCGACCGATGATTTTGTGATCCTATACCCAAGAGAAATATAACAAAACTGTTTATTATTACCGCCGACCCTGTCTGAAACCCTCACTAACAAAAACATTAGTTAATACCAAAAAAAGAAGGATATTAAATTCAGGCAATCAGGCTCTGTGTTATTTGAAGAGCTTTAGAAAATAATATCCGATTGTGCTAGAAGCTTGGCGTAAAGCAACCAATGGAATCCCAGAAGATGTGAGGGTGTTACCTCTCTCGTCATATCATATTCATGATAGTGTTACTGCACTAGACACAGCAATACGCACTTGGCATCATTTTAATTAAGCCATCTATACAAGTGCAACTGCAATTACGTTATGCTTCAGATTGTTTTTGTGTTTTGCCAACTGACCGACCCTACTTTAAAAAAGAGTAATATGAAATAAATGCTCATAGCACTTTTGTATACTCTTAAAAAAATTTAGAAAAAGAAATTATCGTCAAGGCCTACTATTAAACATTTAAACGTTTACATGTGTTTTTTTCTCAGTAGTGATAAACACGGTCTTTTAGCGCTTCAAGATCAAAACCTACATTAAAGTCGAGTTGGGTTAATTTTGTATGTATATATATATTTGCCTTTTCTTTTTACAGCAAACAGACAAACACGTGTGTTTTCACTTCCCAGAAATAATGATTTCCGGACATGTCTCAACCTCGCTGCGGGAGCATGTATACCTGTAGGCCTAATGTATGTTAATCATGGTAGAGTTTCAAGATAGAAATGTCTGATAGAGTCTACACTAAGACATCTCATCCACCGTGGTTTCGTATATTGCGTGCTGTATGATGGAGGTTGTATTCGGCCAGTCACCCCAAACACGAGGAAAGCTAGCCACGTTCAACTGTCGTCTCAACGGGCGACAGCTCAGCTCCGTGTGACAGGTGATTAGCTAGTCGTATAGCGAACTAGGGCATGCTCCAACTCTACCCTCGCCCAAGGCCTGTGAACCCCCCCCCACGACCATGTACATCCATTCAAACCTCAAAACGGGACCCCCTATAATAACCTCTCATATGCAAAATTGGTGGAGCTAGACCTATAGTTACGCCACTAATAGGTTTAACCAGCACCATATGCATGATCATCCAAAACTCGCTGCGCTAATTGCAAATTGATCAACTGGTGTCCGCCCGACAGTCCGAAGGTATTCGGACTGTCGATATTCCGAACTTAGTCCGAAGGTTCGATAGTCCGAATGCACAGAATTCCCATAAGAGGGGGTTCGTTAGTCCGAAAATGATATATGGTTCGTTAATCCGAACATTTGAAGCAATAGTCCGAAGGTTCATTAGTCCGAAGGTTCATTAGTCCGAAGGTTCATTAGTCCAAAGGTTTATTAGTCCGAAGGTTCAATAGCCCGAAACCAAAATAAGGTTCACGAGTCCGAAGGTTCATTAATCCGAATTGAAAATAAGGTCCGATAGTCTGAATCGACATTAAGGTCCGATAGTCCGTATCGACAACTAGGTCCGATAGCCCAAATCGTCCTCTTGTCAATTGGGACTATCGAACCTTATCGTCCATCACTGTCGGACTCTATCTTCTATTCGGACCATTGAACATTCGGACTATTTAACCTCTTTCGGTTTTCGGACTAATGGGCCCTTTAGACTATCGAACCTTCGGACTATCGAACCTTCGGACTATCGAACCTTCGGACTAACCAACCTTCGGACTAATGGCCCTTCGGACTAAAGAACCTTCGGACTATCGCACTTTCGGACTATCGGGCTGTAACCGATCAACTATCTTGAATCTTGAGCGGAAACGCCGAACATTTGTGGTTAAATCTCGTCCCAGTGACGTTGGAGCAACACGCTCTCCCCCGCTGATATGTGAGGCCTTCTGACAAAATGAGACACGAGTGGGCAGAGGTCGAAATGAGGGTTTGCAGGTATTATTAATGAAAAGAGAATACAATTCTCCTTACAATACTTGCTGTACTTCAATCGGGCGTTCAGTTGACAAGCTACGGCTGTTTAAAGTTTGCACTTATCGACATGTCAAAAAGTAAAATACATGTACTGCAAAAACGGCCATTAAAGTTTCGAGTTTTGTATTCATGCAAATGAAAGATGCGAATTTGTTTTCCTTAAAAAAAGTTCTACTCCACGATTTTTATACTTCTTCTTTAAAATATATGTAGTCGAAAAAGGTATGCATCAAAGGTTATAAATATCAATAAATCTGAAAATCGAAAAACATCACCCCATTCAATTTTTGCATTTTTCTCCATTATGGCCTGTGCCCAGTTCCGTCTCAGTTTGCTAGAACGATTCACATATTAGATCGTTTACCCACCAACCATCTTGGTTTAGTCGCGGAAAGGGTATGGTGTTCATATCAGGCGCGGTTCTCCCCGGGACGGGGGGGGGGGGGGGCTTTAGTTTTAGACTTTGTTTAGCCCCCCCCCAAAAAAACCCAAATGACCCCTCCCAAAACAAAACAAAAAACACACCAGGAAACAGCAGTAGCAGCGAATGAGATTGAAAATTGTAATGATAACAATAACGTATATGTCCGCCAGAAGCGTAGTCATTCGAGAAGGGGGCATTGGTACACTATTAAGAATATAGTATGCCTGATCGTAAGATTTTATCAGCGCTTTCCATTTGAAAATATGGTACGAGCTTCCCCCTCCCGCATTGAGTTTTGGAGGCTGAGTGTCCGGAGAAAATACCGGTCTACATCTCAGCACGCTTCCCTGTAAAAATGTCTGGATCCACCCCTGTTAGCACCCCCCCAAAAAAAATATAGGCTCTAGAACCGCGCCTATATAGTTCCTATGTTTAACCGCCAGTCGCTGTTTTGCTTTTATTTAGCGCATTTAACTTATGCACCAACACACAAACAATAGTCATGCTCCAGTCCAAATGAAATAACTAGCCTAATGAGACTTACGGAGTGTGGCAAGGGAGTTCATTCCAAATGGCAGGTGCTGCCTTGGCGAAGGCACGCTAGTCATATCGGATAGTTCTTGTTCGTGGTTTTGCTGACAAGAATATGAGCCTGAAGAACTGAAAACTCGACCTGTCTGCTAACATAAGCGCACAGAGATACTGAGGATGCAGGATCTTGTATACAAGAAGACAAATCTTGAAGCTGATCCATATCGGAATAGGTGAAATGTGGTCGTGTTTTTCCACATCGGACAACGACCCGAGCTGCATTATTCAGGAGACGTTGCAAGGAGATATAGATGTAGCTGGAAGGCCAACGAGCAGGGCGTTGCAACAATCCAGATGACCTTTTTTACTGTGTCGTATGACAGGTACTTGCGGATTCTACTTATGTTGCTTAGGTGAACATTAAATGTAGTGTTTAGGGTTCTGGACTGCTCGTGACGTCGGATCAGGATATTAAGGATATCTCAAGGTTGCACGGGTGTCAATAACACCAATTAGACGTCCACTATTAAACTTATAAATGTATTAGCCAACCCGAAGAGGGAGAAGTGTTTACGAGTATTAATGTATCTGAATGCTTTGCAGCAGTTCATTTGAATAGCTATAGTGACTTGACCTGAGGCTGAAGGACTTACAGGGACTTGCAGTAACTTGTGATGGTCTTGACAACAAAACTGCAATCATGAATAAATTATACACAGTCAATAGTGTACCAGCCAAGTACATAATCTTACCAATAATGGGAAGCCTTTACCCTCCTGCTATGGAGACCAAGGTTGAAATGAAGAAAATCATTGCAAAAACGATGGAGATGTTGCACTGCAAAAACTGTGTGTTTAGTTGAAACACATTTCTAAACACGTCAAATAGTACATTGTGTCTACTTTTCCCACACAATGTCTAATTTGTGGATGACTGCGACATGCTTAGGTATTATACGAAAGTACCATCAAATACAATTTGCAAAAATTGAAAAAAATATGGGCGTTCAAGTCGACAGACTTTTTTTCTATCACCAAGTACCTGAAACAAGAACTCAAAATTATGTACAATTTACAAACGGTCTTCTATACTGTCTGTTTAAAAGGTCAAAACATGGCTAATTATATAACTGATCACGTGAAAAAGAAAGTGGGTCCCAAAAGTATGTAAATTATTACCCTTTTTGTAATGACTGCCAGCTAATCATATATGGGCAAGGTCTGCCAGCTAATCATATTTTTATATATCGTGAAGCTTTGCCTCGTATAAATATTTCTGTTACATGTTTCCCTTTTGTATGTTGTGCGAGAAATGACACGCCGTTTACCAGAATCATGAATTATGCTTTTAATCATTACCATGGAACAAGTCCAAAAAAATGTGTCATTATTGTCCACGAAAAATGACAAATGATGCTGCATCTGTTGCCTTCCCCGTACATCTCGGATCCTTTGATGTTTGCCGACTAAGCTTGATTGGTGAGCAGGTGTTGATGACGTTGACAAATGGCGATGGATTCCAAATGACTAATGCAAGCTCCCGTAATATTCATTATTTATCCTAATGCTTCCCGTGTAAAGCCCCTGTCACACTTGTCCGAATCTATGATTCCGTTCATAAACCGATCTGAAATAATATTAATTCGGACACGTTCGGAGAGAAATGTAAAAAAAAACAGCCAGAAATGAAAATACACCGATCATAATCCGGTCTTATTCCGGATCTAATAAGTTGCTATTCCGATTGCAATCCGTCTATATTCAGAACCTCTCCGATCATCACCGGACATGCCAAACTTTGAAAAATTCATTGATCTCAAGACCGACCGCTTTCCGAACATTCCGTTTATATTCCGTTCGTCTCCATTATATATATGGTATTACATCGTGGTAATGTGGTATATCATCGGATAAAGTGACATCAAAGTCCATTTTTTGATCGGCATTACAATGTGGGTTCGGAATGAACTCTGAATACATACGCAGGCCTGTTCCGTACTCTTCTGTACCTATTCCGCATTGCAACGAATGACAACGAATGAGTACAGTGTGTATTCCGTGCATTCCGTGCATATTCCGTGTGTATACCGGATACCGTTCGTATTGAGGTTGCCGCAACAATTCGGAGAAATTATTAAACAAGTTCAATAATTTCTCCGAGTTCCTCAGTGCATCACCGAACGTACACGAGTATATAGCGTTGGAAAACCGAGGAAAACCGAGGGAAATCCGTTTGAGTTCAGTTCAAACCGATTAAACACCGAATCCACAATGTTTTACTCGGAACACGAACGGAGTGACGATTCGGACAAGTGTGACAGGGGCTTCACATTCGTAAAAATAGTACTCACATTCATATTTAATGCGTTCGAGTTAGATTTCATGCGTTCGAATTCGTTTCCAGATATCCAAAGAGTAAGTAATGTCAGTTGCTTTTAAATGGTCTTTCAAGCGATTGGTTTAGTTAAGGGTTATTTGCATGTGATTTTTTTTTTTAAATATTTTTTAATTCTGCGCATTCTAGATGAAGTACTTGTTTTCAATCAAATAAAGTGACATGAAGGCAAGATGCGAGATTGTAATTTAATTCACTTTTTCATAATTGTAATCTAATTCACCTTAATTTATTTGAATTTTGGTTTTGCTGATTTTTAAAGTATCAAGAAGATAAAAAAAATGAACATTGACGCAAACTGTAAAAAGGCGAAAAAAAAGACGCGTTTTGGTGATTTTTTCTATTCAAGTTCTTAATTTGTGCATTACAAAATAGGTCCTTGGAAATAATTAGCGATCAATATGACTCTTTTGTGGTTGTCGTTTTATTACATATTTTGTACATCAATCATGCAGATGCATGGCCTTATTTTTTACGAGCGTAAAGCTCCACAGGTGGAAATCGTGGCTCGTATGGTACTTAACTTTAATATGCATTGTACATGGTAAACAGCAGTGGCAGTACTGAGAAGCAGTTATTATATACACGTAGGGCTTCAAATTTTTCATTTCCTTTGCTAACATTTCAAAGACGCTTGCATACTGGCAAATTCGAGGCAGCTGGAAGCTCTGGCCAATTTGAATGCTCCGGTGTGCAATTTGAATTTGAATGCATAATTGTTAAAATTACATGATTGAAATGTGAAATAGCATGCTTTGAACAATAAATTGAACAATACATTTAGTTATAAAATGTTGATATGAACGTGCGTTCAAATTCCTGCACAAATTGGTGATTCGTCATCATATTGGCTGCCAAATCTGCTAAATTGTACGGGAAAACCAATTTTTCTTGCCCCTTTTGTGAATGTGGAAAATCTTGTTGTTCGTTATATTATGCTTTAATGTATAATGATTATTCCCATATAGATGAACTAATATAAGTTATTCCGCGAGCACGAGTGGAACACGGAATAATGTAGTGCGTCTGTGTCCCACATACCACGAGGCCGAACATTGTGCATGAAGAAATCGCTGATTTTCTCAAAAGTTGGTCACAGACTAGCTAATCAAATTTTATATCATTTTCAAGCCTATTGTCTTGTTTAAAATTGGTGAAAAAATCAAGAAAATCCAACGATGCAAATTAGAGAAATCTTTCATTGGGTAAGGCAATGTATTTTTTCGACCTGCACAATGTAATTTCCACATTTAATATACCAATTATCAGAGTTGCTGACTCGAGTCATGTGACTTGGACTCGAGTCGGACTCGAGTCGCTATTTTTGTGACTTGTGACTTGACTTGTAAATACCAGCTTTGACTTGTGACTTGACTTGGACTTGCAAACAATGACTTGTGACTTGACTTGGGATTGCAAAAGACTTGTGATTGCAAAAGACTTGTGTTTAGACCAAATGACTTGTGACTTGACTTGTGACTGGACCTACTGACTTGTGACTTGACTTGTGACTGGACCTAATGACTTGCGACTTGACTTGGACTTGCAAACAATGACTTGTGACTTGACTTGGACTTGCAAAAAATGACTTGCTGCCACCTCTGCCAATTATTGGGTTAGTGATATGTGTTACGCAGTGCTTGAAATATTGCAAGGCCTTTATGTCGTATTTGGATAAGGGGGTTCACAGATAACATTTTGGGTGTACATAACACTATATAATCAAATCTAATACCACTTGGAATGCCTAATATCTCAAGTGTTTAGTTTTTGACAAAGATTTTGAAAGGACAATGAACATGCAATCCTCTTTGACAGCTGAAAAGTATTGGCCTAAGCTTAACTATACAGGATTCTACTTGTGCAGGAAAATAATATAGCCTTACAAAATCAACGATATCTCTGGTTTGCATTGATGGATTTTCTTGATATTTTCACCAATTATACACAAGACCATATGCTTTAAAATAATATAAAATTTGATTAGCTAGCATGACCACCTTTTGAGCAATCAGCGACTTCTTCATGCACAATGTTTATTGGGACACGCTGTAGATAGAGCCTCATGTGAAACTAAAGAAATTACTGTAGCCGGCGACTTTAATTGTGATGTTTCCCAGGACGATAATGGTACTTCCTCAAACCCTTTAACTTCATGTTTTAATGTGTTCCAAATGACGCAAGTTATACATTATCCTAAACGCATTACTGAATTTACTGAAACAACCATTGATCTAATTTGAACTCTCACCGTGAATTTGTAAGTGATAGTGGTGTCATACCTGTTGTGATAAGTAACCACTATCTTGTTTACGGTCCTCATAATTGGAAAGCCCCCCCCCCAAAAAAGAAGGCCGTTCAATTAACTTCAGATGTTTTCAGTATATAGACAATGACGCTTTCAAAACGACGTCCTTAATGCCCCATGGGAACATGTCCTTAATTGTCATGATGTTAATGAAGCATGGCCCATATGGCACTCTCTGTTTATGAGTTTAACACTTATTAACCATCAATCACAAATGAAATAAAAACATATTCGTGGTGCATCGTTGCCTTGGCTCGATGGGGAAATTTCAAAAAATTATGCGACAGCGGGATCGTGCAAATTATAGGTTAAATATCCCGCTCAGTTTAATTGCCAGCCAAATTGATGACGAATCACCCATTTTCGCACGAATTTGGATGCACGTTTAGATCAACATTCAATTGCCTAAATAGATCAGTCAATTTAAATGTAAACGCATGCGATTGCACTTTTCAACGATTCAATTTCGGAGATAATGCAGTCAAATTAAAATGTCATATCGGGTCATTTAAACTCGCAGGAGCTTCACGTTGCGTCAGATTGGGAATTCGAATTCGCCATTTAGCAAGCATTTTGTGAAATTTGAGCAAAGGAATTCGAAACCGGTTCATTACTTTGTTCGTCTTTGTTCTTTGTTTCTTTGTTCCAGTTTGAAAATGCATAAAACTCAACTGTTTCCCACAAGATTCGGCTACAAAGCAGCTGCCACAAAATGACCATATTAATCACTTTTTTTTGCATAAAAAAAGCACATGTTACTGAAATGAAGCATGATTAAGATAAAACTAATTGAGGAAAAGGTTAGAGATATAAGAAAACCCAGATCGCATTAAATAAAAACTAGAAGATAAATGAGCAAAAGGTAACAATTAAGAACGTATAACAAAAAATACGTGAACACGATAAAAAGAGGGCAAAGGATCTCCTAGTTTTAACGTTATAGCTTGCATGTCGACTTTCATGTATGATGTTTAAAGATATAGTCCATCGTTTGTAATTTGTGCATTTTGTTCGTATGGAGCAACAAAAGTGTTCAAAATCTAATGAAGGATACTGAACAACTAACCTGATGAAGTTTCAGCTCAGCTTTAGCTGTATATTCTGAGAAAAACAGCATTCTAGGATCTCAATTTCAAATCAAAAGTTGCTGAATCATGTTTTGAATTGTTTTGAATTCCAGCTATACGCGATGTCGCGCACTGATCCGACGAATTATAGCAACCGCGCGCGCCTGTGCGTCATGCCAATGCTTGCGCACGCTGCGCGCGCCGAATAACAAAACAAACTACTAATTAAAATTTTCCTAAGGTGCGTCTAAAGCCGTCTTTCGTTGATTACTTCAAAATGATAGCTTGCTGCCAGAAAGATTAATTTCACAGGGAGTTTAGTCCACTTACTATCTTTCAACCAAGTATGTTTTTCAACAATAATACGCCAGTTACTTTTTCGGATGGCTGCAAATGATGGACTATAGCTTTAATTTTCTCGCATCACTAGTTTACATATTTACTTCTTTATGTTAAAAGCAGATAACAGATACTTTGAACATGAAGGGACTAGAATGAAACCTATAACAAAAGAACATGTGAAAAGTGAAAAACTATAATTCGCGCATCTTGCCTTCGTTTCCCATCATTTTGAATGAAGACAGTACCACATAGAATGCGCAGAGATGAAAACGAAAATTAGATTGTTATGCATATAATCGTAAACCAAACAGACCGCTAAATTGAATGATCGTTTAAACCGAATGACATAACTTCAATTCAGGATGTGTTAAACATGAAAATATCAAGTCTGACAGCGAATTTGACCGTCTGAAACCTAATACGAACCACGGGAATGACAGCAAAGAGCTAATTCACGTCAAATCGGCCATGATCAAGGTGAATTTGAATGTTATTTTTGCGAAATTGGCCTGGAAAACCTATATTTATAATTCATTTTATTCGTACATGTGTTTAATCATTGGTATTGTATGCAGGGCCCCAATGGAAACCAGTTTTAAACTGTTTGGGCACACCCTGTAAAGAAATGTAATAAATAAATAAATATTCCCTATAGTTGTTACAAATGTCCTACTGGGAACGTTGGCGTTGACTGTTCAATTTACCTTAAAAGATTTACTTTCCGTGATCTTCAACGAATTCTTTTTGTTTTCTCCTGAATAATCTACAACTGTAATGTTTTATTTAAATGAAGAAAAAAAAATCTACTTCTTTTTTGTTGGAGGCATTTTCAATCCTATGAAAATGGGTTTATTTGTGATTGCTTCTGCGCTCAAACGGATCCGGCTCGCGAGTAGCCTGGTTCCCAGTCAACACATCGTCGCTCTTATGATGTGGCGGGAACCAGTCTACCCTGCGTGAACAAGATTATTGTCTGGCAGCAAAGACATCGAATGTGGACCTTTTTTTTTTTTAGTTCGATAAATCATTCGAAAGTGAATATCTTTTCTGCAAGAAAAATTTGTAAATGAAAAAATACAATATATTTTGTTTGGACAGACACTCGAAAAAATATCACGAACAGTTTCTTTAAATTTACAGAAAAAAAATCCTTAACACCATGAACACTGAGCAAACACGATGAGAAATTGTGATTTGTTCTTAGCCCCTGGCCATACAAAGAAATCACGGGAAATAATGTGTTGGAAATATGCGCCCATGGTTCTAGAAGTTTAACGTAAGCCAAATTACCTATGGCATGAGCGACAAAAGCTTTGGTATTTTTCACGCGACCGGAAATGAGTTTGTCGCTTTGCAATTTTGGGTACCTGCACAGTGCAACACGGTCTGACGGTGGCATTTTTGATTGACCACACGGGGGTGTCATCAATATTCATAGCCTCTTTTCGAGCTGGTTCACGTTACCCATCTCTCCTTCAAGCAGCCCGGCGTGACATAACACAGCAGGCTGATCTGCCTTCCGATGCGCAATTTGCCAGCTCATCAATGATTGATGCACTGCGGTCTTGCTGACTCCGGACGCGGATAGTTCATATCTGAAGAGATACCCAGCTCCGATCCTATCACTAGACCTCTGTCTTCCTCTTCGGCTTAAGCTCCGTTTTTCATCCCTGCCTACGCGTTCTCACGTTTCGGGTCTTATCGACGCGTCTGAGTCACAAATCTCCGGGTGTCTCGTTAATTCTTGTAAGAAAGTGAACGTTATCGCCTGAGGCCTACTAGGAGCCAGTTTTATGGAGCTTCTGACCAGGAACTGCTTAGTATCTTTTGTTTGTGCTCAGCGAAAACCAGCTAGGAATCAGCAGTGAAGTACTTTACATTGCACAGTAATTGAGATTCAACTTTTGTTCGCCCTCTAAACAAACGTTTCTTCTGCCTAGCAGAGGGCCAGCGTAATGACCATGTGACTGTCTGATTGACTGACTGACGACAAACTAACTGCCTGCCTGACTGACTCCCCGACAGATAGACTGACTCACGACAGACTAACTAAATGACTAACTGACGGGAGACGGACTGACTGACTGACCAACTGACTCCCCGATCCCTGACCGACTGACTGATTGACTGACTTACTCTCACTTGTGAATTACACTGGTTGTAGGCTGACGAAGATAGTCGAGTAGTGCTATCATATAGGAGTACCCAGTAAATGCAAATGAATGAGCTAAATCTGGCTCACCTTGTAGAACACTTTGGGACCAGCTTTACTGGGCTTTCCTTGTCAACTTTTTAGCTCCATTCATGCCACGAATGAGAATGCGAAACACGATATCATGTGGTAACCAAATTCTTGTAAAATGTATGTTAAGTAGCCTGTACGTAAACCTTTATGAAACGTGGAGGCAATAATGGATGCTGTTCATCTACATGTACTGTCACATAGTTTTAACGAAAGAAAGAAGTCGAAACAAACTAATGTTGAACACTTTTATGTTAAAAAGTACAATTCATATTGGATTTGCAGAGAACTTAAACAAAAACATATCCTTTCTGTAAATCCTTAAAGTCATCTCATTTGACCAAAAATGACGGCACGGTCATTTGCGTGCATATGTTTGCCATAAAAATGCCAAATACTACACTTAAAAAGCAATCGAGTACGACCGACGTAATATTAAGCAGACCGAAATTATTGTCCCTAGCGGTTGGAACAATACGACAGAGACAGAAATTGTGCTGGGAATGAAGATGAGAAAAATCTCCACACAGCACGATTTGCCTTTCGGCAACAAATTTTAAAGACCACGCGTGCTTTCCTTCATCGACATTTAAATTAAACCCGGAAGGAAGAGAGTCCCTCAGGCATTCATGGAAAGCTGAAGGAACATTTATTGATTCGACTGGGAAGGTTTTTTTTCTTTGGATTGAAAACAATTCGCCTCTCGGCTATCTTGGTGGAGTTCACGAGTGTTTGACTTGAAGAAAATCCAATTGATTTTAATATATAATACAGAGAACGTTTATAATGATAGGGTTACAGCAGTTGATTTCGAATCAATGGACTTCACTTGAGTGTCGGTCGCTGCGCAAAGCGATGCTACAAATACAAGTACTGTTGCACTGATCGCAAACAAGTACTAACGTCTTAACACATGTATGTCAATTTTTATTAGCCTGCTCTATTTAACTTGGAGAGGTTGTGGCACCGCACGACAGATTCTTCGGGATTTTCTTTGTAAAAGGAGGACAAACGTCGCAGTTGTTTTAACAATAATAATGGCAAAGATCTGAGTGGTAACTTCCCGTACGTAGGCCTACTACATAAATTGAATTCACGATTTGTAATCTACGCCACTTATTATCATCACCAAGTGCCAGGGCCGGTGGGCCGCGGTCTCCCCACGCTCTTCATTCCTTGTTTCCGCTGTGGTGACTTCTTCCGTCTCCGTCCGTCGACAAGTCTTGATTGTCCATCCTAACCTTTAAAAATGTCAACAAGCACCTTGCCACAGGCCATAGTCTTGTCACTTTATCATCATACGCCTGTAAGAGGTTTAAGGGTTCGAACACCACCAGGTAAAAAAGCTAGTTGTCGACAAGAATTATGCCAGACCGGTTGGGTCAGTTCCGTTAACCTTCTTCACAGGAATGAGAAACGAGTTTCTGAAGGGATCGTAGTGACAATTCGCCCCAGGGCGACGCATGTTTGCCTTGGACGTGAAAGATCAGGTCCTGAATAATTATCGGCTGAGGTTTCAAGGTACAGTGGCCAGTCAACCTCATTGTCCTTATGGTATTTTTGGTGGTCGTACTGAACCAGGCATCAATCGATCGCTCCAAGCCACCTGCCGCAGTTATAATTATTCAAATGCTGTGACATAACAATTTCTGTAATTGATGGTGCCTCGAGCGAGGTAGGGCTAAAACGTTTTTTAATAAGGAATATCCGTTCAGTGTTCAGAACATACGTTCCTAGCCAGACGTGCCAGTGCTTTCAACAACTGTGTCTGCTTTCAAAGTCTTTTCAACAAATGGAAAGAAAACCAGCCCAGGATGAACACTGTGCATCGAGGTGTATACCGATGTAAAAATTCTGGCTTCGCTCCAACATCACGAAAACAAATGATCAGGATTGAAGCAGCAACGCAGGGGAAATGGATATGCTATTTAATTTTGACTTGCCTAGTACACTGGGTGTTCGCGGGGTCGACATTATATGCGATGCTAGTCAATCGTTATGCGTTCCATACTGTGTTATAGGTAAATTGTCTTTGATATTTATGAATAAGAACATTATCGGATCTGCGGCTAGAGGCATGTGCCTTCCCCGTTTCCTGGTCAATTTGGAAGGAAACATATGAGATTCGTTTTGATCCAAACTACAAACGAACCGATTGAGTGCCCCAATGCTGGAAATAAGCCACTCCGAGTGCTCCCACATTTGATCATATAGTTAAGATGCACTGTTCGGAATTCAGCCTTCAAAACCATGGCTTTTCCTAAAGCTCCCTGCCACAATCATGCACATAAATTTCATAAGTCGATATGAATCACGCAGGGACAGGAAGGCGTATTTTTGACATGATTAGCTATGTGCTCGTTACACTGAGTTATGAAGACCGTTAATGTTCAACGGCAAGCGGACACACCTGTCCTTTACCCTAAACAGCTGCGGGCTGTTCGAAAAGGCCTGACTTCGAAACATGAACAAACGATTCATCACAAAACACGGAGGCAAGAACATACCTCTGCTGCTGGCAAACCTCAGTATTTCATACACCGATTTGTCTGATGACATGTATTTATCAAGACAGGCTTGGTTTATGTATCCCAGCCCGCAGGAAACATTCGAATTATCAATCTTATATACCACGATGAGATTCTAATGCATCAGATGAGGAGAGTGCGAAATACGCAGATCGATAATACGATCTTCTCACATTCTTGTACAGATTCCTTTGCAGATATGTATATTTGTCATATTTGGCATGCATGGCTTCTCCAAGGTTAATAATTTTAAGACAGGGATAAGTGGAATATTCTTTTGAAATTGATATATTAAAAAATAGGATAGAACTGATGATTGCAATAGACCCTTTAATTGTATACCAATGATGAGTAAATCTGATGTAATACAATAATTCTATTTAATCTGAAAACAAATTGCGCAATGTTTCCGCCACAACTGGTCATCTCTAAGAAATGTATGATGATTTTGCATTGCAGACATTACGCATTAAGAGATCGTTTTCATTCATTGTTACCGAAATTAAATATTTAAAAAACTCATAAAGTTGACTGCTATAAGCAAATGCAATTGCAGAGCTAATTGGTTTCTTGGAATTGAAATCACAATGAACAAACGATTCATCACAAAACACGGAGGCAAGAACATACCTCTGCTGCTGGCAAACCTCAGTATTTCATACACCGATTTGTCTGATGACATGCATTTATCAAGATAGGCTTGGTTTAATGTATCCCAGCCCTTTAATTGTATACCAGTGATGAGTACACCTGATGTAGAAACAATAATTCTATTTAATCTGAAAACAAATGGCGCAATGTTTCCGCCACAACTGGTCATCTCTAAGAATTGTATGGTGATTTTGCATTGCAGGCATTACGCATTAAGAGATCGTTTTCATTCATTGTAAAAAAACAACAACATAAAGTTGACTGCTGTAAGCAAATGCAATTGCAGAGCTAACTGGTTTCTTGGAATTGAAATCACAGTGATCAGCCGCGAGGGCCAAATGTACATGCTTTACAGAATATTTGACACCAATTAAACGTGAAGCCGGATATTGATCGTGACATCAATCTCCACCAATTCGTGGCGTATACAAACCGGTCCCCTTTGGCAGGCTCCCAAGAGGAAGATGCGTGTGTAAGGCGCACAAATCAGTATACGACTGTATGTTGAATGCACGTCGTCGGATGTGGAGCCCATTGCATAAGCTCTCTTTTAGCACAAGAATCGTTCAAATCATTTATGTACTTTTCAAGTTATGGAATTTTAAACACATCCACCGTTTTAAAGTTCTGTCCACGGATCACAAAAGAATGTGTGTGTTCTTTCAGCAAACAAAACAATTCACACACACATCCCTATGTGATTTGTTTTCGTTTTCCTGAAAGATAACTTAACTTCTTGTGATCTGTGGACAAAAGCTTAAAACGGTGGTTTTGTTTAAAATTCCGTAACTTTAAAAGTACATGAGTGATTCTTATACTACAAGAAAGCTTATGAATTGGGCTTTCATGTGCTAGATTTTGAAAATGCTACATGCAGAACTTCACTAAAACAATGGTCCCGACATTTGGGTTTCGTTTTTTGACTCACCCTGTATAAAGAATGGTCACATAAAGTACACGAAAATTACAGATCTTGTCCCCTCGAATGAAACAGCTCGACGGTCGTATTGACTGGTGGCTGATGGTGCATTGTGCGCATACTGTCGCGCAGACTGCTTTTGAAGCTACTTCTACCATCTTTAAAGCTACTTCCAGACCGCATCCTTTCCGCCTCCTGCAACCTCTTTTCAATGACGTAGATGATGTAAAACTTGGGCATGTACAGGCAGACCAGCGTGACGTAGGCATTGATGACCAGAGCGAGGCTGAGCGTGGCTATCTTCATGTGGATGTCGTCGGAGGTTTGGTAGACCGGCACGACGGCTAGACACAGTACGAGCGTGGAGTAGACGCTGACCGCGATGAACTTGGACTCGTTGTAGTTGTCTGGCACGTGACGGGCTCGCAAGGCGTAGTAGCAACATCCGATAATAATCAAGAGATTGTAGACGGCCGAGACGAGAAACCCCAGGCCGAATTTGCAGTAAAGGGTCAAGGAGACAATCGGGTGGCTATCGGCTGCCTCGTTGTCATCGGAGAGGGAGCCTGAACCATCTAAGAAGGGGGTGTAGGTATAGATATCAACTCCCCCTGAGAAATCCTCCGGCAGGGTCGCTGACAGGCATGAGATAATGAGCTGCAGGTGAAAGACAAAACATATATGATTTTCGTCAAAGATCTGATTTGATTTTTTTTTTTACTGAACTATCATTCTTAAAATGAACATGCGATGTGTATCAAATGTTATATGCGTCAAGGGAATAATCTTAATAGTTCGTCACTGACACCACGAAGTAACGCCCCAGCCCACTTCCGTGTTACATCGTGAAAACCGCTTCATGACAAATCTGAATTCACAAAGTAACACTCAAGTGTGCGCACGCACATCGGACACTGAATACGGACGTACTATTTGGGTAAAAAAAAGTTTTAAAACGTTCGACAGGAATGTTATTAATCCATAGTCTTGTAGGATTACAGAAAGTTTTAACTAAGCCTTCAAACTGGTGAAATAAAGTTGACTGTTACTTCGTGAAAACGAAAATCACTCGGTTCTGTAAAATACGCGCGCGTAGCGCGCACTCGAGTCCACTTGGGTGTTACTTTGTGGTGTCGCTGACGAATTGTGGGTGAAGCTAAATGGATCGTTGTCTAGTGTAGATAAGCTGAGATGAGATCGTCAGGATAAAATTACGGCGATAAAGCTTATTCGATGAGTTGCTTGTCACGTGCATCCTCAATCTATGAAAGGTACCACTATACAAAGATGAATACTTTTAACCCTTTATTATTCTTAATGAATTAATATATAGACCCCAAACCATAGAACCTTTTTGTTTGGTCACAACATAAAGCAAGATTAAATGTAGATTAGACCGTACCCGCCGTGGTGTCAAACACATAGGTCAAAGGTTATGTTTTTATACATTTTAAAACAAAGACATTGCCGTATAGGAAATGAGATTTCAGAAATATATAGGCGTAATATGAAAAGCGTAATTGCATGGCATTGTATTTCATAGGTCAACACTACCCTTATAAAATACTATATGCAGTGCATTGTACTTTATTTTCCCGCCAATTTCCATGTCTAAACAATGCGTGCCCTACATCGACAAAAGTGCTTTTTATTACAATAATTCCATTTTGTTTGTAGAATCTACTCGATTTGCTCAAAAAGAGGGGAAAGTCACGAACTATTGTTTTGTTGTTGATATTCTTTTGTGTGAAGCGGTAACTGAATAATGTGGTGACATATGGATGGTTCGAATTTCATCTTTAGACTTGAATGCGTTTCGCCAGCCATGTATTGAGCTTTTCGGATTCTATGCTCTATTTATAGTCTTTTAGAATTTTTATTTACAGGGCTTTGGTTAAAATATACTTGTATTCGGTCTTATTACTATTTTTTGATGAGAAACCCGCATATTTTTTTACTCCGATGACTCAACATCTGTCAGTCATAATCGCTTTAGTCGTAAAACTGAAAATAGAAAAGCCAACTACGTTATGGCTGGCATTGAATAATTTTTTTTTTTAAATTCTGTGCAAATAATTCTGTTTCGTGAAATGATTGATGGCCAATGCCGAAAAAGAAATTGAACAAACAAAAATAAGACCGTTAGCAATAATCATCATGACGGCTTTATCCTCAAAGATTGATGACAATGAACATTCTCCAGAATCTTTGAGAAAAACCGTATTCATTAATATGTTTTGACTTCCCATTTTTCGTGGTATGATCCCGGTTTGTCCCTCGGGAAAATAATTATCATTCACGAATACGTAGGCCTGTAAAGCGATTGTAAACTGGAGCTGTATTTGAGGAAACCCACCCATATTTTAAATCCTAACGATTGCAAGGAATTTATGGTAATTTCTCTTTCCGTTAAAGTGACAGCATACTAGGCGCAATGATTTCAAATAATGCTCGATCCTAATATATAAAATCAAGTAGAATTTGTCATAATATTTTGGCAGTTTCGTTTTTTTATGTTTGCAAATGTTGTCCAGAATATTTTTTTTGAATGTTTCAATTTGACGAGAACAAATAATACGCTTCTTCTTGATTGAGGTCCGCAATCCTTTAAAAAAAAAGAGTTATATTTTACTTTTCTGCCCTGTAAGAAGACTGGCTCCCGGTCCCTATGCATTATCGATCCTAATATGGTGCTTGAACCATTCTGTCCTGCGAAAACTGAATTATTGCCCAGCCATAAATAATTCGAAATCTGTTAAGGAATTATTCAATACATTAACGTGGGCCGTACGTTTCGGTCGATCTGTCATGCAGAAGTGCATGAACAAGTTTTGTATAGATAGAAAAAATATTAATTTTAAAGAAAATCTCTACTTCGGCGTGAAATAATAATGATAAAAAAGCACGGACTGTACATCTTTAAAAACTAAATTTAATATGGGACACAGAAAAAACGAAATGTTTAATAAAAAATTTTGTATCGATCTAGCCTTCGTGGCTGTTTTTGTTGTTGCCATATGGCAATGCCAAGGGTAACATATGATATTGGCCAGGGAGTCGCGTAACACGGCATTATGCTCATGTTGATGAATGCCCCTACGAAAGCCATAGATTTCTTGCATTTTTAGTTTGCTCAATTTCATGGGCTCACAGATCACCTGTAGTTCCACATTCCTACTGTAGCCAAGATTTTATCATCGTACCTCGATATAAAAAATAAAAAAATAAAATAAAAAAATATGTATATCATGGTCTTGAGGAGGCAAGATACTTCTGGTAATGCCCGTTATGGGCATCCATGGTTAAGTCTATTGTCAGCTTGTAATATTGTCAAAGATCTAGAAATTCAGGCTTAATGGGGCGTGGCCACGCATGTGTGGCCGGAGCCCTAATAGTGGCTTTACGACCTCAAAATTACGGTTCTTTAAATACAGGATGAGTCACACACACAGAAAAAAGAAACCCAAATCTGTCTCTTATTTTTTTAAAAGAAGTTCTGCATGTAGCGCTTTCCAGATCTAAGATATGAAAGCCCAATTAATAAGCTTTCTTCTAGGGAAAGAATCATTCAAATTTTAACACAAACACCATTTTTTAAAAACCTTTTCCAGGGATCACAATAAATGTAAGTGATATTTCAGCAAAACGAAAACTATTTACATAAAAAAAAACATATCAGAACACTCGCATAGCCATGATAACTGGCACTTATCATAACATTTATTTAAAAACCTGCTGCTTCGAATGTTAAAAGGAAAATACAACACTTGCAAACATCGAAAAATAAAACTACCGAGTTGTTACGAAATACCTTACTAGGATGTTGGTAAATGACAGTCTAAAGCATCCTGTAAAATTATGGCACCTGATGTGAAGTCATTTTCAAGAAAAATGGTACTTTTGTATACATTTCCAACGGTGGTCGGCCGACCACCGTTGGAAAAACCTAACTATTTTTCAACTACTGCTCCATATTTACCATTGTTTTTTTTCAGTCCAAATGCTGTTTGCTATTGGTTCCATGTTCATGAACGGGTGCAGGCCAGCTAGACTGGTTCCCTTACCTTACAATTTTCCGGCATTTTTGATCCATTTCATCTTTAGTGGAGTCAGGAAACCAGACTACTTGAATATTTGTGTTTTCTTGGTTTATTCCAGCATTTTCGAACGCAAAACTTCAAACATGTCAGTGTAACAATATTTGATCTATTATGCTAACCCCCAAAATAGTTCGTTTCTGAAAATTACAGCAAAAGCCAGTGATGTATATTCCCTTTAACATAACATGCTTTATAATGTCAAGAGTTTATAGTCTTGCCCTGCCTTCTACTTGGCTACCCCGGAGACTTATAAGATTATTCTGATATCATTTCCAGGATATATAGCCTACGACTGGTTTCATTATTGCTGAAACATCAAGTACGTGCATTGTGATCCGTGGACAAGCTTAAAAACGGCGACTGTGGGGAACATTCCATTACTGGATAAGTACATGAGCGATTCGAATGATTCGTTCATTCAATGAAAGCTTATTAATTGGGCTTTCATATCCTAGATCTGTAGAGCGCTACTTGAAGAGCCTCTTTAAAAATAAGGGGCACCATTTGGGTTTCCGTCCTTTTACTCACTCTGAAGTGGTTAAAGTACGGTATAGGAGTTCTTCATTTAATTATAATTATATAACCCGTACTTCAATAATGAACCTTCGCCTTTACGGGTTATTTGGATACGCGAGGTATATTCTCTGTGTCTCTACATTTGAAATAGACGGCATTAGTCTTCATTTGGGGAACTGGTTCGTCGCCACAGATCTTGAGTTAGCTCGCCCGGTGTCTTAATCGGAACAAGTCTCTTCAATATTTCAAATATCGGGCACAGAACCACATGTGCTGACAGACATGTCAAGTCACCATGGCCGACTTAATAGCCACGCGTATTGACGGATCAGCTTGCGAGGTGCATTTCTAAAGAGCACCCCGCCTATGGCCTGTCAGGCAGGTCGTGTCACATTTGTTTCTTTACAAGGTGCAGTCACAGGTACACGGAGGACATGCCACGTGACTGTAAACACGCACGCGTAAGACATTTTACGTGATTCATGTGGTGACTTGCGTGATTTTGGGTAGTTTTACTAGGCTCTGTAAACTGTAATTTAGGTAGTCTGTTTGAGGAATGTCACTCCAGCTTCGCCCGACTCTGAACAAACGATCTGAACGTTGTATGCCGGAAAATAAATCGGCCCCATTGCATTTTCGTCGACATGACAACGACGCATTTTATCGTTATGTAGACCTAAATAATGAGGTTTTTTCCCCGCTGATGTGTTGTACTCGTTTTGAGACCAATGTTAGGCTTCTGAAGCTGCTCTGTCCTTACTTGAGTTTGTTTTCTGTCATAAACAGGGAAGTTTGTTTTTAACAGTACAACAGAATCCCTGCTTGCTCCTACTAGGCCATGGGCCAAAATCTGTATCAGGTCTAGGAGTTGAGGTTCGTCTTAACTTTCTGGTGACATCTTGCAATAAGGTCAGCTTTACTAATTCGATAGTGCTGAATCTGAATCTGGTTGTTCATATTGGCCCAAATTTCACATTAACGTTATGACGATTTTTTCCCCTCATTATTTAGCCCATTTTTGGTGAAAAATAGTATTTTTGCCGTAACTTCTATGTTTTAAATTCAAATGCTTTCAAATTTGACACAACAGATAAACTGAATGTCGGCATGAATAATACATGTTTCAACGCGTGACACGGTGATTAAATTGTTTATTTTTGTAGAATCGATCCTTTCAAACATGATGAGATTTCGACGTGGCGTTATAAGGATTTATATTAAATTTACGTACCTCAGTCGTCCCTTTACAACACAAATCAATCACAAGTAAATCACAAGTCAATCAGTTTCAAGTAAATAAGTGACATACAATTTTTTTTCTCTATTTCTTTACCCAAAATACATGTTTTTTTTAAGGGAATAAATGTGTGCTCCGGAGGTTTTTATCACTCGTTTAATACCGCTTAGAGTCTGGGTGCTGATAATTACCCGAGCCGGAGGTGAGGGTAATTATCAGCACCCAGACTCTAAGCGGTATTAAACAGAGTGATAAATACCGACCGAGCACATATTTATTCCCATTCATAAATACCTTATCCGTAAAAAATATATCAAATAATTCGTTCAAATAATCCCTATTTTGTTCAACAAGTTCACTTCATGCTTTTTAAAACATCCATCTAGCAAAATAATGGAGTGTTCAGCTGGCGAGTAGATGTAAACAACCCTTTTATGGAGATTGACGCGCGCGTAGCATGTTCTGCGCGATGTCACGCAGAACGCACCTGGGGCGTTGCGTTTGAATTTAGAACTATAAAATTCTGTCTCGCTTGTAGTGTTGCGCGTGCCTACGTGAGGATTGTGAACGTTTAACCAATGAAACGGTAAGAGGCACGGGATTTTTAGGAGTCCACATTTTATTGTGACACTGGAAAAGTGTTTAAGACCAGCTAGCCATGTCTTTATCGTCCGTTTAAGACCGGCCACGTGACGGGCTCTCGACCAATAGGAATAGCTAAACTGTCTGAGGTATTTATGAATGGGTGTTAAAACTGGGCTTCCGGAATCCAAATCGAAAAGGCATCGCGCTGTCTTGAAAAAAATATCGTCCGTCACTTGACGTGTAGGAGATAACGCGTGAGCGGATATGGGGCGCGCAGACTTCGAAGTACGCGCGCAGTTCGCTCTGTTCCTGTAGCCAGTCAGCGTCACTGTTTACATATTCCCCACGGCCAGGGGTTGATGGAGGAACGCACACGCGCCCATGGATGCGAGGCTTGTACGCAATGGCAGCGATGCATCGCGATCGCCCTCATTTGGTACAGTTACAGTCCCCTTTATTTCTAATTTGTGCAAACGATGTGATGTTCACATTCTAAAATATCAATTAACATGTTCCAAACTACTTATAACCGAGAAACTAAGTTGCCATTAAAAATTTAAGACGAAACTGCACGTTACAGGCTTTGGCCTACGGCCTAAAACAATTTAAGTTGCATCATTTCAGAGATTCCTTTTTTATACGCCACGAGATGCAATTAACGCGTCACGTGTTGACAGGTTTTTACAGTGTTCCTATTTCCTATAATCAAGTGAAATTGAATTTTACATGGATTTTTTACCTCTTCTATCTATCACAGTGAGAAAACAGACATTTGCTCGTTAAATGTGGGTGAATGCCATTTACAGTTAATTGTCTTCATGCTCCACATTATAACGGATAGATTACGTTTTCGGTGTCAGATGCATCGTCATAAACACGACATATTGCATTCTATACATTCATGAAAGTTGATTATGTTAAAGACGTAGATTAGAAGCATCACAACTGAAATTGCAGACCCATTCTGCTATAAATGACTGATAGATGGTAAGAATGAACTGGTCCTCAAGGTTCTGTCTTAAAGTTTCTTTCCCCTTTATATTTTACTGCAAAGGCATGGGTGAATAACCGCTGAAATATATAACCTGAACAATTTAGAGTGTTCGACAACGCGTTATTAACGCAAATAGTGGATTCTGAAAGCGTTTTCAAGAGGTTGAAACAAGATTCCAATCAATATTCAGCCATGATGCTGGTACCTATTTTATTGCTGTCGTTCGTATTTATTTAAGCTCTAGCAATATTATGCTTTTTATTTTAATAAGGAAATACATGTGTTTGGCCGGTTTTAAAAAAAAGTACGCTTAAAACCGGACAATGGCTCGAGCTGAAGGCGAGGGACATTATTCCCAAATAGGACCAAAACTTGTTTTAAACGTACTTACTTGCCTAAAACCTGCCAAGTACATACTTATTTCCATTCCAAAATATCTTTTCGGTCAAAAAAATCAAAACTCAAAAAATTGACATGTAAAAAAGTACCAACGAATTTGTTCAACAACTTTACTTCGTGCTTTCTAAAATCCCCGTCGGGCCATATCTATGTTCCTCGCGCGCGTAGTGCTAAAGATGTTCTTATTATGGAGATTGACGCCCGTGTGACGCGTACTGCGTGATGTGGCGCAGAACGCAGCAGTGTTGTACCGCCCGTTTAAAACCACCCACGTGAGGGGCTTTCGACCAATCCGGTTCTTAAGAGTGCCGTCATTTCAACTTAACCATACATACTGCACAAGATGTAGCATTGGAACGCATGGAACCGGAAGTAAAGTAAAGTGACGTGTTTAGCCAATGGACGCTAGTAATATAATTGGTGGTGCGTACTCGTGTCTGACGAAGACAATTACGAACCGGATAGGAATGGAGAAACTGCATCAGGTATTTATGAACAGTTGAGTTATAGTATGACATGAAAGCATATCTTAATATCAAGAGACATATGGCACAGTTATCGCATGTACATGTATGTGTCCCAAAATCGGACGGTAAAAATGCGACAGTGCGACTACGAACTAGCCACATGCTGTTTCAGAAACGCTTTGACCGTCTCGTGCGACTTTTAATTAAGTCTACATCGGTGGAATGTGCAGAGTATGTTCCCGGGACGAATTTGCAATCACGCCACTGCGCATGCGCGATTGTTAATTGATGCGCAAACATGGATGCGTAAGGGATGCGTAAGTGCATGGGACACAGTACATTCACCAGACAACTTGAGCACGCTATCACCATACTTTGACCGCTGATTAACTTTTGACAGCTGGACAGTGCCCTTGGATTGTGCCAACATCAAGACGAAATTTATCAAACCTGTAAGTTTTAATTAAAAGCATATCAAGGCAAGCCGAAGAAAAAAAACCCACACGAGTGGACGCGAGGGAATCACAGTAGCACTTTAATGAAAAATGCTGAAATTAATGCATCCTGACATTGTCAACCTCTTCATGGTTGTGAACAGTGGCGTATCTAGCGGAGGGAAAAGGAGCAACTCCCCCGGCAATATTTGGCCAATTTCTACAAAGGTAATGATAACACCGCCCCTAGATATACGATATTAGGTATAAAACAAAATGTACATTAAAACAAAACAAAACGATTGCAGTCTGTTCCTGGAATATTCATCTCTGATGTGCGTCCCTGCTATTACATACTGTTCAGCTGCTTGCAAATGTACCAGTTCGTAATACTGCTTTCTGTATACTTTCTGACTGTTCTCTATAAACAGTTCGCTGCAACTGGCTGCTCTAAAATACTAGTGTAAACGACGTGTGCTCAATTAATGAATTCATTTAAAATCTCAAGTAAGTAACTTCTATCGGTTTTTCAAATTGAATCCGCAAATGTCCCAAAGTTAATTTGTCCCGGGTGATTACAATTTCGGCCCAGAGCTCAGCGTCTCGTGATGTTGTCAGTGTGCTCGCACACCATTCACAAACCATTCAATTTACTGTATATGAACGGTGTACAGTTGCAATTTCCCATTAAGGCTGTTCGTTTTGTAAATGGAGCACTAATGGGCACTGAAGGCAATTTAGCATGGGAGATAACTCACAAGAAGGATATTGAAGCTGACCGTCCGAATAATGAAGTATCTGATAAAGGCCATTCGTCAGACAGCTAAAACGAGTAGAACTGGCACATAGGCAGCCATTGCAGGCCAATAGAATACGGTATATATTTTCACACCAAAAGGCTTCTTATAGGGCCTATACATATTATCTTAATTTACAAAACAGGATCAATCATCGAACTGCCCACATACCCATACGAAGGTTGACGTAAACGCGGCAAAAACTGAGTTGTGTTGACATTTTCAGGAGCAAAATGAAACTATGGATGTGTTCGTAGTGCATGCAGCGTTAATTACTTGGTTTAAGGATGTTTTAGGCTTGTTCCTTTTTCCCTTGTCTGTTGCAGGTTGTATGCCTTGTTCATTTCTGATATAAACATTGCTTTTAGAGGTGTGCCTTTATTTCTTTTCGTTTACTTTCGCTGTTGCTGTAATGAAACCCATAATTACCACAACTGATTGGTCAGTGGCGGATCTAGGTGTGGAGTGCCGTGGCCTCGTGGTGTGGAGCACTGAATTCGTGGTCTGGAGATAATTCTGCAGGTTGTGGGTTCGAGTCTAGCCTGGGATTATGGTGCCGGTGCCCTTGTGCAAGATGCTTTGTCACTCATTGCTTCTCTCTACCCATGAGTGAATGGGTATATCGTTTACATGTGAGGGCTGAGATGGTTATTGTGGTAGGTTTCAGCTGCTTTGCGCCGAAATGGCAGCATCGAGCTGTATACTCCCCAGGGAGCTGAGATGGTCTTCGGAATGTTTCATTGGCCCAATGAGCAGGGTAATAATGATGTAGCGCCTTGAGCACCAGTACTTGTGCATACGTGCGCTTTATACATACGAATTATCTTTATCATCTAAAGGGGGACCCCGTTCAGCTGCTGACTTCTGATTTGATACTAGTAAAATGGGGCCCAAAATAATGAATGGAATGCAGGAAAAAGCACCGTGAGTTCAAAGTTTTCCGGTGCATGCCCACGGATCCCCTTTGGCACACCTTCACCGACCCCCACCCCCTTTATATCAACCCCTCCCCTGTTTCCAGAGAGCTTTTTCCGCCCCTGTTGGTAAATAAACTAAATGAATTGATTTAGAGAGATATTTTGTACACAGTTCTTTGACACCATTGGACCGGAACGCAGGTTTGTGTTGAGTTCGGTCCAAAGCAAGTTTGCTTTTCAAGCTTGATCGGATATGATCATATGATAAGTGGTATACACTGCTTTTTAATCTTGATGATTCACTCAGCTTGACTTGTCAATACCATGCAGAATTTAGTGTCGGAGAAAATGTGATCTGTCCCTGTTTTCTTCTAGAGTGCAAGACTTGATAATAAAGGGTATATTACTTAAAATATATCTGGCGGCTTGAGAGTAATTCCGTTGGGATGGATCACAAAATAGTACTTTTATTTTATAAAAATGTTACAATATGGTCATCTCTCGTCCTAATACACCCTCCTGAGTTATTCCACCCTTTGCTATTTGTAAAAGCCTCTTTGGACGGTTACCGCTCGATAGTCCAAAGGTTCGATAGTCCGAAGGTTCATTAGCCCGAAGGTTCATTAGTCCGAAGGTTCGATAGTACGAAGGTCCAATAGTCCAACAATTCGTTAGTCCGAAGGTTCGTTAGTCCGCAGGTTCGATAAGTGTTCAGTAGTCCGAAAATATAGTAAGGTCAAATAATCCGAAGGTTCGATACTCCGAATTGACAATCAGGTTTAACAGTCCGAATCGATTCGGACTATTGAACCTTGTGTGCTTTCGGATTAATGAACATGCGGACAATTGAACCGTGTTTTCATTTCGGACCATTGAAACTTCGGACTATTAAATTAACCTTATTCCAAATCCGGACTACCGAACATTCGGACAAATGAACCTTCGGATTATTGAACTTTCTGACTATAACTAATCTTCGGACTATCGCATCCAAGGCTCGGATGAACGAACCTTATATCATTTTCAGACTAATGAACCCCTTCGGATCAATAAACCTTCGGGCATTTGAGCCTTCGGACCTCCTTTTGACACTTACCTGAAGGCCGACCATAATCGATACCATGATAATCTGCTCCTTGGGACTGATAAACCGAGGGCGCTGTGTTGATCTCTTCCCTGCTCGAAAGATCCTGAAGATCCGACTGCATTTCAGCAGAGTCGGCGCAAACGTTAGAGTCAAGCACACGGAGATAACAGTCTGGGCCACAGAGCAAGAGGGATTGCTAGGCCTGATTATCAATGGGAAGATGGTCATATAGGCGAGAACCAGACCGGCTAGATTGACGTAACTCAGCTCCCGGCTGCTGGCTTTGATGCGGGGATGACGCGAGTTGGCCAGCATCCCGACCACCGTCAAGATGGTAAGGATGATCCCAACTCCGGAGAGTAAGATGACGACAAGGATCACGGGTTCGTTGGTGCTGACAGGAATCTCCGGGTAATCATCACAGCGGGTATAGTTAGCGTCCGGCCAGAAGCGCTTGGGGCACTTCTCGCACTGTGTGCCGTTCACTACGATAGCGTCCACGGGGCATCGGTGGCAACCCCAACAGCAGGCTTCGGATAGCGGCACCGGCACGTAGCCGGGACCACACTTTTCTCGGCAGATCGATTCCGGTATCACGGTCTGGCCGCCGGCCCAGTAGATTCGTGATTCGTTTATCGTCAACCGTACAGTGGCTTTCATGGCGTCCCACTTTCCAACGGGTACCATTCGATATTCTCCATCGATCGGTTGCAGATTCTTAATCTCGTATTTGCCTGGCGGGTCGCCCTTGTCTTCGAACAAAAACCGCCCGCCGTGCTCCTGAAAGTTCACGGCGTTCAGGTGATCCAAGTAAACAGTCCCGTTAAACCGAGGTCTGCAATCGAGAGTTATCGTCCCGGAGCAAGAATCTTTTAGTAAGGAGTCCAGAGCATAGGCTAAGGCGTACACAGCATCCAGGACTGCAGCAATAGCCTTGTTGCTGAACCCTGCCTCGTGATGTGCTAGGATACAAACCGTCTGCTCTTTGTCATCCGATACGCCAGAGCAGTTGGTCGTACTGAGAAGATACTCCCAATAAGTGTTAAACCAAGGATTCTGACGGTTATTATTAGGTGTCAGTGTCCTGAAGTGTGTCTCAAATATCGGCACGCTGTTGCTCTCCATGTCGATAAATAATCCACCCACAGCAATATCTTCGTTATTAAAATCAGCCAATCGGTGACCCCAGGCATCGCTGGCGATCCAGGTCATGTTACTCGGCAAACCCGACCTTCTCGCCTCGCTCAGAACAGCGTTGGCTACTTGAAATACCGCGAACATCACCGTGACTTTCGATTTGGTGTTCTGCTTGAGCCTTTGCACGACATCGGAAACCTCCCTTTCGCTGGGCGAGGCACGGATAGAAACAGATAACCAGACACAGATACCGTACTCCTCTGCCTTTTGTTGCAGGAGTCTCGCTCCGTTGATGCCGTACTCGTCGGTGGAATACAAAATACTGATGTAGTTCCATTGGAAATGGTCCAGTATGTCGACGATGGCGTCCACTTGGAATCGATCTGGGGCCACCGAGCGGAGGAAGAAGGGGAACTTGACTTTATCGCTTAGCTCATCGCTAGTGGCCGCGTAGGATATCATCGGAACCTGGAAGAGATCAGCCACCGAGGCGGCGGTGAGACTCATAGAGCTCCTCCCGGGCCCAACGATGCCAATAACCCCGCCACTTTGATCAGTATCCTTGGAGGGACAGAGATGGTCGTATAACGGAGTACCCTGACCGTGGATAAGAGACATGGCCGTCCACAGGGCTAAATCTTCCGACAGACAATCGTCCCTGATATCGAATCCCAGCGTGACATTCGGCAAGATGTCAGTCCGGTTATTAATTTCATCCACGGCAAAGACCATGCTCTCTACAACGTACATGATGAACGAGTACAACTTTGTACTGCAGCGATCTCCCTCAGGGGCGCGGGAGTCAAGGTGAACGGAGAACATCCCGCCGAGATTGTAGTCACCATGCCGGGCGTAGTTCACGCACGACAGGGCCGGCACCGCTAGTGCTCTTCGATCCGCTAAAATCGTGACCAGCGTCACTAAAACTGAGTCAAGTATCAAATACATGGCAATGGCACGAGAAATTAACGTTGGCAATATTCTCCCCTGAATTCGCTGCGTCTCCGTCCAGACTTCAGCATTGTAGTTCGCTCCTGCCTATTAAGGAGGAAATGCGACCGGACGACATGGTGAAAGGCGAGCGGATTTCATCATAATGGTGCAAGGTTAAAGCTGAATGTGTTTAAACCCGGCGTGTTGACGCGCTAATGTTTCCATCCAGCGAGAGAGACGGCAGCAGTCAGTGATAATCGTATTTGGTAGGTGACTGTGAGATGGACTCGGCGATTTTGCCGGTAGGGGTTGACACACAGAAGCGAGGTTGGTTACGGCGATACTACACACGCGGGAACGCCTGGAACACACGAAGTCAGCTCAGAGGCAACGGCCGGGTGTGACAAATAATTTGATCAGGAAAACTAAAACTTGGAGGTGAAGACCTGGGATATTAAATGTCTTTACACAGGTGAGATTTGCAAATAAGTGAGATGAATGCATTGCTTGCCGACGGTACTTCATTTCTACTTTCAATATACCTAAGTCAACATGTTCTGAATTGACTGTATTTATTTAAAATCCCTGCATATATTGCCGCCCTGAGGGGTGCACCCTATTATGGTCCCGCATGGCTAGCCAGGAAAGTTCAGACTTCGGGTGAACGGTTACGAATTGTAAGAACGGATTTTATTTCGTTGTAGAGTTACCTTCAAGTCATCCATCATAGGATGCTTCGCGTGTTAGGTATCAAATTAGCTAACTGCTTGTATAATAGGTAATGTTTTGGATCGAGCTGATGAGGGTTTTTAAGTTACAACAGAATGGGATAATATTTCATGTGTAATGTACATTCTCTGCATTAGCTGGCATTGAATTGGATTAGATTGGACTGGATAAGATTGGAATGGTTTAGATTGGATGGGATGGGATTGAATTGGATTGAAATCGATGGTTTGATTGGACATGATTGGATTAGATTAGCTTTGATTTGATTTGATTTGATTGGACATGGTTAAATTAAAGTAGAGTGGATGCAATGGATTGGATTGCATTAGATTGGATTGGATTAGCTTGGATTGGATTGCATTAGCTTGGATTGGATTGGATTGGATTCAATTGGATTTGATGGGATTAAATATTAAAATTGATTTGATGTGATTAGATTAGATTAAATTGGATGCGATGGATTATTTCGGATGGATTTGATTTGATTTGATTTGATTTGATTTGATTTGATTTGATTTGATTTGATTTGATTTGATTTGATTTGATTTGATTTGATTTGATTTGATTTGATTTGATTTGATTTGATTTGATTTGATTTGATTTGATTTGATTTGATTTGATTTGATTTGATTTGATTTGATTTGATTTGATTTGATTTGATTTGATTTGATTTGATTTGACTTGATTTGATTTGATTTGATTCGATTCGATTCGATTTGATTTGATTTGATTGGATTGGATTGGATGGGATTGGAATGGATCGGATTGAATTGGATTAGTTAAAAACAATCGGTGTGTGTGCATGTATCCATACCGTGCACAGGGTTGAGATGTTCTCATTACACTGGACTGTTCGTGCATGTGTTTGTTCGCTTTTCTTCAAGAGCTAAAACCCGGCGCACACCTTCCCCATTTTACCGGTTTACGGATCACCCCATCACCGGCACGTTTTTTTTTTCACAGTTGTGGTTAGACCGTAACGTAACCCACACACATGCCCAGTTCCGCCCTATAATCGGTCTCATGATGATTGGTCACATGATGACAAGTCACATGATGGCAACCACGTGACTTCCTTCGTGAATCTGATTGGTTTAATAAATACTGCTTCCGGTGAAATCGGATCCGGAGTAATCGTATGCAAAAAAAAACCCCAAAAGACATACACGTTTGATTTCATCCGGTCGACCGGTATCGATCAGTTTGGTCCGAATTTTCAGCGCACACCTCGGTAGGATGGACCGATTATCTATGAACCGGTAAAATCGGAAAGGTGTGCCGGCTCTCTGACATCCCGCGTCAATCCTAGCAGACTTATAGGGAGGAATGACCGCTTAACGCTGCGCGCCGTGATAGGCTGATTAATCAGGGGTATTATGCTACTCACATGGTCAGTTGTCTCTTTGACCATGACTGTATCTATTATCCATGCAGCCCGGGGCCATGCTAGAGCATATCATCATACTGTCGTTAAAGTGATAAATCCAGCATGGTGGGAACGGACACAACACAATCACCACAGAGACACGGCATCGCCTAGGTACAAGTCGGCATGGATTACAGGTTTTGTTTCAATGTAAATCGCCCATCAGAAGGTCCTAGAAAAGGTCATTCGAGGTGAGGGCTACACAGAGAGGGAAAATAAAAAAAGATAGCTCAGAAACAGGAATATACTGATTGAAAAAAATACTTGCAAATGAATTAATGTGTTAATGTGTAGGGAATAAAAACATGGTGGAATCAAAGGTAGCAACGGTTTGCCTCTCTTTGTGTGTGTTTTAATTCCTTGCTAACTTGCAATTTGACAAGCACCTAATAGCTTTCCAAAATTAATCTTCTGAAAAAGATAACAACGACTATTAGCCTATGAGGGATCTTTCAAGCCGATTCTACAAGCACCTAGCTCTTTTGACAAACGATCAATGTAAAACTCATCTGCCCCTTTGGAAAAACTTGTTTGTTTCGGCCGAGGGCTCAGGTTCAGTTTCGTGATGTCTGGCATCATCGTGAGAACAAGGCGTGTTGCATGCGGTGAAGCGTTCGGGGATCGGTTACAAATTAAATTTCAACTCAACAAACTGAGTTGCCACATGAGTAATACGTCTTTGGAGTCAGGCTGGTGTATGTAGCGGTACTTTCCTCGCCTTCAACCGCTGTGACCCGGGTTCGAATCCTGCCTGGGCAAATATGTGGATTGGGGTTTCAGTCCCTACCTGATTCCGTGGGTTTTCCTCAGAATACTCTTCTGGGCTTTTCCTCCCACCTTTTAAACTGTAATTTTTCACATTTTTCTCCTCGTTATTTGGACCCATGGGAGATCAGTGGATTCCACTGAATGGGCTACCCAGTTAAAATAAGAAATAAATAAATACATTTGACAATTTGTATCATAACAAACTTTCTGAAGATTGTTAACCACGACGTATCTGCAAATATTGAAATGTCAAACTTTAGTACTGGGTGTACTGTTTGCTCTTTCTAAATATAATATTGTATATGAAAAAAATAGGAGTGGAGAGTGTTTTTATAAAGACTTGTTTTCGGGGATCTGGTTTCATATGAGAATCAAATTAGACACGAGATGAGTGTAGGATCCGTGGATGAGTACAAACAACTGAGTCAAGATTACATTACACACTGCTGAAAATTGGTTAAAATGATTTCATTTCAAGATAAATGATTATATTTTAAGAGTCTGCTCACGTACTTGTCTGATGTTTTCCTTTTCTCATCAGGCCCACGCCGTGGATGAGATGAATTTTGGAGTCTTTGGTAATACCATTAGCAGACTCAGTGATTGTTTTTCCTACGCTGATTGTTCCCTTGTAAGTCCGTGTCGGCGGGGGTGGGGTGGGGTGTTCAAAGAAATGAAATAAAACTTGACTGTTTGTTTTGCACATTGGGTTACAAATGGTCATGAACGTGTGAGCAGTGTACCTGTGTGAACGCTCACACAACGTTACCTTGGAAATCTACTATTATTTTAATGTAATTACCGCGTGAAGGAATGAGTGCATACAAGAGTCGTCCTCCACAGTGGAGCCGTTAAGTGCTAGTCGTCATCCCAGTCACACGCGTTTTCAAAACCTTCTCACGCTATGCGCAAAATTCTGAAGATGGCGCGGGTATAAAATCTATATCTCGCAGCAAATCTCACAGAAAACCGAATGCATTTTGGCGCAAGTCGTTTGTTGGCAATCTGACTCACCAATTCGATGATTGAAATACGTAAACACAAGGGCCCCTCAAAAAAAAACCACTGCAAAATATTTTTCTTTTTCAATCCGACTTCAGGAAAGAAACATTAAAAAAGTCTAAATCATGGATACCGCCGCAATCCAAAACCACTGCAAAATGTTTTTCTTTTTCAATCCGACTTCAGGAAAGAAACATTAAAAAAGTCTAAATCATGGATACCGCCGCAATCCAAAACAAACATCACCGGAGTTGAAGGAATCCGACTCATCCCCTCATAATTGCTATTTCCCAGATTCTTGAATTAACACAAGTGACCCAAGGCATAACAAGAGATCTGCAATTGCGGAGGCATACTGGGAACGAAGTTCTGCCATGTTTGTGACGTGCCAAATAAGCCTTTACTTTCCAAGGGGATTTATTCCTTTAATATTGGCTAAAACAATATGATCATTGCCAAATCTTAGAATCACGCACGTGCAAAAGTATATGTACTCAATTTCTAAGGCATTCCAAAAGCATAATTGTCGCTACACGAGTTCGATGGTTATTCGGTCAACATCTGACTGCCAACTGCCGACGCGACAGTCCTTCTGCATATTGAAAAGACAAGAGGAAGTCCTCCATTCGTGTCAAATCAATAGTGACGTCTCGTCGCTTATGAGGCTTCATATTCTGTGCACGGCTGTTTATTCATCTAGGTAAATACCGCTCTCTCCAGACAGCGATGTTATTTTCTTCCCTAAAGCGGTTTTCCCTTCCGTTCCTCAAGCGGTTTTCCGTTTCAGGAGTAAGTCCGTGTCGGCGAGTATGGGAGGGAAAGCGGTTTTCCGTTTCAGGAAACAAACAGGGGGACGTGCATCTTAGTGGCTGTTCCCTTCCTGAACAACCGACGTGTTTTACCGAGACTGAAGGCTTTTTTCCCACATTAATCGCACTAAAAAAACGGAGGATGAAAGAAAAAATAAAAACACGACTCGGAGAATGGCTCTTAATATCTTGAGGGCTTCAAACGCTCGTCACTCTCTTCAGTCGAGCGATGAGGCTCTGATGTAGCGTCTGTGAGTGGGGCGTGGCTTTGAATATTATCAAGTTATTGTCGTGAGACCTACACTCTAAAAACAGATTGGTTGAAGATTGGTTGAAATGTTCAACCAATAGGGCTGGTTGGACACATATGTACCACATGGTTATTCCAACCAATCTGTTTTTAGAGTGTACTAATGTCATATGAAGGTGTTACTTGATAAAACCTGTTCTCGCCCGGCGGAGTAAAAAGCGAGTGTCTGGTTTCGAGGGGGCGGGCAGAGGTGGAGTTGAGGTAATTGTAAGTATGGGTAGGATAGCCTCCGCTTTATTTTATCCCCCACACACGCACACAAAACATTGTAATTTTTTTAATTTTTTAAAAGTTTTATACTCAACCCAATCCCGCCAGCTACGGTCAATACTGACAAACATCGCTGGTGAGTCATCAAAAGTCTCATGAAAAGAACAACAGGCAAGGAGCACGCACAGCAGCATTAGGCTCCTAATAGGACTTTAAAGAAAAAAGTCTAAAAACGTGCTTAGGCTAATCTGAACAGTAACACATGACTATGTATGGCCAATCAGAAAACGGTGAACAGCCTCCTGAGAAAAAAGAGCCCCCTCCTCTGAAGGCTGCCCGATGACATCAGGGGAAAGCCTATTCCAGATGTTTACAGCGACTGGGAGGAAGCTCCTGTCATAATCTACCGGTCTGGGCTCTTCTAACGCCAGGAGGGAGGCGATGCTATAGGGAGAATGAGTGCACAGCTGGGATGTTGTAGGGAGAAGGGATGTACAGCTGTGGACGAACTACGCGCTTGGCGACGGTTGTTGGGAATGAAAACACGTGCAGGAAGAATATTTCTCAGAAGTGACGGACGTGAATCCAAGTGCATTTTATAGATGCAGGCTAGGGCACTGACTACACGCCGTTGACTAAGGGGTTGAAGGTTATATAGGGCCTACAGCTTAATCGCCTGGTACAACGCCAATTATTGCCAAATATCGTATCAACAATCTCAAAGCGTTTTACAAATGTATAGGACCAATTTGGTAAAATATAATAGAGACCGGTTTCATTTTGTGGCAGTTTTAATTTTTCAGCCGGTTACCCAACCATTGAAAAGGACACTGTTTTACTTGGCCACCTTAATATCCATCAAAAACATAGTCAAGTCCATGCATATGCAGGCATTATGTGCCGATTTATCATTTTTATTGTTCAGCTTGGCGTCTGAAAGGTTGGGACATAGAGCTCAATCCTAGGAGTTTACGATGTCTTGGCCTACATTTTGTAGCCAAGGATATGTTCAATGTAGGTCTTGCTGCCCATTATACTGAGCTAATTAGGGAAGAGTGGGCGTTAAGTAGTTCCATTTGAGTACCTGATAATGTAATGGACCCACATCACCCGGCGTCGATAACTCGTCTTTCCTACTTACACAGATGCTGTTCTTGAGCATTGCAAGTTTATAGCCAGTAGGAGCACTTGCAATTACCCGTAAAAGAACGTCACGATATAATGGTGGAGACCTTACTCAAATTGAATATAGGAGTAGTATCAAATACACATTGAAATCATTCTGCCTTAAAGTGCGTATAGTTTGGAAGAGACAAAAACCGGTGGTTTCATTTTGCAATGTGCTATTATGGAATACAGTTTAACGACACCAAAACAATTGTGCATAGGCCTATGTTTCCTCTGTTTTCTCGGAATGCAAATACTGCTCTATTAATTCCAAAGAGTGAAAATTCACTCCATTGGAGTGAAGATTCACTCACACAGTCGGAAACTAGGGACTAGACGTTTAAGGGTGAAATTTGTTCAGTCGTAATTAAGATGGAGTTTTCACTCGAGCTTTGACAGAAGTGGTTCTTTTTTTCAGACTATTTCAATCGAAAATATGAGTGATTTTCACTCTAAAACGTGTAGTCCCTAATTTCACTCCTTGGAAATTAGAGAGTGTCCACTGGGCTGAAGCTGCAACAGGTTAGTTGTCATGGCCCCCTACTTAAGAGTTTGAGCACTTCGTTACTTCAAATGAAAAAAAAAATGCACATGATCCTATTTACCTTTCATTCTACGGTCATGTTTAAATGATTGTACGGAATATTTCTTTGTCGACGTCTTGAATTGTTACTGGAGTGGCGTAGCAAGTGGGGGGGGGGGGGGTATTGGGTATCCCCCCAATATTTTGTAAAGATTACCCTTTTGTACACAAGTGACCTTTTTTCACCAGCTGTTAACCCCCCCCCCATATTTTGTAAGAGTGTCCTTTTTTAACACAAGTGTCCCTTTTTAACCAGATGTTTTACGAGTGCCCTTTTTGGAATTTCGCGCAAATGTCGGCAATTCTTTCACCATGAATAGCGCCACCTATTGTCCGATAGTGACCATGATCGTCAGGTTTGAACAGGGCCCCACAGGACAATGGAGACAGCTATCCCCTCCCCTTTTTTGATTTTAAGGAGGCATAGTGACCGGTAAAAAAAACAACCTGTCTACTTTTCAGCACGAATGGGCAACTGCCTTTATTCACCTCGATCCCCCTCCCCCAATAAAAATTACCTTAACTTGCTGCGCCACTGTATTGGAGTACAACTCTCGATGTACTAGTAGAAATCAAGTGCCCCGCTGAAACATTGCAGCTATAGTATACACATAATGCGCCCTTGCTGTGGATTAAGTAAATTTCATGAACAGAAGATCAGCCATAAATTGACTATCTTTCACGAAATTGTGTGTTGTTAAATTTGTATATGAAAGTTTAAGTGCAGTATCTGTGTCCTAGACGCGCCTTTTAGGCTCTAAAATACGTTCTCACTGTATGAACATGGCTGACAAAATCACTGAATAGGATAGAATGTTAAAGTGCACACGCCTGTATTTTGAAATTCGCGCTTTCCTGAATAATTGCGCCAAGGTCATCAAAATTGGGATTACAAATGATTTTTGACCTTTTAAATTGGTCTTGTGGGTGTTTAGGTATGGCTGTTTGACTCTTTCATGTCTGTCCGTCCATCAGGCTGTCGGTGAATTGTTTCTGAAAGGGGCTGTCTTTACTTTTAGCTGTTTAACTTTGAATTGTTAGTCTTCCATCAGTAACTGGGCCTTCAAGAGTCCATCAAATGAATTTTTCAGAGGAACATATTTTGTGCAACGTTCTATTTCTCTAAAATGTATGAAAACTATTTGACATCCCTTTTTGGGATCCCCTTCTTTAACAATAAATATTTTCCAAGCTTTTCCGGACAACTGAGGGCGATGTTGCTGTGATGTCATTTTAGGAAAACACTGCTATAACCCCATAACTTATAAGTTCAGGGGTTTTCTGTTCAAATGCGAACCCCAAAAATGGTTTGTTGAAAACATTTGCAAGAAACGTTCTATTTGCTCATTGGCTTAATGCCGTGTACTGACACTGCAATAAAGAATCACGAAAGAAAAGAAATTTCACGACTGCAAAATATCCAAAATTCTTTTGGTGCTGCAATAGCTGTAACATAGATGCTTCTGCCTAAAACGACATCACTCTTTTGCTCATGAATATGGACATTTTCATTAGCATAACACAGGCACAAAAATACACTTGAAAATGGCAAAACGAAACTAGAAAATAGGGTTAAATGGGACACAGAGGTGCATTTTCAAAGACTGCAACAAAATTGGATTGCATGTTTTATCTGTTTTGTTTTGTCTTTTGTTTAGATGATATAAACCCTCATATCATTTTGAACAATTTTGAAATGTGTAGTATATGTTACTTTCATGTGAAGCCTAACATAATGTTGGGAAATGAATTGTGAGTGTGCTTCTTTTTTTCACCTATACTTTAAAGCCTTCCAAATGGCGGAGTCATTGACAAGCGCTTTATCTTGCACTTTCTTGACGTGATGGAGGGGCTCGACCGGAACGTAAGGCTAATAGCGTGGCTTATTGCCTTGCTCCTACTTATTTTGAGCACGTCCGCTTTATCCCACTAAACAAATTACCCCGAACGGCGATGGAGCGAGAATGAAAAACAGCCGCTGCTCGGGGTTTTGTTTTTGAATCGGCAGGATTCATTCGCTGATGACTCCCTAGGACTTTTGACCAGGCGCGAAGTGCCGTCGCCCGTGGACGTTTGAATACTTTATTCCGCGATACTTGTCCATTAAGGATATAGGTTTTGGCACTGTCAACTCATCCGGAATAAACGTCTCGCCTGGAAGTTGCCACAAGCAAAATGGAGACTATAATACAGAGGAAAGGAGATTGATCATTAAATGAAACGATTTCAAAGGCGTCACCTTGTTTTCAATTTAGTCAGATAGGGAGTTTGTCCTCAAGCTACTGCATTTCAGACGTCCAAACTACGCTCTCCCCGTGCCTTTCAAGTTTCATTTATGCAATCTCATTTTGACAGTTATTAAGATGAAAAACGGCACAGCTGCAATGGACCATGCTGAATTTCAGGTAGGACGTTTCATTACCATCCCCAGTGTCCACTCGGGACTTCTCACCTCTGACTACGGATCTGACACCCATAAACCACAACACCATCCCGAACGGAATTAAGATCACGTTTTAATAGAAGCGATTTTTATAGCGACGCCGTCACGGCATTTCCCTTAGAGCGCTTTCAAGCTTTCTTTTATACTGACAGAACACAACCATCTCCCTTTTAAGGTTAATGTGGAGCAGACACTTACGGTGCACGATCTATTACATACCTCAACATTCATTTGTTTATTCTTTCATTCATTCATTCAGTCGGTCAGTCATTCATTACTGGTTTATTCTTTAAAAAGTTTACTTAAATAACGTCCATCGCGGCTCGAATGCCGAATTGCTGAGTAATACACATGTTATAAAAAGTTGAAATTAATCACAATTTTGTAAAATATATATATACAGGGTAAGTAAACATAAACGAAACCAAAATGGCAGGTCCAATTTTTGAATGAAGTTTTGCCTGTAGCACTTTCACAATTCTCATGATCTAGATGCATGTGAATTGATTTCGTTTTGCTGAAAGAACACTTGCATTTTTGTGATCCGTCGACAGAACTTTAAAACGGTGTTTGTGTTCAAAACTCCGTAACATGAAAAGTGAGTGATTTGAATGATTCTTGTACTAAAAGAAAGCTCATAGATTTGGCTTTTAAATCATAGATTTTGAAAGTGCTACAGGCAATACTTCATTCAAAAATTGGTCCTGCCATTTGGGTTATTTTTTTACTCACTTTGTATATCTAAAAACTACTGGTATTATTTCGTAAATATATTTCAATTAAAAAGCGCAAAAAAAATATGACATCCTATAAAATCACAATTATTCAAATAGGCCTACTGCAAATTTCAATTTTAAAAGAAAACTTAGTTATTACATGGAATGTCACTAAAATGCAAGTAATAAAATAGATGATGAAATATGTGGGAACTAGAGTGATTACAAGAGATAAAAATAGATTAATAACCATTCAGTAAGCAGATCAGGTGGGGTAGGGGCTCCTCTTAAATCGTTCAGTTTTGCACCTGATCTTACCTAATATTCGCTATTAAGTTTCTTCTAGGGAACAAATCAAGCACTGGATTTCCACAAGGTGCTTGTCCCCATTTCTATTTATACATTGTATAATTCAGATTGTCGAAGTACTGACAAGGCGTGTTCCGCGGTTCAATTTGCTGATGATTCGGCTATGGTAGGACATATAAAACATGACGATGACAGGATTTTTATTTACCAGATTGATCGGTTCGTGGATTACTGTGATCGTAATTATTTTGAACTTAATGTCAACAAGACTAAGAAAGGAAATGTTGATTGACATCAACGTTGATTGAGTTAAAAAGACCGAGCCAATGTCTGTGAAAATCAAGGGCAATGAGGTTGAAAGAGTATCTCAATACAAGTGACTGTGGTAATAGATAAAAAGTTAATGTGGCATGATCATGTGGATGACATTGTTGGAAGGATAAAACCCTGTCTGTGCTGTCTTAGTGAGTGGAATTCATGCAAGGTGAACCCTTCGATTTTAACAACTTTTTATAAGTCATGATCATGTGGATGACATTGTTGGAAGGATAAAACCCTGTCTGTGCTGTCTTAGTGAGGGGAATTCATGCAAGGTGAACCCTTCGATTTTAACAACTTTTTATAAGTCAATCTAATTCACTTCCAGTCTGCTGGAAAGGGAATGCTGCTCAGGCAGAGTAGGATCAAATAAATAGGTTGGTGCGGCAGGCCGCAAGGGTGATCGGTATGTACGTGAGTGTCAGGAAGAGGTAGACTCAGTCTATCGTAGTCGAATTAGGAAACTAGATATTGTTCGGTTGGAACGATGAGACCTGGGACAAAAACATGGCACTCACGATCATTTATGCCTACAGCCAGCTCATTTCGCAATTCCAAATTTTGGGCGTTAGTTTTATATTTAAGAACACCTGAAATTGACATTGAGTAATTTTGATATGTTTAACTACATCTAACATTCTGTAATTTTAATTTCAATATTGTTGTAATTTTAGTGTTTTTTATGGTAGCACTGTTATTTTTGTTATTTTATGAAATTTGTAAATTTTAATTATTGTTTTCCTTGGTACCGGTGAGAAAATGTAATTTGCTTGATAGATCAATAAATTATTTCAATTCAATTCATATCTACAACGGTTTCTCCACTATGACTACTCTCACATTATTGATAGTATATTTACTGTAGATGAATATACCTGCATATTGTTTTGCAGCAAACTGAGTTAATTTCCTGCTAGAGCAACATTTGTTGAGTTTTAAAGGGAACTTTGTTAACTGCAATTCAACGAAAGTACCTTTTTTAGGTTGTACGTTTTCCCCGTTGTTATTGATGCTTAGATACCAAAGTATAGAATATAACACTAGTGAACGACGTAAGTGGCACTTTGAAAATGTTTCATATTAATATTCTACTCATTATATCTTATTATTCAATAATCAATTCCTCATAAAGCTTATTCCCGGTTGTTGTTTTCACCCATTCATTATCAGGGAAACTGGTGCTCCAAAATGTAAGATTTTAGTTTATTAGACACTACGAAAATAATAGCAAAATGGATGTCAAGTTTAATTCTAATAGTAACAGATATTCCCTAAAGGGTCCATGCGATGAATTTTTCTTATGAGTATATTTTGTGCAACTTTCTACTTCTGTTAAATATATGAAAACTATTTGACATTCCTTTTTGGTTAATGTTATTGAAAAATGCACTTATTTAAACGGTCATTTTTTTTCATGCTTTTTTCCAGACAAGTGAGGGCGCTGTTGCTGTGATGTCATTTCAGGAAGACACATCAATCCTGGGGGGGGGGGGACCGACAGGGGGACATGTCCCCCCCCCACTTTTTGAAGGGTGGGGGACACAATATCAAATGTCCCCCCCCCCCAGATTTTTGAACTCGTGTCTCATTTACAGGGCCCTATTATGTACTACAATGTATCTTTGGCTTAGAAAATATAAGTGGTCAGAAATTGCCTCAGATAGCACCACAGAGCGTTTAGAATCCAACATTTTTCGGGCCCTTAAGCGGGCCCCGAACCCCACGCCTATAGCTAAGAATTCTGGTAGCCGATTCAATGATTCCAACCTCGAAAACGATGTTCAAATAATTATCTTTTGCTAATAAAATATTAGTTAAAGCATGGTAAGAAATTGTTTCAGATCACACCACAGAGCATCTAGAATCCATTTTTCCCCCGGGGCCCCTAAGCGGGGATATGCAGACTCTTGGTGGCAATTACAGTCTTGTGTCATGATAACAGCCATTACACCGCAACAAGTAGCGAGAAGAGGTGAAGTCGCCATCATGGGAAGGGGCAATATACAAATCTGTGCGTCCAATCTTTTCCCGCGCCGATTTAGCAAAGCATATTCACACGAATACGGCTCGCTGTAAATATAATGCGAGTTGCACAGCGAAGTGCGGCCCAGCTTAACGTGTCAGTGCAGCCCTATTAGGCAGCCATAAAAGTGACTCGCGGCAACTTCAAAGTTCTGTGAACGTTTTTGGGTGCCTTAGTTAGCTGTCCGGTCCGTGGATTTCACGCAACAGTGCGTAACTTACGCCATGCCTAGGATTTATGCAACAAATGTCTTGTTCAGCTGCGCAGTAAACCTACGATCGATTTCACAAAACTTGGCGTAGCTGCAGTAAGTGCAGTTAGTGCTGCACAACGTGTTAAATATTTTTAATATCTTGGACGATGTAATAACAACAACAATAACGACAACTGTTTGTGTACCTGATTTTGTTAAATCACCTCCACCTACCATTTTGCAAATAGTTTTTTTCCCAACCTTCTTCGAAATCGTGCGGCAATTTAAAAAAAAAAATGATGTCACGGGTAAACCAGCAATTCATTTACTTCAGACACAAATCTGTGAGTGTCTTGTATCAACCTTATTAAATTGAGCAATAGCAGGCTCCACGACGATCACGATTTGCCAGATAAATAGTTCATTTTTTTAGTCGCTGAGCCATAATTGTTATTGTTATTATTTGATTTCTCTCCACAATAAAATGATATCAAAATAAAACAAATATTTAAAACTGCAGTTAAAACAGGAGGTGAGGTGAAATGTGGAGAAGGCAAGACTGAGGAGGGAAAGTACGTTTCCTATCCCCAAAAAGTTCAGTCTGCCAATTCATACAACGATAGCACGTGAATATATCAACAGAAGAGTAATATAAACCATCAAAGTGATTCATCAGAAGAACGTTGCGCAAGTCGCGAACTTGCGCACTATGAAACTTGTGAAATCATATAACTAAAATGTTGCGCATCGTGAAATGTTGCGTAACTTACGCAATAAATTGTGGCGCAAGTGGAGTTTACGCCAGTCGATAATTGTTTTGTTATACCTCTGTTTTGGATTCTTTGGATTTTGATGTAAAAATCACGGAAACAAACATCAGTAAACGCAACAACCATAACAATGGAACGTCAACTCAGATATGCATGTCGCGTGCTCGAAACAGCTGATCGTCTGCTAGTTCGCTGCTCCCACTCATGTGTAAAAACATGGTGAAAATAGCGTGGGTACCAACGTTACAAGCGTTTCACTCCGTATGTACCGTACGTACAAAGTCATAGCACACTCCATATCGCGTACGTGATATCCCTAGGGGAGTGTGCCGTGACTTTTTATAAACTTAACACGTGATCGTTCTAGGACAATGAAAATACAGTATTGAAGACAGAGGTATAACAATGCATAATGTCCAAGGCGCTGAAGCAAAATGTCCGCCATATCTTGGGTTACCCATGGCGCACGCGTAGTAAACGCGATTTTTTTCACGGGCAGTTGGTACATGTATTGGATTTGTTCTTCAGAGTTAAGGCTACAACTTACGAAATGTATTTCCTGACCGGGCTTTTGAGATGTACTCAATCCTATTCCTCAGCCAGGCCAGCTCAAGTATTAGTAATTAAAAGGTAAATCATTTTTTTAGGTGAAAAAGAAAAGAAAAAAACCTCAACTGCGGAATGATGTACATGCCTACATCTACGCCCCCGTGTAATTAAAAAAAAATCCAAGATAGCTGATCAAATGATTCAAGGTAGTTTGCTAATCAGCATGAAGCAGCCCAGGCCAGTTAATATAAAGATCAGTGAGTATTACCCGAAAGGGCATGTTGGTTAGATCAGTTTCCTATGTCAACAACCAGGATTTTCCCCATGTCAAAGGCCCACCTGTGTATGCTACTACTACATGTACTATGAAAACCGCGGCCTTTCATAAAAACGTTATCTATCATTAGCATCTAGAAAATGAAAGTTTCAGACCGATCAAATTAAACATCGCACATTGCTGAATCTGTTCTCGCGTAATTAAATGCCGGTGGTTGACTATCAGTGACATCTATAAGTTCCTGATAGAATGAGCTGCTAAAGGCAAGTAGAACCTGCATTCAAGATCTTTCCAAATGGGTAGTGTCGGTAAATTCAGAAGCGTTTTGAGATGCCTCCACAGGTGAAAATGGTGGAAGAATGGGTTAACATTAATAAACGATGACACGCAATCACAAACCATGCGGCAACATTCCGATCTGGAACTTTATGTTTGCCTTGGCGCGCCAATTCCTTGGATTAACCGACGCACCGATTTCGCAGCCGAGCGTAAAATTGGTCGGAACATCAGAGGGCCGACCGGCTTCGTTGGATGAGTATTCGCCGAGTGTCCGCAGGCTAGTGTGCCGTGCTGTCATCACGACTATGGGAATACTTCCGTGAAACATAAATGCCATCGCATTTTGAAATCGGGGCCACGCAGGCATTATGTGTACATGGGAACATACAAAGAGGGGTGGGTAGAAAGATTCCTTGCAAATGTGTGTGCGTAGTCACTCACCGCCGTGGGGTGGGGGGGGGGGGGCACCCCCCACAGATTTACCCAAGTGCCCCTCTTACTGACATAAATGTGCCCCACGAGCATTAATGTGCCTCCTCGCGATGAAAACAAAACTGGCCCTAAAATTTTTGATAATTTGTTTTCAGTAACCATTTTCCAAAATGGCATAGAGAGTTCCGATATGAACGAGGAATATGAAAACCAAGCCCCAAAACCATTACAATGCGCCCTGAAAATGAGCATAATGATGCGTAGTTTGCATAATGGCCGGTTTTGAAGAGCGCCACCTATTTTGGATGATGGTACCAGCCCCCCCCCCAACTATTTGATTTCACGGAGACCAAGTGTCTGGTGAAAAAACGTGTCTACATTTCAGCACGGATGTGTCCCCCCCCAAAAAAAATATATATATAAAATGGATACGCTGCTGCACCGACAGAAGATGCCTTTTACTGAACAAGTGCCCCTTTTTGGTGATGCCACCCCTTTAAAACCATTCCGCCGCCGCTGCATATAGCCTAGACAATATGAGAAAGCTGATCGTTGGCGTAGGCCTGATGAAAACTAAGATATCTTTTCTATTTAATAATCGTGCTCCTAATGCCCAAACTGTAGTGTTTTCACTCTCACGCAAGCATGGTTAGTCCTCTGCATTGCCAAAATATATACCGACTTGATCCTGATTCGTATTTTAACCCCAAAAGGCTCCGAAGTAGAAGCTTTCCGTCTTTCTGGATACTGATACCCTCCATGTTTCATAAATCCCTCGCCAGGAAGTCACTCTCACAAGTCTACTGAGAATTTAACACTTTTCAGAATGCTGAAGTGCAACCACTTGGGACTGGCGAGTCTTGGGGAGGCAACTGAAACGTTGGAAACCGGATCGAGTCATATATGCATGGGAACGTGCCAACTAGATGTTTTATGAGGGATCTGCCAGCGAGATTATTGGACTCATCAGCGGTCGGATTTACGCATGAGCTGCACTCGCCGTCTTCTGCTAATGTCGACATTAATACCTTAGGCTGGCATTTGGAGCTGTCACATCCCGTGAATGTTGCACTCTTCTCTTTACACAAGGGTCGGTTTAGATTACTGGAAAATTTCATTTGCCGGTGCGAGTAGGGTCAACGTGCTGGTGCGGCTTTTGGTCAACTCATAAGTCAACTAATCGAGCTATACTGGTATTTTCACTTTTATATAATCAGGCCAATATTTCTTTGATTGTTTCTAAATTTAAACTGTTTTGCTAACATGATTACTTGAGATTTCATCTGCTTTGTTGAAGAAGAACTTTAAACGAAAAGGAAGAAAAAGTAGTTGTAATTGTAGATGAGATATGAATTGAAGAGCTGCAGCCTCTCGATCTCATAAGGCGCACATTATGGATTATATCACTAAAAATTAATGTCGTCCACCCTAATTTCAAGTTTCTTACGGCAAGAAAGTTTTAATTGTTTGTGCGTGAAACTCGAAAGTAGAACGGGAAGAGCCACTTTAAACTTGGGATCAGGATGTAATTACCAAAAGCAGGGCAGGCATTCTTCATCATGGATGCTGATGCGATAGTCGGTAGGATAGTGCAATAGCACATCAAGTCCCCGTCATGTTCACCTGGCATATTCAAAAAAATATCTATTTATAGATGACCACGTCGGCTCGCCTAATTCGCCGAGCACCTGTCCTTTCTACCGATCCCAATATATTTTTGAATCCGAATGACTAATTTGGTGAATATGAAGCCCGGTTTATTCATGTCAGTATAGTCGGTTACTTTTGGCAGCCAAGCGTCTACTGTCACTGTATCTGGGTTTATAGGCCGTTACCATAATGCCTTGATGGGACGTTCAAACGGACGGTACGGATGTGCCGTGTCTAATTCAAATGATGGCCCAAAAATTGACATTATTTGAATTAGACACGGCAGAAATTCGACGTTTGAAGCAACTGCCGTACTTCTGCCGTACGTTCGGCAGGGCCTGACGCTCAGAAAGGCAGAAGAGCGGCAGTGCTTCAAACGTCGAATTTCTGCCGTGTCTAATTCAATTGGCACGCCCCAAATGGGAATCACAGTGGTGCTAATTTCAAATGCTCATGCGCCTGCCAGACCTGTTTACGTTCCGGTGTTTAAAAATGGCAGCGCTTATGGCCAACATATTTTTGACAATGGATTAGAAACTTCGGTAGCATTATTGTTGAGAGTTTGTAGAGACAATTCCGCTCCTTTTCCCTTAATGAAATCTAAATTTCGGTCATTGTATTGCGCTCCAAATCATATGCGCTTCTGTGTCCAATGTAAGATAGGATGAAAAGATTGCCCGGAAAATCCGAGACGCCGAATTCATATTAGGTATAATAATCCAACCAATGGGTATTTTTGATTATAACACCTCACCCACAGATTCTGTGTCTTGATTGGCCGAAAGCGAGTCACATGTTACTTTCGAATTTTGCTATCTTTCTGTGCACGGCCAAAAGTACTATGCGCATAGCAACCAAAGTACTATACCATTAGCAACCAAAGTACTATTTCCACGGCGCGGTATTTGTGTGCAAATGCATGCTGGTGTGCGCGTTGCGCGTTGTGTGTAGCGCGTATTATTCCAAAGAGAGCGCACCGCAGACTTGGGTTGAAACATTTCGTGAAGGGTTAGTTTTTAAGAGAGAAATACATTTTCCACCAATTTTGTATTGAAATTGAAGTTTATTTCAACTGTGTTCAGATTTAAATAATGTAAAATATTAAAATCAAGCAGAATCTGTGGATGAAGTGTTATAAAACAAATACTGAATGCTTTATCTCGTGGTGTAGTAAAACTAGCCTCCCTCGGTGATCCATGGAGCATTCTATTTTCCCTCGGCTTCGCCTCGGGAAAATAGAATGGTCCATGGATCACCTCGGGAGGCTAGTTTTACTACACCACTCGAAGCATTCAATATTTGTATACTAGAGACCGGCAAGAACAGAATGTTGTTGCATTAAATTCTCGAGGAAGGAGGTGTTGTAGGATTCAAGAACAAACAATTAAACCTATACTGTTTTGCTAAATGATATCGTTTGCTGGAGTGGAGCTCGAGAGTTCTTCTTAGAAAGAATTTGTCACAGCATCATGTCTCCTGTTGTGGTCTGAAGCAGTGGCGGCACTACGGGGTATGAAAACAGTCTTCCTTGCCCCCCCCCAAAAAAAAAAAGGAAAGAAAGAATATATATACTAAAGAAATCCAAGTATAAAAAGGGGAAGGGCAACGTTACAGTAACAAAAAGGGAAAAAAGGAAAAGAAAGTGATATGATAATTTCTGGATGACAATCAGAAAAAAGTGGACATAAAAATATGAACAAGACCCCCAATCGTGAAATGACGTCCATCCCCCTGGATTTTCTATGTTGCCCCGTTCCCCCGACCCAAATTACTTCTAAACCCGTTTACCCCCACCCAATAAAAAAAAAATAGTGCAGAGCCTTGCGCGGCCACTGTTCACCTTAAACGAATTGCGTTCGACAGAAAACCGACGTTTGAAGCCACTGCCGAACTTCTGCCGCTTTTTTGCCGACTGCAATGAATTGAATTAGAGACGGCAGAAGTTCGACGTTTTGAGTGGGCCTAATTTCTAATTACCTGTCCTTAACCAGTCAGTCTAATGGAAGAATTTTCAATCGAATGGAGTGAATTTTCACTCATATATGTAAAACAGTGACAAGCGCCCTTTTACAAATTATAGTACAGCGAACTAAGTACCGATACATGTGCCTATTAGATTTGGTATACAGTATGTCCCCAAAAAAGTGTCCAGCTAAATATTGTTGAAATAACAATAAAACCACGAAGTAAATTGTGAAATTGTTAACAGGTACTGCTAATCCTTGGCCTCAACTTCTGTAAGTTTTATTTAATCAAATCAAATTTAAATAAATCAAAATCAAACTTTGTTTTACTAAAAATCTAAAAAATATAATTTTTCATTTTTTTTAAGTCTACTTTGTGTTTTTGTTGTTATTTCAAATATATTCAGACGGATATTTTTGGTGAATAAACAAACACGAATGGTTTTTGAAATATTTATAGCATACTGTAATAACATATACAAAAGTCGTATGGTTGTGATGGTAACATTCCAACTTCTGAAAGGCATTTTGCTTTTCCGTTCCAGCTTCTCGAGGAATAAAGACGGGTCGATTCCTGACGCCTCACTGCAGGATGGTCAGTTTATCACAACAGCATTTTTGGACACCGTGACCAATTTCCATGCCTTAATCAATTTCAGTGCTGTGTTATGTAAGCTGTGTAAAAACCCTTCATGTTGTGAACAAAGGGGCTGCGGTTGTGGATTGGAATCATTGCCAGGCTATCAGTCATCATGGTGAGACTTCAGTTTAGTGCCACCATTATTACCACTCCCATAACGATGGAATTGTAAACGAATCTATCACAATTAACCGCAATCTTTATCTTTTCATTAAATGTATTCACATTTTAAAAAGCAAAAATTGATAATATGACTTTAATATTTTTAATATTAAATTCAGTTGAGATAAACATTTTTATGATATTTATTCAGTACACTTTAATTCCTTAAAAAATATTTTAGATATTTTACGATGGGAGTTGTTACACTGGTTCCCGTACCATAATTGAATTTAGAGATTCGGAACCAGCGTGTACAGCGAGTAATGGTCAATGAGCAATTCAGATTTTGAAACATGGAGATCAGTGGTATCGGTCATGCACGTGACCCTCTCACAATGCTTTGCGACGTCCCGGTTTCCTCACAGATATTCTCGAGGTTGCAGATCATGAAATAAACTGCATTCAGACCTCAGTGATCATTACGCCCACTGCCAAAAAATATGGAAAACAAGTACTAACAACTCTCTCAGGTGTTTGGGACACACATCAAATTTTATCATCTTTCATTTGCTGTTCAATTTTTAAACTCTGGCAGGAGCTTCTACATGTCACTTGGTGGTCTGTCTATCTGTCTTTCTGTCTGTCTGTCTGTCTGTCCGTTCCGAGAATTGACCAAAAGTTTGGTGTTTCATATGTGCCATCGGCGTCGCATTTTTCGCCACAGTTTATTACTTTGCAGTTATCAGCGTCCTTGGATACAGAGCGGTGAGAATGCACATAATTCAATCTGTACTTGATCCTTGTGTGTTTTATTAAAAAAGTATTTCTATATGACGTTCCCACAACAATCCTAAACTCGATATTCGTGTCATGGCCTTCTCTGAAAGGGTTCTAGTCTACAGTGTGTCCCAGGTTCAACATTTAGCGGTAACCAAAAACCTAATCAGTAGGTAGGAACACTCAGCGGTTCACATTTTCGCATAGTATGCCGCCAGTTTGGTCCAAATTGCAGGCAAAACAATATGACGGCTTGCGTCATGTGGACTGAGTGGCATGGATACAATTTCCACCGAGAAATTCACATTGGGTATCATATTTTTACCAAAGACCAAGGAATGGCAATAGAATTCCCCAAAGTGCAATTCCCCAAAGTTCGTTCTGGAATGTAATTTTATTATTTCATTTATTGAATTTCTGTAATTTCATTATCAAAGTTCATTTTTTGGGTCGCCTTCGCTTTTCTGCAGCCAGAGGGCTCCAACATGTTTCCCACCCTTAAAATGGATTTCATACAGCTTGAGGAAATGTGCCCCCGTTTCCTGTGACAACATACATTTTGAAGAAAAAAAATCTTTGGCTTTTCTTTTTCGGAAATTTACTTAACGAAGTACAACTACCTTTATGGCAGGTAAGGGTATTAAGTTAACGCCATCGGTCTGGAAGACGTAAAGATGTCTGGTCGTTGAAATGAGGGTCTCTGCGTTGTAAAAGTCGTAGAAGCGGCATCATTTTGTTTAATGGGACATCATTGCGGCCTGGAATGCGCCCAATTGGGCTACAAACCGCGTTTTAAACGAAATGATATTAAATAGAAAAAGTAGAGTATAAAGGTCCACACAACTATCCTTTTTCTCAGTGACCCAATGCGCTATTTTCATGTTTCTTTTCAGTATTTGAAAGAAAAAGTTATCAGCTTTTATCTGATACCAAAAAACATAACAATTCACACGTCACGTTTGTGAAAAAAGGCAAACGTTTTGTTTTTGGTTAACATGTATATAAACATCATCATTAAAACAGAAAATAAACATGACTGGAAAGTGGATTTGTTTCAGTCCCTACCTAATTCCGCTTGTTCGTCCTTGACTAATCTCTGGGTTTTTCCTCCCACCTCTAAAACTGAATATCTCTTCATTGTCTTATCTCTACAGGTTTCTGCAAGCTCGCCGCGTAGGTACTTTGCGTCTGGCACTGTGAAAATGGTTCTCTCTGTGCATTAACTGTGCAGAAACGGTTACACCGCTATTATTCCGACACCCCTATGTTCCGACTGCACATATTCCTATTCCTAACCCTAACCATAACCCTAACCCTAACCGGGAGTAACACAATCTAGGTTGTCGGAACATAGGGGTGTCGGAACATACAGCAGTCACCGCAGAAACCGGGGAGTCGGGTTGGCGTAGCGGTACTTTCCTCGCCTTTCATCGCAGTGATTCCTGCCTGGGCAAATATGTGGATGCTTATGGATGCCAATATGTGCTTGCAGTCCCTACTTTATTCCGGGTTTTTCCTCACAATATTCTTCTAGGCTTTTTCTCCTACATCTTAGACTGTAATTTATTCGCATTGTCTTCTCTTCATACTGGGCCCCATCCGAGACCAGATTGTAGCCCACAGAAGCGTAACTGTGTTCAATTCGCACCACACGAAGGTGGGGAGGGGGGGGGGGAGGAAGCTTGGAAGGGGGCAGGGGAGAGGGGGAGGGGAGAGGGGGAGGGGTGGGGGACGTGCCCCCGTTAGCCCTTAGTAATACGCCACTTCATTGGGAGTAAATGTAGACGAATAACAGTGGGCATCCATAGTTCTAAGTACTTATTATCATTATTATTGTTATTTATTATGATTATTATTTTATTCGGTATGACTATACAATTAGATACAGACAATACAAACAACATTCAATAAAACTAACTATTGGCACATGCCTGGAGTAAAGGAAAGTTAACTTGAAACTATGACCCGAAGGCCTCTTACTCCAAAGTAAGACCTGAAGGTCTCTTACTCCAGTGCTCGATTATAACAAAATTATATCTACCATTTTAGAAATAGATTCTTATTGTAGAACAACTGGATGCATTGACATCTACATATTGATAAGATGTTATTAAGTGTAGTGTTTCAAGACATATCGGTACAATTCAACTTTTTTCAGGACACTCATCAATTGAACTCCGTGGGACGGCGTTTCGTTTGACTGCGACCAAGTTATGGGCTCTCGTCACAGCAGGCTTATCGACTAGGTGTCCAGTACCATCTTTTGTTGTTTGAATGCTGTCGCATCGCCGTTGGCCGGGAAAGTGAGCTGCGAGCTGGATCGTGTTACGGGGCAATCGAGTTGATTGCAGCAAAAGGCAAAGCTCGACTCGAGCTGTATGAACGGCCACGTATTTGAGACATGCATCATGTCTCATCAAGTTGAAGAACGGGGAAGTGAAAAGAAGACAAGTGAACCCTAAGAAAAGGTTCGTGAACCCTAGAAAAAGGTTTCTGGACCGTAGGTCTCCATCCGGCAATGACATGTTTTATTGAAGCTTTGAACTTATCAACGAGTTTTGCTCGTCTATGATTTTACGTTTTGTGTATCATGTCAACGGAAACAGTTAACGGAACCCTGCGCCGCATTGGTGTCAACATCTGCAAAGGGTTGGCACCAATCGCTACAAAGGGTCAGCGGCACAAAAACTGTGATCTGTTCTAAAGAGTGCGCCAAAAAAGTGCAACATTCAGAAAACAAATAATTAAAACTATTTTTAATGTTTTTTTCTTGAATGAAATTATATATCACGTTCAAGCCTGACTATTTCTCAATCCACTCCTTTTTACCCCAGTCCATTTGAGTGCCTAGATCCAGAAATATAATCAGTTAAGTGAAAAGGTGTCAATTTCACTTGGGCCACTCTCACCTGTGATGTCACCAACTTCAATGCCTATTCAACGCTTGCCCAGATTCAGCATGTCCAGGTGAGAGTGGCCCAACTTAAGTAAAATTTACACCATTTCACTTGATTGTATTTCTGGATCTAGGGACCCAAATGGAATGGGATATAAAGGAGTGGATTGAGATATAGTCAGGCTTTCATGTAATATATAATTTCATTGAAGAAAACATTACAGTTTTAATTATTTGTTTTCTGAATGTTGAATTTTTTGGCAAATCATAAACTCTTTTAGGGTTATCGAAGGAACATTTTCGCAAGGTAAAAAGTCGGCAGGCAGTTACATGTAGTTTCCATTCAAAATTCTGCTTGAAAAATACTGGGTTTTTTTTATCATGAATGGCACTGCATACAAAATATGACCACGAAGTGTCTTTTATCCAGTGAATTCAGCAGATTAATACCAGAAAATAATATCCAGTCTTATATTGAAAGAAGATGGAATGGTGGAAAAAGTTAACAGAAATAGCCTGGTTAATGGTTTAGTGACATTCGATCTGATTTTCATCGTCAGTAACCTGCTCCGCACGACATTTGACCGACGCACCTCGCTGAATATCGAGCACATTTTACTCGAGTTACAGTTGTTCCGATCTGATAACAGTATCGTCTCTCCCAAATCTTGCCGTCTAAAAATGATATTTTGTTTGTCTGTTTTGGCACTTATCATACATTGGCCATATTTTTTGACAGACAGCCGGTGCCTGTCTCAATCGACGCATCTGGAAAGATAGGGAAAAGTAAAAGCAATTTAAGAAAGAGCATCCGATGCAGCTAATTTAAGATCAGGAAAAGCAATAGGTCTTAACTGGTGAGTCATTTGTGTTCTGCCGTCAATGTCATAGTTTTACATTGAGAACACCCAGGAGAGATGACTTTGTAAGTGTGGCAATGATGGTACTCCTGAATCTGGAAAAATATTCGTGGGTGATTGCTTTGAAAGTAATTATTTTAGTATTATTTATTCATATCACGAAACATCCAATAATGTCAGCTGTGCCGAGATGTACAACAAAAAGCCACTCTAATAGCTTCCCCACCCCCGTTTTGTATCTGTTTGAAACTCCTTGCCTAGTGGCTGTGTCGCTCCATTCTATGATCTAACCTCTTTTATAGCCATGATTGAGGCAATATTCCATACAAAGTTAGTATCTCAATTTTATAGCAACACGATTTCAAATTGACTTTATTTTGATTAAAACATTAATCTTCAGGCCTATAAGTATCAAAGTAAAGGGTATTTAAACATCAATTTCTGTACATCTGTAGCTGCGAAACAGTGAAAGAGAAGGAATGTTATCCTTCTGCCTAGTTTGAACTTCCTTTGCGCCAAACGATCGAGAACGTTCCATCCAGCACTTTATCGACATTGCTCGCTCCATAAAATGTGTCGTGCCTTGTTAACATGATCTGAATATTTGGCTCAATTCCATTGGTAAACAACAGGGTTTTGAAGGATCAAAAGTATGACATGTATTATCCTGAATAATTTCCATTTTCGTATAAAAACCGTGCGAAAGAATTTCAGGGTACACGTTTTGGATCCCCATATCCAACCGTTGGCCAGGATCGCCATGTGTGTAAATCTGTGACTAGCATTTTGTTTTTATACCAAACAGTGATTTGCCACTTGTGTGACAGTGGTTTTGTTTGCAGCACGGATTTACGATACTGTTCGTCAATTGCCAAATACTGCACAAAACGATGTTGAAAATGTGAAAGAAACCGTTATTTAGAGGAATTATTCGTACACTGACCACTATCACGCTGCTGTAGTCCATACACGTACACGCGTGACCTGACACGAAAAAAACACAGCTTTTTTTAGCCGGATTTGAGTTAAAATGTCAGAAATGTCAATTCAAAACGAATTCTACAATCAGTTAAATAATAACAGATAGAAAAGTTACAGTTAGAATACGTAGAAACAAAATTATAAAAGGAAAATTAGATGAAAAACGATCTCATTTGTGACGTCTACAGTTGTTGGCATGACACCGGTCTCATGTTGAATTATTTGCTCAAATTCTATGTTTCTTTTTTTCACTGCTGGAAACAAGGCGAAACCATGTTTTCGACATTATTCCGTAAATGTAAGACAATATGCGGATTGCCTGGGATCCAGATCTTTGAAATAATGGTTAGCAAATAATGTGAAACACTACATTTTGGCGATCTTTGGACGAAATCTGTCCGGTCCAAAGCCAGTCCGGTCTTCAGCCCAGTCTCGTCCAGTACATGGTCCTGTCTGACCAGAAGTTCTGAATGCAGTCATGCTCATCAATGTAGTGCCCTGCAGAGAACCTCCGGAGCAGAACAATAGCAGACTTACCGGATTAAAGATAAAATCCTTCCATAACGCCTTGGTAATTTACGGTCCCAATAAACTCCCATTGTGCGTGAAACCACAAGGCAGGTTTCTTCAGGGATATATTACATGTACCAGCTCCTGGGAACACAAGCCAAAAGGATGAGACCCGTGTTCATGATCGTCGTCTTAGTATACATCTCCGCAATTTCCTCGTTTATTTCCCTGTGGTGTAGCCGGATCCTGTGCTCTATCCCAAGGCAAGCGAATCACATAATCCTCACAGTCTCCCAAGTTGGCGAATTACAGTTTCAGTTTCGCTTATTTTAAATTGATTCCTCAGATCCCTTTCACGCCCACACGTTTATTTCTCTCGCGGTTGATGATAAGGTCTGCTGGCCACCATTTTGTTTCCATCCTTGTTCCCAGAGTCTTCTTTTAACCCTTGGTAGGGAAACTTGCTTCCAGTAAAAGCAATGACCGTTAACGGATTTATATCGTTTACTTGGTGATTTCATTTTCAACGTGTATTAACTACTATTGGAATAAATGTGTTCTTTGCCGATTTAAAAAAGTTTGGATGGTTGATGATTACCCGAGCTGATGGCGAGGGTAATAATCAGCATCCATGCTCCAACCAGTCTTAAACATAGCGTTTCATACCGGCCAAGCACATATTTATTCCCATTCGCAAATACCTTTTCGGTCAAAACAACACAACGTTTTATCTAAAAGTCAAAACAAGTGAAAACTTATAATTTTCCAACGATTCTGATCAACAATTTTATTTTATGTTTTTGAAACATTACGGAGTTTTCTGTCGCAAAAAGTAAAAACAACTCCTTATATTGAGATTAGCGTACGCGTCGAGCGTATTGCGCGATTTGGGGCAGAAAGCAGCTGTGCCGGTGTAGTGTAAATTTAGGTCAATGACATACTGAGCAGGCGCGGTTCTAGAACCAATATTTTTGGGGGGCTAGCACGGTGGATCCAGAATTGTTTTTAACGGAGGCGTGCTGAAACGTTGACCGGTTTTTTTTCCAGACACTTAAGCCTCATAAAATCAATAGTGGGGGCTCATGCCATATTTTCAATGGGGAGCGCCAATAAAATCCTAAAATCATTCACACTATATTAACTAATGCACCCTTGTCACGGCTATTTCTTCTTTAGGGGGAGACCGTTCGCATGTACATCACAATCCTTCTTTTTGCTAATGCAATTTTTTTTTAACGGAATTTGTTTTGGGGGGCTAGACAAATTTTTTTTGGGGGGGGGGGGCAACAACAGCCCCCCCAGCCCCCCTGTAGAACCACGCCTGATACTGAGTCAGTGGTAGTATTGCTCATGCCTACGTGAGGATTGTGAACGTTCAACGTATAAGGCGGTAAAAGGTACCGGATTTCATAGGAGTGGAAATTTCATGTGACACTGGTGTCACGATCAATCCTGCTAAGCGCCTCTACGCATGTACATATGTATATAACTTGTAGCCAATCAGCACTCTCCCAAGTCCCGCGCACGAAAGGGTGTTGAACAATACTATAATACGGTGCTGACCCGCATTCGCGAAATGCAGCGCTCGTGTTATGTATTGTTACGTTAAAACCGGCCATGGTTATTGTCGTGTTCGTCCATCCTTTGTTATTGTCCTGGTTAGGTACTTGTCTGGATGTGTTCGTGTGATGGAGTTTAGGATGATCAGTTACTGTTGTTTGAGCTGTGATAGAGTGAGCTTGACAGTGTAAGAGTGAACCGAACGACAGCTTACGACTTAGGGGTACGGCCTGGTGTGAGACAGGCCCGTGGTCGATTCCTAAAAATTCAGTTAGGATCGAACCCTTCGTCCAGTTTGGCAAAATTCAGTGCCAAAATCCATCATTGACCCAGTCGTCAGGTCAGAATTGTCGGTGTACATGTAGCAATATTCAACCTATGGTCGCAGACTCTCCGCTCAAGTTAATGCAACCAACAATAACCGTAAGTGTTACATAATTAAATTATGTTTGTAAAGAATTAAGAGTTCAGAGACAATTTGGGGACAATTTGTTGAATTTAGTGACAAGGAAATATTAGATGTTTATAAATTGGAAACATGCGTAAGCCAATTGAAATGATTGATTGTGAACTACAAATGAACTTGTGGAAATCCGGTGTTAAAAGCAAGCCAAGAATTATGATGACGAATGAGTATGGTTTAAAGATGAGTTTATTATTGAGTGGAGACATGTTGTGTTTAAAGGAATCATAAAGGTTTTAAGAGACTTATGAAAGCCACAAAATATTGCATGGGTTTTGGATAATATTTCTTGTTATAGATGGCCGACCCCTTCAACCAGACTTTTGCTTGACCCGCTTTGCATGAAGAAGTGTGATCTGAGGGATTTCGACTGACAGAGGACCGTTGAGCCTAGCAATGAGCACCAGATCAACCGTCGGGTCGCTGAACGGCGAGTTACAAGTAACTCAAAGGAGTTCCATTGAACACCTTAGTAAATAAGAACTGTTTGGGGAATTAATATACAAAATTGTAATTCAAATCCAAAAGAAGTGGAAGAAGACATATTGGTCAGTGATTTTGATTGGTAATTATTTTATTGTGTTTATCAAGAAATTAACGGAAGCAAATTGAATTGAACAAAAGCCACTGAATACTATTTAATACTATTTTATTACTATTTGAATACTATTTAAAGAATTGTCAAAACCCAAGATTGGGTGAAGAAGTACTGTGAGACTTTATTCTCGACATCAAGATCGTTTGTAAATAAATTGTAAATAAGTTTCTGTTAAACTGAAGTTCCAAAGTTTTGATTATTTTGGTGTGAGATCTAATCCGGGGTCACCAAATACTATTAGTTAGATTTGAGGGTGACAACTGGAAAAGTGACAGCCGCTCTTTATCGTTCATTTTATTTAGACTGGCCGCGTGACAGGCTCTCGACCAAAAGGAATGGGTAAGATGCATTAGTTATTTATGAATACGTGTTTAAGCGTTCATCGTGATTTATTACGCCCAACCTTCTTAAAAACAATCCTCCCTTTTTCATTTGCTTAATTTTTCATTTTGCTTAATGACAAAATTGAGTGCAATAGTGCATGTTATTATACCCTACAACTTTGAAAAAAAAATTGTTTCCGATTTCACGTCACGAGGATTTGATTCCGTACGTCTGTACCCGGACACCCCATACAAAAACAAACGCTGCTTTAAAGCATAGCTAGGCACCAGATTATTCCGCTTCTTATTACAATGTGCAAGATTTTGGAACATGCAAAATAATTCAGTACCAGGGTGAGAGAGAATTTGTTGGGAGCGTGCTGCTCGACGACACGGAGACGAGGCTGATTCTGTTCCATGCTGATGCATGATATCCAGTCTTGACTGCTAATTGTTTAATTCTACACATCGCGACGTTGAATCTTCTGTCAATACATGTAATAGGCATATCTGCTCTTGTAGAATACGCTGACCAGAGGTACTATTTAAAGCACTGTTATGCAAACAAAAATACTTACCGTGGATTTCTCAGTGGTAAAAAGGGTTCACTGGTCAATGCACCTGACTAACCAGGATCTGTATGGTGCATTACCAAGGATCAGTGACAGGGTCAGGGCCAGGAGACTTATTAGATTCGGGGGGCACTGTCACATGCATCCTGAGCTTGCTGTCAGCAGCTGAACTCCCTCCCATGGCAGACGATCCAAAGGAAGACCGAATACCACCTACAGGGTGGGTCAAAAAAGCGGAACCCGAACCCCATAAAATACATTTCATGTTTAAAAAAAAGATGTAGCACCGTACCAAAAATTATAATGAATGGAAAGCCAATTTCATAAGCTACCTTTAGATGACAAATTACTGAAATTTCTCAATCACCATTTTAAAACGCAATGACCCAAAAAACCTGTCTCGCCCCCCCCCCCAAAGCAATTCATTGTGTGTTTTGACTGTTGGAACAACAAAGAAAATGACACAGAATACCTGTTTCAACAACTGTCACCAACTGTAATACACAATATCTTTATTAACAACCCTCGTTAGGCAAACAATAATATGACTGATACAATCTAACTTTTTGAAAGGACGGGCCTTCTGTTGAATATTTTTAACGTTTAAAATGATATTTTATCGCTGGTAATGTTTGAAGACAATTGCGACGACGATTCTTGAAATTGCATTTTCTTGGACGAGACAGGTTTTAGGGTCATTGTGTTTAAATGGTGACATTTTCGGAACGGATTGACCAATTTCAATCATATTTTTCAACAAAAAGTACCTTATGAAATTGGCTTTCCAGTCATTATTATTTTTGGTGCTTCATAATTTTTTTAAATATGAAATAAAATTTTGGGGGTTTGGGTTCCGCTTTTTTTTTACTCACCCTGCATGTGAACAGCATTTGTCACGATACAGGCTTCCTAAAAGAAGAACTACCTGCTGTGGTGTACAGGGAACAGTAGAGAGCCATTAACCAGCAGATATCGCAGACTTAAGAATTTCTCCCAGCTAACAAACAACTAAGGACATTTTGACGTAAAAAAAACAAGCAGTTAGCCGTCTCAAGAAAAAATGACCGTGTTATAAACACAAAAAGATGATTTATTGGTCCGCAAGAATACTGTTGAAATAAGGATCGAGTTGCTGCTCATTCAAAGTATTGATTCCATTTTAATCTGTCACTTACTGTTAATTTTTCACTCACTATTTGGAAAGCTAATAACGTGAAGTTATAATACTGCGGAGTTCAATTTACATCGTCACTCAAACGAGTGGCTCGTGATATATATTTTTTTCTCGGTGTTATTGAACTCAGAAATGTTTGTAGTATCACCGAAAACCTTTTTTTCTCCGGAACTAATTATGCCTCCTATATTTTCCAAGTTAATGCAACCGATGTCAATTCTGAAAGCCTGTATAAGGGGGAAAACGATGTAGTGCCTGTTCCTCTCATGTTGTTTGTACAACTAAAATGTTCTCGACCTCTTTCGGCGTTGCATCAACACATTACCCAGTTAGCCACGCTTGCCTGGAAATTCGAGTTTCTTTCCCCCTATGTAGTTCGTACACTCCCGGGTGTCGAACATCTTTCGACGGACGAGCCGCTTTATTGAATTTAGGTTCTCCTTCAAATGTGTTTACATAAGCGTGTCCCTGGACCCACCCAACGTTGTTTTTATTGCAAGAAAATGCATTGAAATCCACGGAATAAATTGCTCTCGATTCACCTGGTATATTCTTGCGTTTCCCATTTTTATTATTATTGCTTTAAAATTTTTTTTTTTTACACTTTTCAAAGGGGACTAGGGTTACCCTCGGAGTGTTTAGACAAGCCTGCTTTAAGCTGGAGTGATTGTGACATGACCTCCATAAAGTCTCGGTTCTCAGGTTTTCGGTAAGTTTCTTCCAGGATTTGAATTCCGTTGCCTTTGATTTAAAGGTGAGCACATCTTAAACTTTGCTATTCCTAAACTTGTGGTTAATGACTGTTTGTGAATGTGCAAAGGCGATTTTGCACGTTTTCTTGAGCCCAAGGGGTAAGCCCAGTCGCTTCCCAAGTACTACAATAGTGCCCCCCAAAACAACATGTAGACCTACATTAAACCACAGTTACTTTCGCTTCTTCTATTTCTGTATTCATACTCGAACACTGGCATGGGCTTCGCCAGGATTTTTCTGGGGGGGGGGCAATCCTCTCAAAATCCTTGTACTTTCTCCAGCATATTCTCAATTTATCATTTTTTTAGAGGGTGGACGGGGGGAGATTTGCCTACCCCACCCCCGTTGACACCCCTGCGGACGTTGCTTTTCCGAGGTGGGGGTGGGGGAGGCCTTGCCCCCCCCCCCCGCCCTCGCGACGCCCATGTATACAGGCCTGGTTCGGTATCATCGTGAATCACTTCGACATTTATATGATTTCAAATGATAAAGAAGGCTCTTTGAAAACCGATATACGTAAATTATCATAGCCTACTACATTGATGCTTAAAAGATAGACTTTTCAGAGAATTTTCAGATTTCTGTGTACGTACAGAAAAGAACATAACATCTCATATATCGTAAATCAATAAATGTGCCATAAAAAGAACAACGAACAGATGTTGCTTATCTGAAATAAGTAATACAAACAAGCGCCCGTTCAAATACAGCAACAATACTTAGATATAGTCCCTTTAGTACGTAAGCAATTCGCCGAAAGTCTCGTGTTTGTAACCTAAGGTGCTTGTACCGATTAGCTCGAGAGTGTTTGAGCGGGCTTTTGCCTCGCTTTACGCCGTTCAACCGGGCGCTGTTCCCCGCTGAATTGACTCGCCGGGTACTCTTTCAGGTTGTTAACCCAAATACGGACACTCCAGTGTGCTGAAAGAAAGTAAAGTATGGATTTGTGCCTGGTCACCGTAGAACCGAGGCACTCTCTTAATTGCTCTTAATAGCGCCGCTGCGGCATGAGTACTAGTTCAAGATGGATCCTGTTATGCTTAAGAAATATTAAATCTTATACAAATTTGATAGCCAAAGATATAATTGAGGTTTTTTCCAAAATCGTGACAATGTCATGCATGCCATACATGCACCATGATTTGAATTGTCTGTTATGTAGACCAAAACTGTAAATAAACTTTATGTGAAGATTGATTTTTAAAAACACGCTGAGAATAACGATGTAGTGCATGCCTTAAGCACCAATACTGGTTGATATGTGCGCTTTATAAAAACGCATTATTATATAGCTTTTTTTGAGGGAGAAATAAGGTAAAAGAAGTGCCTTTTAAGATCAACGAAATGAGTCAAGATATTGTCAACACAATAAGACAAGGTATTGTATTACACTCTCAAAACGCTGGTTAAAATCTGGGTAAATGTAACCAGCGTTGGGTAAAATGGCTTATTCTTAAGCAACTGTTTTTTACCAGGTGAACAGCTGAACAGTTGTAAAAATACCAAACGTTGGGCAACATAATGCCCAACGTTGGGAAAACGTTGGGCGAAAATGTACGCAATGTTGGTTAACATTTTAACCAACTTTTTTTAACCAACCGAAATTTAACCGGCGTTTTGAGAGTGTACGGTCATGTGACGATTTGACCGTTCGGTGCCAGCATACAACCCTCTCATTCAGTTTGTCAGTGCCTCTACTATAGGCGCGGTTCTGGGGGGGGGGCTTTAGCCGCCCCCGAATTTTATCTAGCCCTCCAGAAAAAGAATCCATAAAAATGGAAGTAGCAAAATATTAAAAGGTGACGTCACATGCGAACGGTCTCCCCTAAAAAATATTCTTGAGAAGGGGGAATTTGTACACTGTTAGGTAATATGTGCATGACTGTTGGATGTTATCAGCGATCCCCATTGAAAATATGGTACTATTTTCTGAGGCCTAAGTGTCCAGAGAAACTAACCGGTCTACATTTAAGCACGCTTCCCTGCAAAAATGTCTGGATCCACCCCTGCTAGTCCCCCTCCCCAGTATAGGCTCTAGAACCGCGCCTGGCCTCTACCTTGAACTGTTAGAAATGTGAAATCATGCGATATACCACGACAAAGGTAAAAAATGGAAACAATAATTGAAGCCTTTTCTCTGGCACTGTTTTATTATTGCTGGTTCCGAGTGAATGTTCACGGATTGTTGTATACAATCTACCGAGCTCTCTATTAATGACCACACAGCGATTTAATGTGAGCCTTTATGCAACCGTTGTGACACGTGCATGCGGCTAATACCGACACAAGGCCCTCAAGGGCTGGTAAGACGATGCGTAATATTGTCTGGTATATCGTAATAGACATCTTCAGTGTAAACTCGTGCGTTTAGCGGTGGAGCACCACAACAGTTGACACACCTGAGCAAGCAGGACTTCACTTTCATCCTAGCTTCAATCCTAGCTAGGAGCAGCAGCTTCAACTCATCTTCAATCCTCGTATCCCGATGATGCAGACTGGTGGAAACGTTGGGACCAAACTTATCCCACTCAGCCTCAGTGAAGACAATTGCGAGAAATCCCACCGCCTTCCAATGTACTTAGCGAAAGTACATAATAAGCAGGACAACTTCCATTTTTTGAACTAGCAGGACAGTTCTTACTGAGCAAAAGCCTTCAAATGTACTTAGCGAAAGTACAAAATAAGCAGGACAACTTCCATTTTTTTGAACTAGCAGGACAGTTCTTATCGGAACTAAATCTACTGAGCGAAAGCCTTCCAATGTACTTAGCGAAAGTACATAATAATCAGGACAACTTCCATTTTTTTGAACTTGCAGGACAGTTCTTATCGGAACTAAATCTACTGAGCGAAAGCCTTCCAATGTACTTAGCGAAAGTATATAATAAGCAGGACAACTTCCATTTTTTTGAACTAGCAGGACAGTTCTTATCGGAACTAAATCTACTAAGCGAAAGTACACACAACCACCATGGTATTACCGCAAACCGAAGCTACATCACTATAAAAATAATAATTATAATTCATTTTTGTGTGAAATAAACTTCCATCTCGCTTTATAATTATACGATAAACTTCAAATTGCACAGTCGGTTAACATTGCCCAACAGACAGGTGTATATTTCGTCTGATATATTTTAGTAGAGGTCTACCCCGAATTGAAAATCGTCGAATCTCAACGTGTACATGCGCGCAGTCGTTGCACTGAACACACGCAGGCCTTGTCCGAATTACTGGTTATACGGCTTGAAATCACGCACGAGGCTATGAGAAGTGGCTGCAGCCGCTACTACAGACTCGTGTGTAATTCCCAGCCGCAGCCAAGTAATTTGGACACAGCCTACTGGGCCATAGTTTTGATCAAACATGAGGGCGCATTTGGGGTTATAATGTACGGACGTGAATCCAACGTTATTGATGTTGCTCTAATTAAAAAAAGTCATGTATTTGTTATAATCTTCAATTTTTAGAAGGAATAATTGTTGCGAAATTGCTTTAATACACTCTAAAAGCACGATCCGGGTCAGATTGATCCAGAATCCGGGTTCTATTTGGCTCAACGCTTTTCCGGGTCAAAATTGACACTTTTCCGGATCAAATGACGCCTTTCCCGGTCAAAATACTCGAAAGAGTGTCATCATTTTGATCCATAAAGGTGTTATCATTTTGACCCGGAAAAGAGTTTGACTCGGAATTGGGGATCAGGCTGGCGTAGCGGTACTTTCTTCACCTTCCACCGCTGTGACCCGGGTTCGAATCCAATCCTGTGGATTGGCTTTTTAGTCCCTGTCTGATTCTGTGGGTTTCCCTAGAATATCATTCTGGGGTTTTCCTCACGCCACTAAAACTGTAATTTCCTTCCACATCCTCTGGAAAGTCCTATCCATCCTGTTCTGGCGATTACGTTGTTGAATATTGTCGAAGTAAATAAAAACAAAATATAATTGAAAAATAAAAGGAAAAGGGTCGAGGTCAACCTGACCCGGATGTCTTTAGAGAGTGCAAAGGAATATTTTATTGTTGGTGCCAGAAAATCGCGTCGTAATAGCGCCCTCATTAGCCACAAAATGGCTTATTCTTTATTGTTCCGTCGCGACCCATCATTGGGTGGAACATACAGAAGGCGGTTGGGAGATTGTTCTCTCTGTGATAGTACGATGTTTTGCGTGGCGTCGTCGATGAGGGCGTGCTCCAGCTCCTCCAAGCTCATGCTGCGTTTCTTGGCGAGCTTGACGGCAGCAGCGCCTGCCAATGACAATAGGTGAAAGTAAGCGCATGTAATGGGCACCATAGACGAGAAGGCAAAAAGAAGATTATAAGGCTCCCCCTCGAATCGTCGGCTTCTTCTTCAGTGTCGGCGTCAGGGGATTGGAGCCCCTGATTTTGCGAACCCCGTTCTGTGTAGGTCCATGGTTACTGAAGAATATCAATTCTTGTATTGGGAGGCCTGTGTTAAGGGTATATAGTATATTGCCATTTGGTTTCTCACATAACGTTTCCCAAGTGAAGCAAGAGATAAAACAAAGCCGAGGATGAGGCCAACCTTTCAAAAACGCCAATTGATAAATATTTGTGTTGATGTTAGGAAAAAAGTCGAGTTCGATCTTCGAGTGGATTAATTAGCTTGGTTTTTTGTTAAAAAGAAAGGGGTGCGTCTGCTCCGTTCTTCAATGGCATATAACTTGTGCAAAGAAGAACCACCTTGCGAATAGACCCATTCCCGGTCCCTAACTGCATAGGGGCGGGAACCAGTCTATTCTGCGATAGCGGAAATGAATTATTATCGGGCTGACATAAAAATCGACAATTTTTTTTATTAAAATCGATATTTCATATCGAAATATGGCACCATTTTTTTGACGTTCGATTCTCATACAAAAGTGATTAAGTTTTGCAAGAAAAATATCAATTTTTTAAAATATTTTTTTCGTAGTGAAATTCGAAAACAGCACGTCGGTACATCTTATATTTTATCTTATGCCGACCTGCGATTGTTTTTCCCCCAAACGACATCCACATGGGGTGTACGCTATGATATTTGGGACTTTACTTCTATTAAAACATGACATGAAAATAAACAATTGGAAAAAAAAAGAAATGAATTCGAACGTAATAAAATTCCGACTTTTTATTTCCCTTAAAAAAAAATCGCCTCAGATAAGAAAAAAAAAAAAATCGGGTACAAAACTGTGACTCGAACCACGAACCCATAACCTCGCGGTGCAAAATCACGACGTTATCGACTGAGCTATCGCACTGCTCAACGTATCATAGAAGTATCGTAGACGGCGCTAAACAACCCTGTATGTGGATGTAGTTTGGGAAAAGAAAATTCGCAGTCTGCCTAGACTCACCGGCAGCGTGTGGGCAGGCCATGGAAGTACCGCTCATCGACACGTACGCGTGGTCCGAGGCGATCCCGGCACTCCGGATCAGCACGCCCGGAGCGAAGACATCCACACAGGTGCCGTAGTTGGAGAATACTGCTACCTTGTCTGTGTTTGACACCGCCCCAATCGTGAACACCTATAAACGTTAGGGGAGACAAACAGGACGACATTCTGGTGACTATGTTTAATGGAAACTCTTGAGGACAGAGGTTTTTGAAGTCAACACATACAGAGACCAAATGCGTGAGATATTTAACCGAGGCTTGCCATACTGTAATATGACCATTAACGATATAATATTGTATGACCATATTGTATGACCATCAGAAAAATGGAAACGTTTAAGACCCGATCCTTTTTTATTGTTTGTGTCAAATTTAACTCGAGCACAGAAGCTTAAACGTGATGTAACAGGACTGGTATTTCTGCTGCCACCAAGCGTCTCAAAAGTCCCCCATTTTGAGTTTCCCCAATGAAATTAGCAATGGTTACGTGGTACTGATGAAACCTCCCCCCGTCCGTCTCACCATTCCCCTTCACCACTCTCTTCTTGATTACCTGGTCATTGGTTTCAAATGACACTTTTGGATGTCTAATACATGTAGTTATTAGTTTGATATAGCAGTTTGTGTGACTGTTTATTTTGTACATAAATGTATTCCATTTTGTAAAATAACTTTTTCCAAACTCACATTTCAATCGGCGTCAGATTGGATTAATGTGTCAAAAACCTGTTTGAATTGACCCATCTTCCCTTTTATATGGCCTCATAAATCGGTTTAAAGGAAAACACACCCGTTTCGACGCCTCTGTTCACTGGCAGAGCTGTTACACTGCTTTGAAAGAAAATGGGTGATTACTATTCTCATCCATCCTTGGACGTGATTTATTGTAAATATGAGTATTTTTTTGACTGCCAAGCAGTGCGGCCGTGTTGTTAGGCCGGAATCCTCATGTGTTATTGCATGAACACACAAAAAGAAATGTTTCCTAATTTTCACTTAAATGCTGACTTGCACAACAGTGCTTTTTTCACGACATTTTGCCACCCGACTTCACTAGAGGAAATCTCGCGAGGTGATGATCTATTCTCATCCAACATCAGCCCACACTCATAATGCCCGCGTCTTCAGCTGTTCTCAGAATCGATCGCAAATGCACTTTGCAAAAAGTGATGCGTCGTGTTACACCTTCCGGCGAATTGGAAGTACGTGTACAGTCAAATGTAACGTCAAATTTCCGTACCTGACACAGTTTATCACGAAATTGGGGTTCATTGGATAAAAACCCTTGGAGGCGCCTGAATCCTCAGAAAAAAGGAAACAGCAGTAGATTTCATAACTAGATGTTACCGATGACGGGAAGTAATGTCCATTTCCATTTCAAAGAACGGTAGAACAAAATGCAAAACCCAACCGCTTTTTGTCTCATAAAACATATTAAGAAATTTGGAAACAATTTTAATATATCAAGCAGCGGAAACTCAACGACTCATCTTTCAGCAAAATGTTAAAGTTGGCCGGAGGTCTCATCATAAACTACGCTTCTAATATGCGTCTGATCTACTCTGATGTGTCATATCAAATGCATGATCTGTCAATCATGATACATTGAAGAGATGACACACGTATCGTTTACAGCAGCTAGAGTGTTCTCCAGTAAGGATTTGACAGATTCCGACTTCGACAAATAGATATCTGCTTTTCCTATTAAGTTGGATATCCCCGATTGAAAATCGTAGCTTACGTTTCATTCCTAATTCCGGTGATACAATTTTCCTCGAGGGCTGATCAGTTCTCTCGTTTCATTTCCAATGTTGCTGTACTGAGCGTACAATTACAATCCTCGTAAACGTCAAACTTGGTAAAAAGTTATGCCGATACATTACGTGAGAATGAAACGGAAAAGAATGTGTGCTTACTTACTTAGAACGAAAACTTCTGACTAAGGCCAAAAAAAAAAAGTCTCCGGTTTCTGGTATGCGCGCGCGTCGCCGTAGCCATGCGCGTCGGCAAAATGAAAAAGTTTTTTTTTGTAATACAAGATTTTGTTTCAAAACCGCCAAACTCACTGGTTTGACTGGAATTCTGCTGCTGCACAATTTTAACGTGTTTTTAGAAGGGGTTATGATCGAGAATAAGATTTATGTGGCCTCTCTGAACTCCCATATATTTGCACTAAGTTTAGTCGGGCACCATTTGCAGTCATCAGCCGACATTTGAAGCCAAAAAAAAAAAAAAAAACAGGTAAAAAAAAAAAAAAAGCCGCGTCGCCGCACCACTTTTGGGGCAAGCTCCATACCAGAAACCGGAGACTTTTTTTTTTGGCCTAACAGTGGCGGCATGTTTTTTTTTTTTTGGGGGGGGGGGCTTTTCTGATAATTCGAAAAGCCGGGGTGGGATGTGTAGGTACGGTGTGAACGTATAAACACTGCCTTAAGCCCGGTTCATACTCGGCGCGAAAGCGAAAGCGAACGCGAATTTGTGACGTCATGGCAAGTATTCGCACTGCGAATTCGCAAAAGTTGAACACATTTCAACTCGGGTGAATTTCGCAGCGAATGTTTCATGACGTCAAATTTGCTTCGCATTCGCATTCGCGTGGAGTATGAACCGGGCTTTATGGGTACCAGAACAATGGGAGGTACCCCACAAGAACGATAGCTGGTCCAGACTGGAGGACGCTAGAAAACTGCAAACAGATCTTGATGCACTCACCGCATGGCAAAATAAATGGCAAATGGAATTCAACGCCCAAAAATGCCATGTGCTTAAAAAATCACAAGCCAGATCCCCACTCAAGTACTCTTACAGGTTAAATAATGCGGAATTACAAGAAACTCCAAACCAGACTTACCTTGGTGTCAACATCACACAAGACCTCACAACAGAACAACAGCCAAAGCTAACAAAACTCTGGGCTTCCTACGTCGTAGCCTGTATATACTCATGCTAAAAAATATCAAAGACATGGCGTACAAGACACTCGTACGGCCAATACTTGACTACTGCTCTTCTGTGTGGGACCCACACACAAAAATCCTCACCGACAAGCTCGAAGCAATTCAAAATAGAGCAGCTCGGTTTGTCACGGGGGAATACAGCAGAGGGAGCAGCGTCACTGCCATTAAAAAGCTACTAGGCGGAAAGTTGCCCAACTCCAGAACTTCCATCAAGCACTAGGGGGTCGCCTCGCCATTCCCGCAAGAAACATCCTGCGCCCGGTCCAACGGTCTACCAGACAAACTTCACCTACCACCAACAACTTCATACCAATCCGAGCAAACAAAAACTGCTACAAGCAATCATTTCTCCCACACACATTAGTGGACCGGAACTTACTGCCTAAAGAGATTACAGCAATTCAGGATAAAGGAAGTTTCAAATCTGCCATCAACACTCACTTCAATATCATCTGTGAGAAAGTAGAAACCAAATCAACCAACTACAGCAAAACAACAAATCCATGCGCACAACCAACCCTGCCTGTGTGACCCCTGAGAGGGGCTGTTGGTGCAGTATTCATCAAGACAAGACAAGACAAGACAAGGAATGCACACCGACTTGCGGGGTACCGTTTTGGTACCCCACAAGTTTTTCACGAAATAGATATATGGAAAAACTAGGAATTTCCATGGTGGGTTGATCCGTCGCAAATGAGAGTTCTAGAAAGGTATATTAAGTCCGAATTTCAGCCCAGGAAATTAATTCTGGTTAAAATAAGAACATTTTGAAATTAGTGTGCGACATTGCCCACTTCTTTGCCTGTGTAAGGGTGTGTGCGTTTGTTTATGGTGTAAATCGAGGACACACACGAGCAACGTCATTGATGAATTGAGGACAGGAACCAAATTGAGAATTAGAAAACTTGGATGTTGCTTGATGTGGTGTACAAATCAAACCTACACACACCAGCTTGCGGCGTTTTTTTTAACTCCCGATCGTTGAATATTGTACTGTTAGGTTTACGTAAATTGGGTACTCGATGAGCAAAATTTTAAGCGCTGTTTCATGGTGGGAATAGTATTTTGAAGAGTTGGGTAACTGTAGTTAGCCTATAGGCATATTTACTAAAAAAAAAAAGAAAGAATATATTCGCAGTGGGATAAAGCAATGGGGAGGGGAGGGGATATCGCCAATGGCCTCCCGTATCACCAAAGATATTTTGGCGACAAGGACCGTAGTTATTATGGATCGATAGCACTTCATGTTATAATCCTTAATGAACAGTGTTATATACAACTTGAGCGATACTTTGATATCAGGTAATCAACATGGAAACGCTAGACACGGTGTAATAAAGTTGAAATCCCATCTGTTAAGCGAGCCCGCACTTAGTCTGGTTCCCTGACCTAGTGACCTTACAATTACCCGACACCTTGACGTCTATACTATTGTAGGTCAGCCGCCACCGGGCTAAAAGTGGCATTACGGGCCTTTTTCAAAGCTCGGCTTCGTTTCCAGTTTGGCTTCGTCATTAAAAGCTTTAAATGTTCACAGTTTTTTTTCATATACCATACACTACGAAAACATTGACTAATGTTATGCTGGAATTTTCAAAGTTAGGGACCCATATGGCAGGCGATGCCGAAATGGAGACCACGTCGAGTTTTGAATATCCCGGTAATCTTCGTCAGATTTAAAATAGTTCACGATTCAGCAAAGCTCGCCCCTCGCACGATCCGAGTGCATACTTAATGCACAAAATCGTCATTGCCTTTCAAGTCGTTGAAATGAAAGCAACGAATATTTATTATTAACTCACTTGTTACTTTTTTTTTTATTAATAAGTATATATGGCAGGTAAATAAATTATATTTTACACCCGGAAATACCCGGGCGCTATCTGAGAGTGTCGTCATTCGGCAAACTTCGGACATTTTCGGAAATGGGAGGCATTCCTCTTTTCCTTCCGTGGCGACTGCTTGACCTAAGATTCATCAAAAAAAGTCAGAACCTTTTAGTCTGGGAACCAGACTAGCTTGCCCATTTTGTTCTCTCACCTACTTTATGGAAAGGAACTTGGGATTTCTGCATTATTAAGATTGATCGTCGAGCTTATTTCAAGCATACATATCCTACTTCTTCCGTTCATTGTCGTCGCCAGACTCTCTTTAGGTGAGGGGGGGGGGGAGGCAGACAGTCATATCAGTGGCAGACAGTCATAGAATCTGATTTTTTTGTACTTCGATTCCCCGGGGATTCGGCTGGACATCTATAGCGCTGTTCAGAGTTGACGGGAATCGACGCAAATTGATTGGAGAGGGCGCTGTTCAGTGTGTCCGCTTGTGGTAAAAGACAGGTCGCGTCCGATTCGCGTGTATGGTAAAGTATTATTATTGTCTTGATCTTCGACAATTAAGTCTCTATGGGCAGATGCAGATGCTAATAGTACGTCACCTCTAAAGACATAGCTCTGAACACCCGTTACGGACACATTTAAAGCAATTATTTTTTTGCTGAAAAAAATACATGTATAGGCCTACAATGGGTTTCGCAGACAAACAAGGCAAAAAAGAGGCGGGGGGGGGGGAGTTAGTGGGAAAAGTCGGTTGGTGGGTCGATGTGACACCAATTCTTTCGTCACCTCTTATGACGCCCCTGTGGTCCGGTATGTGGGCCTAGCATGTGAAAGACCGCTTTTAGAGACATGCATATTAATCAAATGTCAGAGCCATATTTTTGCTCACCTTCTCGACGCGAGCGGGCGACCTCGTACATGAGTCGGTGTGCTCGTTGCCTGCAGCCGCGACGGCGAATACTCCAGCCTTGATCAGTTTACTCACGGCCAGGTCTAGAGCCTCTGATGCCGCACCACCGATGGACATGGAGGCCACGGCCGGGAATTTGGCGTTTGCAACCAGCCAGTCGATTCCTGAAAATGGAGATGGAGTGACAAAAGATTGCAGAGCAAATAGTCCAATTATAAAAAGTCCGACTATTTTCGCCCCAGAGTTGCTCTATTTTGCAATGGAGTGAAGGGATCATTATTTTCCGAACTGGCAATGTTTTTAGGATTCGTTTAGAGGTGATCATCTTGTGAGGGAAAAAAATCATTTAAAAGTGATACGTGAACTCCCAATAATACAGAAAACGTAACTTTGTAAAACAAGCTTTAACTTAGTTCTATTGTATGTCTTGAACACGTTGGAGAGTATTTTTCCCAATGTTGTATTAAGATTTTTTTCTTTTAAGTATTCACAATTGGTGTCTATGGCAATCTCTTAAATGGTCCGAGTTCTTCACGTTCTTCCTCTGTAAGACTTTAATTAAATTTTTGAATTTAACATCCTGCATCAACCTGCAGTTATTCACTTTGTCCTTCGTTGTTGATAAAAACAACAACTAACATTGCAAAGTTCTTGGGCCTTTGGAAAAGGAACAAAGTCTGGATGTTGACTTTTTCCTATGATAGGCTACGAATCCCATTTGTTTAAGCGAATAAACGAACTTTAAATTGGAAATGAAACCGAATCACTCGGTACTAAGCCACTGTATGACACTGAGGACATTAAAGACAGCACTGAGGTCCTCGGTTTCAGTTCCAATTTGAAATGTGTCTTGGGTACAGACTTAAGTTTGCAGTTGTAAATCTTTAGATTGTTAAAGGTCACATATGTTTTTCTTCAAAAATGAACTCGACATTGCATTGCCTTTATGTGCACCCTCAAAATCGCGTCGTTACACAGCGCCCTCATTCGTTTGAAACTGTGGCCTATGTACCTTTGATGAGATCCGAGCATGACGCCTTGCCGTTGCACTTCATGGCTCGGATGCCGAAGAGGTTGGCTTTCTTAGCCACGCCGGAGCGGGCGCCTGCCACAATTCCAGCGCAGTGGGTCCCGTGGCCGTGACAATCGTTACCCTGGAAACAATACAAAATAAAAGTATGAAAGCTCCTGTAGTGTACATAGCAAATGTTTATCAATCAAATTTTCTGCTCTCGTTTAAAAAAGACACTGTTTATGTTTGAGTTCTTAGTTTTATTACAATGTGCTGAACACGCTGCGCGTGACTATTTTGTTTTCGTAGTCTCTCTTATTAAAGAAATATCTTACGTCATCTCCATACACGTCATAAGCGATTTTCGCACGTCCTTCAAAGTCTTCGTGAGTTGTTCGTATACCAGTATCGATGACGTAGACGTTCACTCCCTCTCCGGTACCTAAAGATATAAGAAAACAATACTTTTGTTTGATTTTTAACAAGAAAAAGTCTTAAAAAACCCGTAGTCTAATATAATATAGATCACCAAAAAAAAAAACCCTGTGTTGTATGATAAGTTAACAGGAAAGGTCATATTTTGATCAGTAGCGTATCCAGATTTAGGGTTGGGGGAGAGGGAATCAGTAACTGATCTGAAAAAAGTGGCCCAATTTTTTTCGTTCCGTCTAGATGGTTAAATGCGGGGGATCCGGGCGGTGTTACAGAGATGCTAGCACTTTTCGTTTTCTGAGAAAAAGGCAAAATGTCAGGGGGGGGGGGAGAGTTGTCCACACCCTAGCTCGATCCGTCACTGATTTTGATTCTTAGAGTTTCATTTTGTTCGATGAATCATAAACCAGGATTTCAAAACTTTAATTGCAGGCTTTTTGTGTACTTAAATAAACATTGATTGTTTTTAGCATCTACACCTACGTAGGTCCAACACTAACAAGTATAATATTCAACGAGGTTTTAAACAAGACACGATACCGTCCGGGTTGTAAACTCCATCCAGCGGCAGGTTGCGTTGATCCAATCGGTCTAGACCCCATGACTTAAGGGGAGCTGACAGGATGTCATCGTCGTTAAGGTCAAAGGGCAAGACCTTGACCCGACAGTCCTCCTCCAGGAACCGGACAGCGCGATTTTTACGAATCTGACGAAACAAGAATAAAAGTGGAGGTTGTATATTGTTGGTGGTTATTGTCAATTTTAAAATAAGCCTATGACCAGACTAGAAGAATTTGTTAATTGCAGAAGTCTTATTTTAGGCCATTGTTTAAAGCAGTGATCCAGTCAGTCGGTCAGTCTTTGACTCAGTAAATCCGTCAATGACTCAGTAAGTCACATGTCCATAGGCTGGTCAATCGCGTGCAGCAAAAGTGAAACCAAGTAGAATGTTGACTAAGTACGATAAAACATAAATAGAAGTGTATGCCGTACCCTTTGCTTGTACGCCTCAGACATTTCTGCAACGAAGCCGTTGAGGGCGTGATTAAATGTGTGAATAATTTTACAGTCAGAGTCGCCCAGGTCACGTTCTTGAAGTTTGAACTCCTCGGTAAACCTTTTTGCGGGAACGTCATCCTGTTATAAGTGAAAAGAAAAATCATTACACGCAACAGCCGTTGAATGCATTAATAGGTTTGATTTCATCCTTCTGGTTACCACTTCAGAAATATGTTCCGATCTCGAAATTAAAGTCTTGTTCGTTGACTGTAGCAAGGATGTGTTGTTAGCTTGACCTGATTCTTTTTGTACAGTGGCAGTACTCTGAAGATATTGTTGCCATCAGCCTAGCAGAATTAGTTCGGAATTGTGAGGAAGTAATAGGTCACATACAGACATGTTTATCAAATTCCGAAGAGATTTCGCTTTTGTCAACAAAGAGCACCGAATTATGTTGTCAGGCGAAGTGCACTTCCCAGTTTCAGTTGGTTGCTGATTGGGTTTCAATTAAATTAGGACCGTCTTTGATTGATCGTAATCACGAGGATCCTACGCGTGTGACTGATCATGATAGATCACAAGGCTAGCTTTAGTGAAGAATGTCGCTGTTGTGAGGATCATAAAAACGTGCCATACCACTTTTCCTCCTCGAAGTTAAGAACCAAATGCACAGTGAACTCATACATTTTCACAACGAAGATTTGGTAAATGGGTGATGTGAAATTCAATAAATATCCTACACAGAGTTTAATAGGTCCATGAGTATGAACTTTAGATTAAAAAAATGCAGAGGTGTAATAACAAGTCACCAAGGTTGTACGTTCTAACTTCTTCAAATGGACGAGTACAGGTTTCTGAGCTACAATGATCCAGGATAAATATGTACCTGAAATATTTATTGAATATAGTTTATTTATTTTACATCTTTGGACAATGATTCAAAAATACATTTAAAAGAAACACAAATGTACAGGTCAAGACTTAAGTATGTAAAACTTGTCATAACGATGTGTCTGACCAAGTCAGACATTGATGACAGGTGCGTAAGGGACACATCATGAAAGTAGGTTATTTTTTATCTGAACTTCGGCATCGTCTAAATGGCTGTGAGATTTAAGACACAGACTCAGGATACTTCGGCTCGACAGTGGTTCATTTTCTGATTTAGGAACATCAAATCCTATGAAGAATGGCCAATCTTTTGTATATGTGTAATGTTATGTAGCCGAAGCAGAGGTTGCCAAAAAGATTTTTTAAGATTTACCTCCAGAACAACGATGTAGCGGTTGGGGGAGTAGGCCTCCTCCACCGTGTACACTGGTGCCTCGTCAGTCCACGCCGTAGTACCAGCTAAAATCATGAGCACGACTAGCAGAGAATGCATGGTCGAACGGAAAGGTTTGCCTAATTTGATGAACAGAAGAAAACTCCCATGCGTAAGTGCAAAAACACCTTTGGTTAAAAATAAAATTTGTTGTGGTTATTCCAATCGAAGTGTAGGAAGGTATGGCTTCAAATTTTTTCCTTTGCAATTCGTATGTATATTGGTAGTTTAAAAAAAGGCCAATGATTAATTTGCCAGAAATATGTGAACCCAAGATATCAAAATGAAACAAAATGAAAATTGAAAATCTAATCAGATGGAAATAACAGCAAACATGATTGTACTCATATGATATCTGCAATGAAATTGTCGAAGTTGAGTAATACATAGAAATAAAAAGCCAATTACGCCTACGTTCTTCTTTTTTCCTGTATATAGAAAACTAATAATTAAAAAAAAAAGTCAATAGAACTCAAGTCAGTTTTAATTTGAATAAAGTGATGGTACGTGCAGGCCTACATGGCAATGCAAACAAGGTTTGGGTGTATAGAATAGGTAACTCGAAAATTATGAGCTTGTATGTGAAAGCTATATGAACTTTAACACTATCAAAATGGTTCGTCTTTTCATTGATACCTCATTTGCAACTCTACTGTCACTGAGCACCATTGATTTCACAACAATTGCCAATATATCTTTTTTTTTCAAACTTGGCCAAATTGGTGGTTAATTGAGCAGTGGATTGTTTGTTGGATGGGGAGACATAATTTGTGCATACGTGAAATATGCTTTATGACTAAAGTAATCGTTTCAAACGTTTGTGTTTGATTATCCTATACATGTATTAAGATCATACGCTGTCGGTTGCTCTGTCTGTCTATGTGTCACTTTTTTTGTAAAATGCCTAAGGTGTGTAGGCCCACAAAGGCACAAAATTAAATGATTAATGAAGAGGCTTGGTTATTGTAAGCTGGTGCCTAAATTAATTTTTTTCTTTTGCAAATTTGTTTCTTTCAGACTGTGAACAGTTAACATTACAACATTATCTCTGTGAAAACACTCCCAAAAGTATCGCCGTTACGCGAAACATAACGTTGATGATGAAATATGTGACACAATGTGCTGTTCCAAGGATTACCACACCCACTTTGGGTCAACATTCAAACTGAGGTCAAAGTAAACATTAGTATATAACTCCAACGTGCTAGCGGGCGCTGCGCGAAGCACGGCATCCCGCTAGTGGATTAAAACAAGAAAAATATGTACAAATAGGTAGCTTGGACATTAGCCAAACTTGACAAGGATTGGGCTATGCCCGCAGCAATCTACGTTTTGAAAGCATTTTGACATGGGATAGTTTATTTCTTAATGATTAAACAACGTTTTCAATGATTAATTTATTGTGTAAACAACGTTATGAGGTATAAGCCTACCATGTTTATGTACAAACATCGCAAACATACCTCCCATTTTTGGACAGCTAAACAGTGAATCAGCTAATTTGAAAAATAAAAAGGTTTTTGTGCCTTCGTTTGGAAATTGTTTTCGGTCATACAATAACTGCAGAGAAACAAATAAGGTATTCATAATGTCCACTTACTAAACCCCTTATTTTAGGGTTATCTTATTTTGCTACACCCTGAAGGTTTTAAATTTCTGAAAAATGGAAAAAAGAGTAATTCTTTCCCCAAACTATTTGACCTAACAAAATGTACAGGGTGAGTAAAAAAAATAAATGGAAGCCGAAATGGCAGGACCATTTTCTTAATTAGGTTCTGCATGTGGCACTTTCAAAATCTACGATATGAACACCCAAATGAATACGTTTTTCTTTAGTTCAAGAATCATTCAAATCAATAATGTTCTTTTCAAGTTACGGAATTTTGAACGCAATCACCGTTTTAAAGTTCTGTCCACGGATCACAAAAAAGGTGTGTTTTTTTCAGCAAAACGAAAACAATTCACACACATCCCTTTTTAGATTGTTTTCGTTTTGCTTATAGAAACTTACCCTGTTTGTGATCAGTGGACACAACTTTAAAACGGTGGTTGTGTTTAAAATTACGTAACTTGAAAAGTACATGGGTGCTTTGAATAACTATGCTTGTACTAAAAGAAAGCTCATAAATTCGGCTTTTATATGGTAGATTGTGATAAAGCTACATAAAGAACTTCATTAACAGAATTGGTCCTGTCATTTGGGTTTCCTTTTTGGTCTCACTGTAGACTCTAACTTAAATTGGGAGGGAACTAAGTGCGTGAAACAAGGCTTTATAGAAATTTGAATTTTATTTTACCAAACAGAGATCCAGTAAATTGACAAGCGAAACAATTTAGACAGAATGTATTTGATAGGATATTATGGCTAAAAAGAGGTTAAATGTATACATATACATTACACAAAAACTACACTGTTTTTAATGACGCGACAAAGTCACTGTCATGTAACTAAACAACCTTCATTTTAAAACGAAAATATAAAAACTACAAATGTTAAACATATTGAAACTGAAACCATTCGTAGGCCTATAAAAAATGAGTGACTGCTGAGAATAACTTACCCCTATTCATGATCCTTTTCCAAAGAGGGTATTCCAACAGTCAAATCGAGTTAATGAATTTTATCCTCCTTTTTAGTGAAAGCTGTCTACTCTTTCAAAACATCAATGAAATTCGCGATATAAACTGACAACTGTTCATATATATTCTTCTTTATAGGGTTGTCACGTCAGTGTCAGAAGTCACTGAGATGTTACTGGTACAACACCGTAAGTGTACTGACGTAGTCTTTACAGGAAATAGGTTTTATAATTAAAAAGCGGCCGACCGTGCAATTGGTTAATTGAATATAACAAATGCGGGTGGTGATTTTGCGTGAATTTTAGCGGGGGGAAACACAGAGGGAGATATTGCGCTATTTTCAATGGAGTGTTTGAAAATAGCAGTTTTGTCATCGTGGTCGTCAATATTGTTTCTACCACTAAATGACCTCCAAACTGTGACGGGAACGAACGATAAGGTCAGGATTTTGAATTTCGAGAAATACAATCTGTGTTATCGCAAAAACACGCACAGTTTCCACTGGTCTATACTAAATAATTCGGACGGTACAACGTCTGAATAAAGCCCCGTCATCTGATTGGTGGGTCGTTGATCACATGTCATTGAGTTATTCGTCTCAACGCACGGCCCGACCGCACGGTAAAAATAAAAGCTGCATTCCACTCAAAAAATGGAAGTTCCGTTGCACGGTCACATTATTTGTGGCTCTGACCAATCAGATGACGAGGATTATTCAGGTGTTGTATAGAACAAATGATGAATGTTTCACACTCGTGCAATGAGATGCTCCATTATTTTGCCAGTGCACTTACAAACATTAATTAGTTGTGTAGTACCTGATGGCTATTCGCTGTCAGCCCTTGATACAACTCGCGGTTAAGCCTGGCGCGATTCAGCGCCGCGAGTCGGCCAGAAAAAAATTGTGGTGGATGGTACCCCGAAGCACACAGTTAATATTCTTTTCATGCGTGCGGGAAGGAGCCTTGCTGATTTCCTTCAACCTCGTGCACACGGGACGAAAGCAATTCTTTTTTTTCGTATGAGGTTTTATTTTGTGCCCTAAAAAGCCCCTCTTAGTCCAGAAAGTAATGCCTATGCAGGCGCGGTTCTAGAACCAATATTTTTTTGGGGGGGGCTAGCACGGTGGATCCAGAATTTTTTTCAAGGAGGCGTGCTGAAATGTAGACCGGTTATTTTTTCCAGACACTTAGGTCTCCGAAAATCAATAGGTGGGGAAGGGGGGGGGGGGGGGCTCATGCCATTATTTTCAGTGGAGAGCGCCAATAAAATCCTAAAATCATTCACACTTTATTAACTAATGCACCCTTGCCATGGATATTTCTTCTTTAGGGGAGACCGATCGCATGTACATTACAATCCTTCTTTTTCCTAATGCAAATTTTTTTTTTTACGGAATTTATTTTGGGGGGCCTAGACAAAATTGGGAGGGGGGCAGCCCCTAGCCCCCCCGTAGAACCGCGCCTGTGCCTATGACAATTTAAGGTGTTTTTTCACCCCCCCCCCAAAAAAGCACAACCAATCCTGGACAAATTAAGAGAAAATGACCCAAATGTACTTTGTTGCCCTGCATCTTTTTAATGGACCGTCTTCGCTTTTTCGCCGCCAGGCCCATTTATGTGCTTTGAATTTATTAGTAAAAGGGTCTATTCTCACAGTGGATTCTTGGATACATTATGGCTCAGAAATATTTTTTTTACGAAATTGTCAACCTCAAGAAAAGATCATTCAACCAAAATAAGGCAGTCTTTTACAACGTCGTATCGTGCAATACAATTGTTTATTTTACAACTGCATACATTTCACATTAAAACCTACACACAATCTACACAACATCCCAAGACTACAGTGTGATGTTTTTAAATTGGACACACGAACTATGTATGGACGCGAGAAAAAATATATCATCGCCTCCACACCAGGATTGTTTGCTTACGAAAAAAACTCAATCCACAAGCTGCTAAAAGCTAAAAATAAGCCCTTGTTTGATTTTCATCTCAGAACGTTAATTGTGCATGCGTTTAAATACATAAGTTACGTGTAGAAAAACCATTGGCGCAACGGTGTATTCTCGGTTACAATTGCATCTGACCTGTCAGTAATATTGAATTACTCGTCAGCTTGTTTGCCATAATAAGATCACAGGCATTATTGTACGCCTCAAGCGACGAGATGACATCGCGGAAAAGGTGCATCGCTAAGTTTCTATTCACTTAAAACTTTCTTTTTAAGCCTGAACAACGTTTTGATCAGATTACATCTAAAACAGTCAGGTAAAAAACAGCCACAACAACTTTATGTCGTCACAAGCACAGAGCGCTTTCAAACGTCAGCAAAATACAATTATATTCAACTAATTCAAGAAAGCTGTGAATGACGAATTGATTTGGTGTGACTAAATAACATTATAGCGCACTGCACGGAAAAACAAGTTGATTTCCAAAGGGTCGCATGCACTTTCACTATTCCATAGAGAAAACGCTACATCGACGTTACTCTCCTAACATAAAGAAGTAAAAAGAACCACGTACTCTTACACTAAAGACTTTTCCACCGTATGTCTCTTTGAACGAGTGGATGTTCCACTCTAAAAGATTGAACCGTCCATTACTTCCAAAGAGCGCATGCCGGACAAGTCTTTTAGAGTGGTTTCCACTTTTTTGCATTTAGTAGAGAAGATAAAATAGAAGCTGGAGTATGAGGCTTACAAAGTGTCGTCATTGAAGCCACTTTTTTCTCTCAATAATCCCTTACGATTTACTTTTTCAGTATTCTTATAGTGAAAATCTTATCATTTTGTAAAAAAGCGAAGTGCTTTGGCTCGTCAAAGACGCTGGCTTCAACTGACGATCATGTTATCGTGCAAGCAATTAGACGTTAATCTTACGTAAACAGCGAGTTTCCCCTCAGAAAGGGAGGATATTATAATTATAGCATCACTGCTATTATACTATAAAGAAGAAAAGGTCTATGTGTGTATTGTGTGAGCTTTAACCTCGCATACTCTTTGGGAACCTGTGAACTAAACAGGTCCATAGGGTGCAGGAAGAGTGAACGTTTTGCGGACTTGCCCACGTCCACACAAGATCGCCCTCTCTGGAAAACGGGTTTAGATGCATTTTTGGTGTAGCGGGACGGCAAAGGGAGGTCGGCCCTCTATTTAAAGAGGACGAGTGTTCCACTAAAAATATATGCCAGTAAAACTATGAACCTATGTCATGACGACGACATTGAGATGAGCTTACCGAACTTGTATTTACATTATTTCTACACAAGAGTCAAGATGATAATATTCTTTACAAACAAAGCAATAATCCATGATAAATGTAAGGCACAATAAAATAGAACAGCGATAAAGGTCAAATGTCAACACACGGCTGGCTACATATGTTACAAATTACAGACGTGAATCATCCGGCCTCAAAATGAACACAATATTCTCACAAAAAAATCACATTATGCACTAAAGTACTCACAGGGACGAATCTATAATACTAACCTTCCAAAATGATATAAATTTGGAGCATGGCCGGAGCCATGCTCCCTACAAAATAGAGAGAATAATATATGCCCCAAATTTGTTATGGTCTTCCCTGTTCAAGTCCCACAGAAGAAAACTTGTTACAAGTTGCCTTTGCGCGGGAAGCACAAAGGTCACACTATGCAAATCACCTTGCTAAACTTTTGGACGAACAACTGAGGACGCACTTGGTCTCCCTACATTGGGTTTATAGGTTATCCTTCGCAAAATGAAGAGGAACCCTCAAGGAAATCATGATAAAAAATATTGGGTTGAAAGAATGTTCAGAGTGCAAATAAAATAAGATTTTTTTCCTCCGGATTTTCTTAACTACATGCATACAAGGGCATGTCCACGGTATAGGGCGGGGTGCTCTTACGAGAACTGTACCTTGTGGTGTACTCACACAAAGGGAACAAAGGTACCCCACAAGTCGGCCTTTGTAAAACGGTACCCCAGAAGGGAAATTCTATAGAAGAGGGTTAAAGGGAGAACAATGTAAGTAACCCATAAACCCGATCCGTGAGGTTGTACATGTACAGAGTTTCCTTATAGGGTACAAAACACAATAAATAAAAAGACCCTACAAAGAAGTCTCTAGAAATCTATTTGCCTAATAAGGGACACGCTATGGAGTTAAATATTTCATTAGGAACAAATGAAACCAAAGAATGGAAATGAAGGTCTTTCCCACAAGTATATGTATGTAAGGCTACATGGGTGCGTGCTCTAACCTTTAAAATTGCTCTCTGTGGACCTGTGAACAAAATAAGTCAACAGAATGCAAAAAGCGTGAACGCTTTGTGGAACTGCACACGTCCACACTAGGTTCCTTGAACAGCTTTATTGGCATTTTTGGGTAACGTACACCCGTCGCAACATGAACAGGAACACTCAAGGAAATCATGATTTAATAAAAATGGGTTGAAAGTGTGTTCACAGTTGGAGTAAAATAAGTTTTTTTCCTCCGTTTTTTTAACTACACGAAAACAAAGGAATGTCCACAGTAGGTAAGGCTGTGTGTGAGTGAGTTTGTTTTTGCATTCAATAGGGGACGTTGAACAATAGAGGACAATAGGGAATTCTCGAAGGTCCACAATTGACGATCGTGTACAAAACATATAGGAGGTCTTCCTAGGGGTTCCACGATTGAAGGTGTTTACACACTTGGTTGTTTATGGGTTTGTGGTGTAAAGCGAGGACACACATGTGAAACATCCTTATGTAATTGAGGACATGAGTCAAATCGATTACGTCCTCGATTAGAAAATGTGTACAAAACCAATGGGAGCTGTTGCAAAACAAAAGTATGAACAAAATATCGATGCTGAGGAACAACAGAAAATCGATTTACACCATAAACAGACGTCTGTGTGTTTGCGTGTTGTGCACGAGTTGCTTGACCGCGAAGCGGGCGCCAGGCGGCGAAGCCACGTTCATATAATTTCGTGCGCGGCGAAGCTTCGTACTTCTAAATCCCAGAGCGTGTACCAATTGTATCATATATGTTTTTAATTCGTGAACGTGCCTTAAAGAAACGGATTGCATGGTGTTATTCTTTCATGAACAAGGGCAGGTTACCGCTGATTTGATAAAGTCTGATAAAATCAAGAATCAGATATTTCTGTCCGATTTTGTTTGACAGTGCATTATAAAAAAATAAAAATATTTGCCCAATTCCAGAGTCAGCTTCACCACCGGCTGTAAAATCGGTTGAAACCGTTTGGTTTAGTGTCCTCTGCTTAAGGTTTTGTTTAAAAACTCCCTCATGCGAAGAACTATGTCTTGATACGCCATACAATTATGGTTTGTATAGACAACTACGGTTAGTAATAAAATCGTGCATTTTCAATGTGTCACAACTGCAGAGATGCTGCTTTGTAGGCCAATGCAAAAGAATGTACATGGTCCAGTGGTAACGCTATGGTCCAGTGGTGACTGTGTCTGACTCATGTACGAAGGTGCGTGGATTCGAACCCTGCCAAGAACATGGTGTTTGTGCCCTTTGAGAAGCGCTTTGAGATTGTTGATACGATGGAAAAGCTATATGCACAATTATTATAAAGGCCTACATGAAATGACGCAACTAAAGCAATAAAATGTTCCGTAAGTGGCGTTCCGCCACTGCGCGAAATCGTCTACATGGACGAACTAGGTAAATGACGGGTGTTGTAGAGACTACTTCCCTGGTGTGTCACCTTGAATCTTCGATGTTTTAGTGGCCCAGTTCCCGGACATGGGACCTACACGGTTATCTATGGACTCGATTGTCGAGGTATGCGCACGGCCTATGGTAAACACCGTCGACGAAGGCGGATTGATAAAACGTATGGCGTACAGCTTAGGTATGTACACACAGCCCACCGTCAAAAAGGCATTTAGCAGCACGGCCAGACACATTGCAGCCAATTTCTGCGAGACATCACGGGCCGTGTAGTACACAGCAATGGCCGCCAGGCACGCCAGTAGAGTCGAGTAGACGCTGACCCCGATGAACTTGGACTCGTTGTAGTTGTCTGGCACCTTGCGCGCCAGGAATGCAAGCACGCAGCAGGCCAGGATGAGCACCAGGTTGTACGAGCTGGATATCAGGAAACCGGTGCCAAGTTGGCAGTATAATTCAAGATGGCCGTCTCTGGGAATAGGGATCAAGTACTGTGGCTCACAGGGTCCAAGAGCTGCCGACAAGATGACGCAAAATACCTATCACAATGAAAACAAAAACGAATTAATTAATGAATTCGAAAATTGAGAGTGACAGGCATAAAATAAACACCAACGATTTATTGAGACTGTGTGTGATTGTTTTTAATTCTTTGTTTTTGTTTTCAAATCATGTATGCATAGCCTATAGAGCCTACTCGGTGTTTTCCTCATCCTTAATTTTCTTTTGATTTTTAATCGTGTTATCAATTTTTTCACCCGTTTTGGGCGACAGTTGTTGTTAATCACATTTTGTAAAAATAAATTCCCACAAATTTAATAAAGTATTAAAACGAATGTGAAAATTGCTGCTTTTCAATCTCCATGCATTGTGCGGGAATTTAAAATACATATTAGATTTGCTTGAAGAACTGTCACAGAAGTTTGCCCATAAACGAATTTGAATAAAGAGATCGCTCTGGGAAGTCCTAACGAATTTGAATTCTGCGAGCTCATATTTTCTTAAATTTGATAAACTCATGCAATTATAAGATTGAATTTTGCGTCGGGGTGATCAAATTAGGTTTTGCCCTTCACCGACGTTTTACACTGTATACTCAGTGTGTTACCTTCCGAGTGAAAGTTGGAAAAAATCACTCGGGTGGGAGTGGGACTCGAACCCACGACCTCCTGCTTTCTAGTGCAGATGTCTAACCACTCGACCACCGAGCTAACGGGATCGGTTGGCTGGTTCGAATCTCATGCAATGTATATACAAATATTGTTTACGCACAGTGAGATATTTACTCAATTATGCATTCGGGGTATCTACTCGATTCATCTTTTTTTAGTAAGTTGAATATTTATTTTCAAGTGTAATTCTGTTTCGCTTCAGAACTGGCTCTTAATTTTTGGAATCGGGCCGGGAAAACCTAATTGCCCCACATCTCTAGAAAAAAAACAACAACCGAAGACTTAACTAGGTTGTTCAAGTCTCGAGTCGTTATTTTGGAGTACGGGCAGTTATAATCATTGTGATTCAATACAATAGAAGAAGGAAAAATACAGGCTTTTATGATAACGTCCCGTGTAAACTCTTCGTGGATACAGTTCTAAGTTGGCTAAAGGCTCTGAGCGTAAACAAAAGAGGGCGCAAAGATTTCAGTTTGACTGTTAATTATTGAAAATGGCATACAAATAGCGATGTTTCACAATAGCTTTTTATCATCCCGAGGTAGTTGTACACGGAGACCATTACAGTTGGTGTATACGTGCTGTTTGGGTGTGGCACCTTAGAAAAATAAATTTTAAAATTTAATTGATACTTTTCTAGTATTACATTAGTAATGAGCTTTCCAATGAGACATCACACGAAAACTTCGGCTATCGACAAGTAATCAATTAATTAATTTCAACCTTTGAATTAAGAGCGGGACGCTCCTTATTCGTTCTGAATGAAGTGTGCGCAATTTCTGAACTGGAGCGCGCCATTGACAAAAGGAAGATAAAACTGTATAAAGGCCTGCAATACAAACAAGCAAATTTATTTGTTACACGACATTATATTTCTTTGAGATTTCATTTGGTAAGGACAAGAAAATCGAAAATTTTGAAAAAGCACGTGTACATTGAAAAACATGTTTTGTCTCATGATTTTCGAAAGGTTAGGGGTAAACGCCTGACAAAAATTTACCGCATATAAATTGCAACAGTTTTATGACGACCGCCTCTCCTATTTTTTGCGGGATTCCCAAAACACCTCGTTTGTTTGTACAGACTTTCGTTCTCATTTATGCTCTCGACAGACCATTTTGAGCGCGAGACGAAATCACTCGATATGACTTCAATTAGTGCTCCAATTGCTTTACATAGGCATACCTACTTACGAAAGACTCAGTGTCCTTTTGTAAAAAAAAAACAAAAAAACACAGAACAGTCTGACAATTCATTTTTTTAGGTCACTGTAGATTAAAAGAACCGACAAGAGAGTATACCCCAAGGTCAGTACACAAAAGGAGCATTTGCTTTTAAACCCAGTACACGTTTCTTCTGTCTGGAGGGGGGGGGGTGTTAGTGTGGGCCACCTCCGTGAATTGTGATAATAGATTGATGCACACATTTGGCGGATGGGTTCCGGCTGCATGGCATGCACGTTCAATCCAAACATCATCCAAGACACAAAAACAAAGATGAAAGGGTGGAATCTCATAACCCAAATGGATAGGTCAACAAGAGAGTTAAGCCAGTTAAGTTTGAATTTTGAGTCAAGAATTGTAGTTGGGGGATATATTTTGCAACGGCTGGACGCTTCAATTGCCGATAATAATATTATCACTTTTCTATTACATTTTAATTGGTGAATCGAAGATATATATACCGGTACCATTTCTATATTTCTGATGAAATGTTGGCTACAATGTCACCTGGTTTATGTGAATCTAAAATATTAAAAGTATACCTAAGAAGAAAATATCTTATTATTCAAAAGTATTGCTAGAGCCTTTCGATTCGTTATGTTGTATTTGGTTTGGGTCCAAGCTTAATTACGATTTTACCGGGCAACTTCAATATGAGAAAAGGAAACTTGGAATGCAAAAGTACTCGGAATGGTTAGTGAATCAACACCATTGCGGTTCTAAAATTTATTTTATGAGAAAATCGACTCAAAACACCCCGAGAGCACGCTCTCATTATTCTGGGACACTGCACTCTACAATCCGTTAAAAAACCAATTGGTTTTGAGATTGTCGCATTCTTTCCATAATATCGCCACAATTTGGCTCATTCCACAAACTAAATGGTTTCAATCTTCGCTTAGAGCATTATCAGTTTTGAATTTTTACAAACGCTAACAGACGCACGTTTTAACTGCAAGCCCAATTGATTTAAGTCAACATTGTTGTCCGTATCCATACATCACCATCAGAAAATGTACTTCGTGGTTGGTCTTTGATTGGACAAATAAATGCTTCAGCACTTTCCCTCATACATCAACGTGTAAGCTCCTTGCTATTCCTTGGATGGGGTTTTGTCCATTTTTGTTAGATATTCTGAAATATTTGCTCTTTTGTCCCATCCATGTTTTGTTTCATCCAGATATTGCTTTTAGCCAGGAAACAAATTTACACAAGGCTTTACTTTATGACTTTAATAAAACAAACTGTCTGAGTTGACACATGATTGCGGAACATCATTTGCTACCTTGATATATTTACAGGTTATAGCAGACAATAACACACTTTATATAATGATGCCTGGATCAGCTTTCACGATACCTTGTGCACTGTACGATATTCTCTTGAAAATTACAGCGATGAGAATATTGACATTGGCAGGTATTGTTGTGACACGGCCTTTAATCATATAGATGGAAATTGATGGGAACTGAAGGCATGACAGCCTTGAGGATTGTTAAAGAAAACTGAGTTTGAGGCTGAACTGGCAATACTACAACAAAAAGGAAGAAGACATTATTACATTATTCATGTTTCAAGTCGTTATTGGGAGTACAAGCAGTTTTAATTATTGTGGTTCCACAAAATTGGAATAAGTAATTGGAAACGACAAGCTTAATAATCATAACGACTCGTGAAGGTATAAATGGGAACAGTCTATAAACTTTGGCTACAACTGTGCGTAAATTAAAGAGGGCGCAACGATTTTGGTTTCATCAGAGCCGTATGGAGATCGAAGTGTGACGTCATTTAGAACCAGAAAGTGTGGTGCAAACGAAAGGTGTACGCGCGCGTGTTGGTTAACGGGCTGAATAGGGCGCTGATGTCTTTCACACACATTTTGTAGAGAGAGAGTAGTGACGTGATGAGGGTCGCACTGTTTGGAACCAAAATGGCGGATTATGCATCAGTGTACATTATATAATTGGTACACAATAGTTGCACGCGGCACTGTACACATAATGAACGGCCATTATGATTCAACAGTCTGAAGTTGTCGCAACTCTCTCTATATACGGCTCTGAGTTTGATTGTTACCGTAACCACTGACATTTGCATAATAAAAGCTACGTTCCGCATTTTGTTATCAATATCCAGATGAAGTTGTACATGGAGACCATTTAATGGATAAAATTGTTTGTCTCTTGATTTTCGAAAGGGTATATAGGCGTGAAACGCCAGAAACGAATTACTGCACTTAACTTCTCCTGATTCTGCGGGATTCATAAAACACCTCGTTTGTTTGTATTCGGTTCGTGAGTGTGACGTCCCTTCAACTTAACCATGTCTACTGCACAGGTGTAGAATGGAATAATGGAACCGGAAGTGGCGCAAAGTTGCTTGTTAGTCTATGGGCGCTAGTAATCACCCAGTCGTGTACTTTACATTACTCTCGAGGACAATGCATTCTGTTTTCCTTTGTCCTCGTAATAAAACACTTCTCCCATAGACTGAGCACACAGACGCACGATCGAGGACCGTTTTCAACAAAAGATGAACGCTCAAGGACAACAAAGGAACTTATGACGAAGACAGTTTCGAACCGGATAGACTGTCTTTAACATTTGCCTCTAGGCAGACCACGAGACAAAATCACTCAATGATTCCAATTAGTTTTTCTCATAGGTCTATCCACTCACGAAAGTCTCAGTGTATTTGGTTTGGTCCAGTACAAGCTTAATTACTATTTTACCAGGAAACTTCAATATGAGAAAAGAGAACTTGGTATGCAAAAGTACTCGGAATGATCAGTGAATCAACAACGTTGCTGTTCTGAAAATTATTTTACCAAAAGGGATACTAAGAAAATTGATTCAAAACACCCCAGGAGCACGTTTCATTATTCTGCGACATTGCACTCTACAATCTGTTGGTTTTGAGAGTGTCACATTCTTTCCATAACATCGCCACAATGTGGCTTATTCCACAAACTAAATGGTTTCAATCTTCGCTTAGAGCATTATCACTTTTGAATTTTTACAAACGCTAACAGACGCACGTTTTGACTGCAAGCAGTGGCCGTGCCAGCTTGTGCCCCGCCCCCGGCCCCTGCCCCCAGTGCCCCCATCCAAAAAAATCATGGGTAAAAAAAAAAATTTGCGCTCAAAAAAAATCCACACTCAAAATAGCAATTTTTGGGAGATATCTTCATCGAATTTAGCATCAAATGTGGCACATTTTTCATCTCTAGCCATCCCTCGTTATGCGAAAGCACCCCAAAGGGGGCACTCTCCCCCTCAGTCCCCTCCCCCCACAGTGGCGAAGACTCCCGCCCCGGGCGACGTTCCCCCCCCAGTCGCTTGTCGCCCCCCCCCGCCCCCATTGAGATTTTTGATTTTCTAAATGATTCACATTGCTCTATGATGCCATGGGCCCTATTATTTACTTAGAATGTATCTTTTACTTAGAAAATATTAATTGGCTCAGGAAATTGCCTGCATCAGATAGCACCAATTTTTCGGGGCCTTCCATGGGGCTCCGAACCCCACGCCTATAGCTCCACGAATATGCAGCAGATTTCTGGTAGCCATTGTTCAAAAAACAACCTCGAAAAACATTCACAAAATGTTCTAGAAACTTAGAAAAGAAACTCGAAAATATTATTAAATTTTATATTAATCTTTTGTTAAATTATTGGTATTAAGGATAAGAAAGAGCCTCAGATCACACCACAGAGCATCGAAAAGCCCTTAAAGGGGCCCTTAACCCCCCTGAACCCCACCCCAGCTGATTCGATCCAGTTGCTCAGAATACCGATAGCTGATTCAAAAAACGATGCTCAAAAAAACGATGCTGGCCAAAAAATATGGAGGAAAAAATATGGAAATTGTCAAATCACACCACAATCCATTTACCATCCATTTTTCGGGGCCCTTTTTTCCCCCGCCCCCCGCGGGCTAAGGGCTGTCATAGTTATGATCAAGGTATGTCCTCCCCCTCCTCCCCACTTTTTCCCACTTTTGACGCCCCTGCTTGACGCCCCATGACCCATCTCCCAGCCCAGCCCCCCCCCACACTGAAATTCGAAAACGCCACTGCTCCCCCCAGGACCCCGATCCGTATATCCCTATCCCCCCCCCCCCCCAAATGCTGGTCCCCTGTGCCCCCAGACTGAAAAGTCTGGTGACGCCACTGACTGCAAGCCCAATTGATTGAAGTCAACATTGTTGTCCGGATCCATACATCACCACCAGAAAGTGTACGTCGTTGTTGGTCTTTGATTGGACAAATATATCCTTCAGCACTTTCCCTCGTACATCAATGTGTAAGCTCCTTGCAATATATTGGATGGATACATGTGTCCATTTTTTGTTAGATATTCTGAAATGTGTTCCCTTTTGTCCCATCCGTGTTTTGTTTCATCCAGATATTCCTGATGTGAACAAATTCACATTAGGCTTTACTTAAGGACATTAAGAAACAAATTGTCTCAGTTAACACCTGACACATGATTGCGATTTCGAACATCATTAGCTACCTTGATATATTTACAGGTTATAGCAGACAATAACACACTTGATATATATTGATACCTGGATCAGTTTCACGATACCTTGTGCATTGTACATATTTCCCTTAAAAATTACATCGCTGAGAATACTGACATTGGCAGGTTTACTGAAATTGTTGTGGTACGGCCTTTAATTATATAGATGGAAATTGATGGGAACTGAAGGCATGACAGCCTTGAGGGTTGTTAAAGAAAACTTAATTTAGGCTGAACTGCCGATACTACCAAAAAAAGACCTTATAAGGTTATTCAAGTCTCAAGTCGTTATTTTGGAGAACAAGCAGTTTTAATCACTGTGGTTCCACAACAATGGAATAATACGGAAGCGTTAAAGGGACATAATGCAAACTACAAAAAATAAAAGTAATTTAGTCATAATTATGGCTGGTATTAAATTGTGACTGGTTTCTTATAATTATGACTGATTATTAAGTCATAATATTGATATTTATCTCATAATAACGACTTAGTAATTGGTAAATTGTAATTATGACTTATATCTCATAATTATGACTTATCTTTAATGTCAGATGCAGCTGTTAACTTATGACTTTGAAATACTGACTCACTGGTAGTATTGCGCATGCCTACATGAGGATTGTGGACGTTCAACCAATAAAACGTAAGAGGCACCGGATTTCACAGGAGTCCAACTTTTATGAAACACTGAAATAGTGTTTGAGACCAGCCAACCACGTCTTTATCATCCGTATAGGACGGGCACGCGATGAGCTCTCGATCAATGGGAATGGGTAAACTGTCTTAGGTATTAATGAATATAACATATATCATAACTATGACTTAATAGTAAGTCAGAATTTTGACCAAAAAGTCATAATTATGATTTGACAATTTATTTTACTTTGTATAATGTCACTTTAACGCTTCCGTAGAATAAGACATGGCATGGTCGATAAATTGAAATGACAGGCTTTTATAACGTCTCGTGAAAACTCTAAAAGGGTACAATCTACAGTTTGCTAAACGTTCTGTGCGTGAACTACAGGGCGCAAAGATTTCAGTTTAAATGTTAACCACTGAAATGTACATATAGTAGACACAGTTCTTCTGTCTAGTATGGCGGGAGTAAGGGGGGGGGGGATTGGAAGTAAGTTAGCTTAGTGAATTGGGAATTTCATTGATGCACACTTTGGGCGATATGGGGTTCCTGCTGAATGGCATGGACGTTCAATCCACACATCATCCAAGATACAAAAACAAAGATGAAAGGGTGAAATGCCTTGGATGCGGAATCTCATAACCCAAATGGATAGGTAAACAAGGGAGTAAAGCCAGTTTGGAGTCAAGTACGTGGTTGAGAATTGTAGATTGGAAATTTTTTTTCTCGCAACGGCTGGACACTTCAATTGCCGATAATAATATTTTCAGTTTTCCATTACCATACTGTTTGGTGAATCGAAGAAAGATATGCCACTTCTATTTTTCCAATAGCATGTAGGCCACATGTCACCTGTTATATGTGAATCTGAAATATAAACAATATACAACAGAAAAAAATATCTTATATTCAAAAGTATTGCTAGAGCCTTACGATTCTTTCTGTTGTATTTGGTTTGGTCCATGTAAGCTTAATTACGATTTTACCGGGCAACTTCAATATGAGAAAAGTAAACTTGGTAAGCAAAAGTACTCGGAATGATCAGTGAATCGACAACGTTGCGTTTCTAAAATATATTTTACAAAAAGGGTTCCCAAGAAAATTGACTCAAAACACCTCGGCAGCACGTTCTCATTATTCTGGGACGTTGCACTCTCCAATCCGGAAAAAAGAAACCTATTGGTTTTGAGAGTGTCGCATTTTTTCCATAACATCGCCTCAATTTGGCTCATTCCACAGACTATTAATGGTTTCAATCTTTGCTTAGAACATTATCCCTTTTGAATTTTCTACAAACGCTAACAGTTGCACGTTTGGAATGTAAAGCTCAACATTGTTGTCCGGACCCATACATTACCATCAAAAAATGTACGTCGTTGTTGGTCTTTGATTGGACAAATATATGCTTCAGCACTTTCCCTCGTACATCACGTGTAGGCTCCTTGCTATTTATTGGATAGAAACATGTGTCCATTTTTGTTAGATATTCTGAAATGTGTTCCCTTTAGTCCCATCCGTGTTTTGTTTCATCCAGATATTCCAGATGTGAACAAAGTCACATTAGGCTTCACTTAATGACATCAAGAAACATATTGTCTTAGTTAACACTTGACAAATGATTGCTGAATATCATTAGCTACCTATATATATTTACAGGTTATAGCAGACAATAACACACTTGATATATATTGATGTTTGGATCAGTTTCACAATACCTTGTGTATTGTACGTATTTCCCTTGAAATTACAGCGCTGAGAATATTGACATTGGCAGGTTTAGTGAAATTGTTGCGACACTGCCTTGATGAGAACTGAAGGCATGACAGCCTTGAGGTCTGGTTAAAGAAAACTTAATTTAGGCTGAACTACCGATACTACAACAAGAAAAAAAGAAGAAAACGTTATTACATTATTCTTGTCTCAAGTCGTTATTTTGGAGTACAAGCAGTTTTAATCATTGTGATTCCACACCATGTCAATATAATAAGTTATTGGAAACGGCAGGTTTTTACGAGAACGACTCGTGAAAAGTGTAAATGGGTACAGTTAAACGCTGGCTATAGGCTCTGTGCGTAAACTAAAAGACGGCGCACAGATTTCAGTTGGATTGTTAACCGCTGAAATGTACATTACAAAAGCTACGTTTCGCATTTTGTTATCATGTACATTGAGACCATTAAATTGATAAAATGATTTGTCTCTTGATTTTCGAAAGCCTAGGGTATATAGGGGTGAAACGCCAGACATGAATTTACTGCAATTAACTTAAAACAATTTATTTCATGACGTCTAAGGTTTGTCCGCGCGTCTATTTCATCTTTCTGGTTTTTTTGGTTGGTCATAGATTTTATCATGTTAATCTTACTTTTTGTTTGTTTTCTAATACGTTAAATTTAAAGTATTATCCTTTTTGTTTTACAGTTTACATGATTACTTTAAGTTTTTATCTTTAACTGATTACTTTTAAGTTTGTATCCTATTTTATACGGGAAGTAGTTCAAGGTGTGCTGTACAGTCTTTCCACAACCCATGACTTTGTCATAAATTTATAATAATAATAATGACGTCTACTTTCCACCTATCCTGATTCTGTGTGATTCATAAAAACCTCGTTTGTATCCGGACGTCACTTCAACTTAACCATGCATATTGCACTCAATGTAGTATTCGAACCCGTGGAACAGGAAGTAGTGTAACGTTACGTGTTTAGTCAATAGGGTAATCACACAGTCGCACTTAACAACACGTATCTCTCAAGGACAAGGCATTGGGTTTCCCTTGTCCCTGTAATAATTACTCTCCCAAGCACACACACGTACGCACGATCGAGGACCGTTTTCAATAAAAGATGAACACTCATCGAGGAGAACAAAAGAATCTGTTTCGGTATGATTTCAATTAGTTCTTCTCGCAGGTCTATCCACTTACGTCAGTCTCAGTGTCTTTAAAAGACAGAAGAGACTGATTATTCAAAAAAACCGACGAGAGAGTATACCCAAGGTCAGTACATAAAAGGAGCATTTGAGAGTAGACACGTTTCTTCTGTGTCCACACATCACCCAAGACACAAAAACAAAGATGAAAGGGTGGAATGCCGTGGATGCGGAATCTCATAACCCAAATGGATAGGTAAACAATGAGTAAAAGCCAGTTCAGTTTCAATTTGGAGTCAAGTGGTTGAGAATTGTAGCTCTGAGATTGTTTTGTTCTTGCAGCAGCTATAGACGCTTCAATTGCCGATACTAATATGTTCAGTTTTCAATTACCGTTTTCTTTTTTTGTCACCATTTATTTTTGTTGAATCTAAGTAATATATGCCAAATACATTCTTATGTAGGAAACATGTAACTTATTTTTTTGTGAATTAGATACAATATACCATCTCGAAGAGTTGGTTTCAATGGTTGTGCTATGCGCTCATAGGCAGCACCCAATACACACACGTTTCTACACGGACATGTTCGCACATACAACAAGGTGAAGAATTCTTTAAAACAATATCTTGCATCCAGACCCAGATCTGGATCACTTTCTAAATCTAATCCATTTGTTCTAGTACCAAGGGCCACCCCTAATTTTTATTTCATAAAAATCCGTACGTAACTATTTGAGTTATCCTGTTAACAGACGAAGAAAACCAACCAACTGCCGATGAAAACAAAACCTTCCTGGCGGAGGTAACAAGGGGGAACAATTATACATTTGTTTTGAATGTGTCAAATTCTGTCCATTACATCGCCAATTACTGGCTAATTTCACAAACTAAACGGTTTAAATCTTCGGTTAGAGCATACCACTTTTGAATTTTTTCAAACCCGAATAGTCGTACGTTTCGACTGTAACGCCAATTGATTTAAGTCAACACTGCTGTCCGGACCCATACATCTAGACTGGTTTCCGGTCCCTCCATTGTCCACTGAATGAAGACGTGGAATGTAGAGACAGGTAACTAGCAAAAAATCCTGAATGCATTACGCAAATCACATACAGGACTTGCAAAGATGCGATTACCGCCCCCAGAATTAAAATATCACAACGATAACGTTTGCGCAGAACCAGCCTGTTGCAACATGGCAACAAGGCTATAATGTGCAGTTCGTGTCTTGACGACCATTGATTTTCGCTGAATTTGAAAGTGTCTCGGGCAACCATCAATAAAGAGAGGGACAATTCTTTTCACTATTTGAAATCTATGGAGTTGGAATGCTTGAGACACTGGAGACACTCGTGGAGACACAGGCGATTTTGCCTACTGCGTGAAAAGACTAAGAGTCAGTTTTTTGATAACCATGTGTTAAAATGTGATCCATTAAGCTGCGAACTTCGCGATACGATACAATCAATGGCTCTAAATGGGAACCAGCTGCCGGTACCCATATTTTTTGGTTAGTTATCCCGAAATATGTGCCCTTTTGTCCCATTCGTGTTTTGTTTCGTCGAAATATTGCTTGTGGACAGGGAGCAATTTCACATTAGGTTTTACTAATGACGTACAAAATCCGTGTTGATACATTAGCTACCTTGATATTACTGTAACCGACAATAACACACTATATTAGAAGATATTGCTGTCTGCATCAGCTTTATGATACTTTGTGCATTGCACGTATTTTCCTTGACAATTACAGCGCAGAGATATCAACGATGGCAGGTTTACTGAAAATGTAGTGGTACGGCCTTTAATTACATAGATACAATTTGATGGGACCTGACCGCATAGCTTTCCGGATACCTTGGACATTGTACATATTTCACTAGAAACTAGATAAGCTGAGAGAGCAAACAAAAACCAAGGAAAGTGATATGAATTGACTGCATGACAGGCTTGAGGCTGGTTACTAATTAATCCTACACTACAAGATCATACGGTATCTGACGTCCGTCCGTCGTATGTCTGTGTGTCACCAATTTTTTTTAAAAATGCCTAAAGAGTGTGAACAAAATGCAAAGGTTAATGGAGAGGCGTCCAGTGTATGCAGGTCCTGTGATATGTTTTCACTGTCCTTTGAAGTCACAGTTGGCACGTGCAAAATTGATTTATTTTTTGTCTTGCTTTTTTTGACAAATTTACAGCATTATTTCTATAAAAACTCTTTAAACGTATCTCTATAACGCAAAACATAACGCTGATGATGAAAAATGTGACGAAATTGCTTGCGAAGCGCGGCACCCCACTATTACTACAAAAAAACCAACACTGCGCGTTTGGTTGTGTGGTGCGGCAGCGCTGTGGTCCAGTGGTTAAGGGTTTCGAGTCAAGTGACGTAGTTCGTGGGATTGAACCCTGACGGGGAACATGGTGCTTGTGTTCGTTGGCAAGACACTTTACTACAATGGCACCTCTCCACCCAGGGAGTATAAATGAGTACCTGTGAAGGTAGAAACCACAATGCGCTGATTTCGAACTGCTGCAAAACTGGTCTCATGGCCTGATGAACAGGGGTAACAATAACTGTGAAGCGCTTTGAGACATTTGGTATGAAGCGCTATATAAGGACCACATTAAAGGGAATGTACATCTTTGGTTTTTGTTGTAATTTTCAGAAATGAACTATTTGAGGGGTTAGTATAATAGATCAAATACTGTTTAACTGACATGTTTGAGTTTTGTGTTCGAAAATGCTGGAAATACCGAGAAAAACAAAAATGTTCAAGTAGCCTGGTTCCCTGCCTCCACTAAAGATAAAATGGATCAATTTATAGATGCCGGAAAATTGTACGGTAAGGGAACCAGTCTAGCTGGCTTGCACCTGTTCATGAACATGTAACCAATAGCAAACAAAATTTGGACTGAAAAAAAGAAGTAAAGTTGGAGCAGTAGTTGAAAAATAGTTAGGTTTTTCCAACGGTAGTCGGCCGACTACCGTTGGAAATGTATACAAAAATATCATTTTCTTGAAAATGACTTCACACCAGGTGCCATAATTTTACAGGATGCTTTAGACTGTCATTTACCAACATCCTAGTAAGGTATTTCGTAAAAACTTGGTAGTTTTATTTGTCGATGTTTGCAAATGTTGTAAATTCCCTTTAAATAATGAAGCTTTTATAATAAACATGAGACTTTTATCGCATTTTTCACTAAAAGATCTTCTTCTACTTAGAGGCGCTTTATAATTATTGAAGTCAGAATTGATGCATAACCACCCATGCTTAAACAATGTCTTCAAGTGTCATGCTTATGACGGAACACCTCCGCTTGAATAGCTTTCCTTCACACAAGTGAGCCGTTTTTTTCAATACGGGGAACGACGCTTTAATGTGTTGTTGTCTTTCTGTCTTCGAATCTGTTTTCAATTTTACTGTGTGTGTGAATAGGAATAAAGTTGCGACTTCTTCATCTTGAAGTGATCAGGCTTTCTTCTATTCTTCTATCTCGTTGAATACGGACAAATATTATCAATCACGGAAAACTGTGTTTCGAGTGTATCAGATATCAACTTGTCACGATGTCAATGTAAAAGTTTCCATTTTTTTGACATCATGAATCTTTTTTGAAACAATATCAATGCCTTGAGATAAAATTATTGTGCCAGTAGATTTAAATGATTTAAAATATTTTGGAGGCATGCCTCTGGACCCCCTAGAAGGGCGCGCCTTTGGCACTCTTTCAAACAACCCCTTCATAACTATCATCCCTCCAGTTTGTGAAAGCTAGACCCGCCCATGGTTACGGCAGGTGGCATCCTGAACTCCAGGCGATGCACGACTCTGTACCTCACACAACTTGTGGAATGTTCACTATAAAATATCATCGCGATCGAACGGCCTATGAAATAGAAGCAACACTAGCCATAGTTTTTTTTTTAGTTTTACCTTTAAGTAATCCTTCTCTAATTTTCTTCAGAACATTCATACAAATATTTCGCTGTTAAATCAAGTAATGGATAATTACCTGTATCATAACGAGCACGAAAACCATGATGAGCTGCACTCCTGGTGAGATTAAGCCTGGTCGTCGAGCAGACCTCTTGCCTGCTCTAAAGATGCGGTAGATTCTGCCTACTTTAAGAAGAGTCGGAGCATAGGCTAGAGTAAAACAGAGACTAACCATAGCCTGGGACACACAGCATATGATGGTTGTTGGTTGAGCTATTAGGAGAAATGTTGAGACAAAGGCTAGGCTGAACCCGAGGACGTTGACGCAGCTGAGCTCCCGGCTGGTTGCCTTTATCACACTGTGGTTGCGATATATCACCAGCCCGGCCGCTATCATTATTGAGACAGCCAAACCCATGCAGGACAAGATCGTAATAGACAGGTGCAGTGGGTCGATCCAGTCTGTAAAGGCTGGGATGATCTGGAGACAAGACAAACGCAGTTTGTCTGGCCACTCGGTCTCCTCACACTTCTTACACTCTGTACCGTTGTTGACGACAATGGCGTACGGCTCGCAGGGAAAACAACCGAAGCAGCATTTTTCCTCCAGTGGGACAAGCCTTTGTCCAGGAAGGCAGACGTCCTTACATGTTGATGTGGGAATCTCCGTCAACCCATTCATCCAGACAATGTCACCACTTATTGTCAGATAGTCATCCGACGTAGATAAAGCATCCCAGAGACCGACAGTAACAAGCCTAAACCCATCGCTATCGAATTGGGCATTCTGTACGAGGTATTTGCCCTCCATGTCACCGGCGGAGTTGAACTGAAAGCGCCCCCTCTGTCCATCAAATCGTACCTCTTTCAGGGCGTCCAAGAGTTTCGTGCCATTTACTGTGCTTGAATTCGAAGAGTAGATGAGGGAGTGAAGTGCGTGTGCAAATGCATACACAGCATCAATGACTGGTGCCATGGGACTTGTTACAGTGTACTGTGCCAGATGTGGAAGGCCACACTGTCTATCAAACCAAATAGTGCAGTTGTGAAGTACCTCCCAATTGGACAAGAAGCTCTCAAACCAGGGATTCTTTTGAATGGTGTCTCGGTTGAGGTTGGACATGTACTCGAAGAATCCATCCGGCTCCGGGTTGTGTAAGCTTAAAAACAAAGCGCCTTTGGGTGGTATTTTGTTAAGTCTAGAGAGGCTGTGCACCCAGCTCTCACTGCCGAGCCAAATGAAATGGTCATTCACATTACTTGTATTTTCCACAGCATTAACCAGCTCTGTCGCAGGTTCGGGTCCCGCAAAGACGACGAGAACTCGGGCCTTGTAGGATTCCAACAACAAGGCCGAAATCTCCTCTAATTCAGACCTTGAAGGGACCTGCTGGATCGGCAGTAAATGAGCCACACAGACGCCCCTGCTCCCAGCAAGTCTCGCCAAAGCATGGGCGCCACGGATACCGTAAGTGTCGGCCAGGTAAATGATGGAGATATACTCCCATCCCATGTGAGTTATGATGTCCACCATTGCCGTGGCCTGCAGACGATCTGGAGGGACGGTGCGGAGAAAGTACGGGAACCTCTCTTTGTCACTCAGCTCGTCACTGGTGGCCGCGAAGGCAATCATGGGCAGCTTTTGCAGGTCGGCAACCGATCCCACCACGATGCTGACGGAGCTTTTCAAAGGGCCAACAATACCTACGACCTTTTTGGAAAGATCCTGAGAATCGTTCTTACACAATGAAGATTCGTCTGGCTGATCGATTAACGAGGCACCTCTGTCGACCAGAGACAGGGCCGACAACAGACCGACGTCTTCATTGAAACAACTGTCCCGTATGTCAAAGCCAATACTGATGGTCGGCAGAAGGTCACTGCGATTGTTGATTTCCTCAATGGCGAACACCATGGCTTCGATAAGCTGGAGTGACCACATCGTCGGGGTGGCCTCGCAATCACCAAAGTGTACGGGGATCAGCCCGCCAAGATTGATATCTCCTCGTCGGGTGTACGAGAGCTGAGCGTATTGTGACACGACTGCCAGTGCCGAACACACGACAAGCAATGTAAGTAAGAGTACCTTTATTTCCATTGTTCAGACGAATTCCGTAATACTATTGTCACAGGTCTGTTTGAACATTAAAAATGTTTCACTGGAATGTTTAGCCTGCCGCAGACGTCCAGCTTCGGCAGTTATATAGTCACTGTCGACAAATGACCGTATCGACCATGTTGTATGTTGTCTATTTTCTATCTTCTATTTCTTGATGGAAGCTGTATCAACTCTTCTCATAAAAGTTAACCATTGACGAGACATAACAGTACGAGAGAAACCGCTCTTAAAAGTGACAGGTCTTTTATTCTTGGCACTTTACATAGGTACTCAACTTTCACCATATGCACAGGCGAAGCCCAGGAAGATTGTGCACATATCAAAATCGTTACAAGTACCTGTTAATCTTTATCGCGATCTTCATGACTTATCGAAGCACTTACCAGTCGCGTTCAGCCGCATGCTCATCAGCGTTACTTGTCCTACGAATTATTGACTTGTTTCCTGCATATCACTCCTGGGCTGGTAATTGCAAGGGCAATCAACTGCCAGCGATAGAACGTGAATCAGACGCGCGTCCGAGATGATCTAATGTATTCAACAAACTTAGAGTTTATCTCCGACGATCGTTATTAAAACACCATGGATGCAAGTGAGGTTAAGAGCGAGTTGTACACGTAGGCCGAGGCTTGGTCGTATATGCACTGTATTACGGGCAGACTGTAAAACTACATTCGAGTTGATTATGAACGGATCTTTCGTATATCACTGTGAAAAAATGTGCATTGAAAAAGGCAAGTCAGCATTACACGTATAAGCCGGCCTGGCGTGAATGCAGTTCTCATCTGTACCGATTGTCTCCGAGATTTTGGTTTAGTGAGAACATTTTTGGGCGTTTTATATTGGCAACAAATTGTAGCTGTTTCTGAGATTCCTCGCAGTCACGTATCATGGAACGAAATGATACCATACAAGACAGCCCATTGGCTGAATGTGTCACGTGCCTTGTAGCCATTAGAAACCATGTACATGGTTTATCGCAAAACCAACGCTTGAAACTCACGTCTCGGGAGCATAGTAGCAGTGCCATGTAACGAACGGGTTTGGATATCGATGATACAGCACAGTTGAATGGATGAGACGAAAATGTAATTTACGTAATATCTAATAATAATATGAAATACGTGTTACTTCACTAAAGTGCTTGGATTTGGTGGGGCATGTATGATGATGGGATAATTGTGAATAGTCTGATTCCCTAAAGACTCATATCGTAGATCAGGTAGCCGTCATTTTGTATTTCATATGGGAACCGTACAAACGCCAACAAAGCCCTGTTTGCAAGTTTGCTGAATAAGTGTTGAGTTAATAAGATGTCGGATGAATGTGCTGTCGCTCCGGTCAGTGTTTTAAAAGGGAAGGTGTCCGAACTCGGTCTCGAGACTATTCTTGGTTCCAAGACGTTACTATCTGCGTTTGTGTACGTGTGTAATCATACTAATGATCACTTTTGCAAAACAATTGTTTTCAATCAACTGAGGGCGCACTTCACAGGACCACTGCGCGCCTGATCGCAAACGGAATACGCGGTACATTACATGCATTACAGAAGTAACGTCTTGGATATTGTCTGACAACCACCAAAATTGTGGTTTTTAAACAGCACCCCCATGGAAAGATGGTGTGCAGCACCCCTCCCCCTATTTATTTATTTTACGGAGCCCGGGTGTCTGGTGAAAAAAAAAATGTCTATACCTTCAAGCACGAATGAAATTGAGCGACCCCACACTGTAACGTACAACCTTTTCCCACTCGCCCCCCCCCCCTCTAGGATGAGAACCCTGCAGGGGACTACGCCGCTGTACTTCACACAAATTATGTTGACAATGATTTACTTCGATTTTAACTAGCGATTTGGGAAAAAAATTGTTGTCCTTTTAATAAGTGTTCACTCATTAAGTTATAATCCCTTTATGGCTCTAGTTTGTTTTACACATTTCTTGCTCACGGCTAAGACTCTGCTGTCATAAAACAAATAATCATCTGAATACAAAGCCTAACATTTGACATTAACTATTAAATACTAGACATTTAAAGCAAACAATAAAGCATATATCAAGCTTAAAATTATAACTAATATTTATCTAAAGTATTAATTTCTGAATGATAACCCAAAACAAAACAATATAAATATGTTTTTAGTCCATTTCTTTACCCAGGGTATGCCCAAACAGTTGAAAACTGGTTTTCATCTGGGCCCTGCATACATAGCAAATATTAAATAAGGTTAAACTCATTCGTCGCATAAAAGATGCGACGAAAAGTACATGTATCTCGGAAATATTAAAGAAAAAATAATACACTGTACATGTTTTGTTTGAGCTTTTTTGAGGTGCGTGATTTTGTTCAAAATGGTTACGCAGGACTAGACAGATGGTTGCTGAATTCAATGTGTCTACAGCGCCCAGATAGGTCCTAATGATTTCATGTATAAACTTCTGAAAAATCACCAGTTTATTAAAGGCCTGGGTTATGGTGGCCTAACAGGGTACGGAACCGCACGAACGTCACAACATTATGGTATGGCACGATTTGACATGAAATTTCAAGCAAAAAGGTAACAATAGGATACAATTTAACAAACATAACTTGAGACTTCTCTACTCTAATAAATCACAACTATACAATAGATTTGATGATGAGATGAAATAATGCAAATAAAAAATGTAACAAAGGAATAGCCCTACTATACAAATAGGCAACGAAACTCGATCAAACTCAAATTCATTAAAGTTAAATAACTGAGATTGAAATTCACAAAACGAAGTTAACATTGATGTGTTTTAATACTCTTTAATATAAAGGTGATCCTGAAATAGTGGCCATACGTCGGCTATGTTCATTTGTGCAATAACGTTGGCGGACAAAGATATAGTTATAAAAAAAACGTTTGTAGTTTTTTTCCTTTGGGATGTTAGACATAGAATGTAAGAAAACTACATTTCCCAAAATATGTCCATTCTTGCATATCTCGGAATAGGAAGAAAAGTTACAACATTGTCCTAGTGTGAATGCTTTAGATTAGGGAGTATTTCATAGAGAACTGTCAGGATTATTTGTCTATCATGGCCCGAGTTGGGAAGTGAAAGAGTCTCGAGTTGAGGAAAGCTTCGGAGGTGATTAGCTAATTTTATCACTGACTCCAAACTAAGTTTATTGCCACCAGCGTGAAGGACTTTTAAACCATGCCCTGCTGGCAGAATACTTATTAGATCCTTGATGTCACTGTCATCAAAATTACACGGGTCACAACCCATATACTGCATTTGCGTTGTAACAAGAGGAGCTAAGTCGAGGACATGACCATGCATATTAATCTTCTCCAACCCGAAACCTAATAATCTGCAACCAGTCAGTAAATTCAACATAGCAGTGACAGTTTGCCGGGGTAGTTGAGTCATCTTTACGTAAATCCCAAATCGGTGCGAGATCCTTGAAATACTTTCTGACACAACATCCACATCAAACGAAGACTTCTCGTTGACAAACAAAGTTAACTTCAACCCGGCAATAAGCCGCTCTTCCACTGAGTCAAGTGTTTCTTTCAAGTGGCGCATCTCCCTGTTCCCTTGGTCCGACACGGTATAGTAAAAGTTAATTAAGTCGATAGACCTAATATTCGTACCGGAAAGAGCATCTTTCACTAATGTGATGTGTTCACATGATTTGCAGTGGAATTCAAACGATAGCTTTTCTAGAGACTCGTCTGGAAGGCTTTGTAAGTAAAAGCCAACTGAGATGAAATCCTCGCGAGTCTTACACCGCAAATAACTGTGATCGTTTGGGTTGAGTTTACCTACCAATTCCTTTGAGCCTGATTCAAACAGCAACAGGCGCATCAATCTCGAAAATGTATCATCGCCAATTATGTTTATTTCCTTTCGAGGCAATTCATTCACATGTTCCAAGATATGTCCTGCAGCCTTAGCTGACAGACCGCAACAAAACCGAAGCAGTGTTTCCATTTCTCCCAAATTGTTATATCTGATCTGGTTCAGTGTGTGATGGAAATACTTTTCATCTGTATCGAACAAATGAATCAGGTAATGAGCAGCAGAGTATTCTTGAAAGGACAGGTGATAAAATGTGACAATTTCTTTTATATCGAGGCCACTGGTGAATTGGTTTTTTTCCAGGAAGCCAAATTCACAACCGTCATCCAAAGACGAGGCACACTCAGAGAATTCTTCTCTGTCAAAACTAAGTCGTTTGACCGTTGAATCTAGCAGTCCATTTAATGCAATATGTCCGATGTCGTCTAAGACAGTGTTCACTCGTTGCCGCCAGTGCTGGTCATCCGCAACTCGACGTTTGACAAGAACCTCGGCGAACTTTGAGTAGAGCGCTGTGATGTTATGAGGCAAAGCATTCTGATTCATCCAAATGATGCACACCATTTGGGAGATGATAGGAATCTCTGCCAATCTGTGAAAAGATGGGATGGAGTCTAAACGTGCAATTAAAGTCTCACCTGACCTGATATTGTCGGTAAAGTGGGACTTGATGAATTTGTTTCTGTTTTCAATGGTAAAGCCCAAAATCTTGACCTTGGCAAAATTCTTGTAACTTTTCAAAACCAGCTCAACCATATGAGGTCGTGTTGTTACTAACACGTAGCTATTGACCAAGACTCTGTTTCGTAAGACATCTTTGATTGTGTACTCGCCCTCCATAGATTCAAGAATATCAGACGGATTCTCATCTAATCCGTCCAATAAGAATGCTATGTCGGCTTGGTTCTGGGCGATGATGTGTTTCATTTTAGGTTTTGTGAGAGTTGTGTCCTTGGGTAAAATCTGGTCAAATATTGCATCTATGATACAATTCGAAAACCGCATGTGCCTCAACTTCAACAAGAACACGAGTTTGAATTTTGAGAGTTTACCCTTTGTCGACCAAGCATTCGCTATTTTCCCTAAAATTGTGGTTTTCCCATATCCAGCCCCACCTGAGAGAATGATTTTGGACACTCCTACAATTTCTGGTTCAAACAAATCTTCCCACGTGTCTAACGGTACTGTTTGTACTTTGTCCAACATCATTTCCTCCCCGCGGTCACCCGGCATTATCTTTCCCGGTACTTCCCTATTGAGTTCCAAATTAACAAAGAACTCATCAATATTTACGGTCCTGGAGGGTAGCAAGGGGTGTGAAGGAATGGTGCTTGTTGTATCCTTGTAGAACTTCACAAGCTGTTGCTGGCAATAATCCAGGTCACTGAGGACTTTAGGTGCGGGCACAGTCTCCTCTCTCTGTACACGTAATGATGCTGGTATTTCTAAAAACGATGTACAAAACACCAAGCCAATTAAATTGAAGAAAGGCCTCAAAGGCTTCTTTGGGTGTCCGGATTTTTGCGGAAATCTCCCACGGTATGTGCGACGATGGTTTGCAAGACGCTTTACAAAGCAACCCTCCAACTTACACTTGATGGACATTGACTAACAATTTGTTTCCCCAGTCTAACACTTTAGAAAGATCAATCAAACCTTTCCTTTTGGTTTCAGCATTCTGAAGTTGTCATACTTTTGAATAGTTTCCTGAGCAGAAACATTGGTGCTGTCAGTGTTCAAGAGGAAAAGTAAAATATATACATGGGACGGACTACACACAATGCTTTAACGCTGACCATGGGATATGTTTGAGAAACGTTGTTTAGAATTTCGATAAATTGTGCTTATCTGGCAGGGGCCGATCCAGGGGGAGGGGATCGACCCCCCCCAGCTCTGACGGAATTCTTTTTCCAAAGTAACATTTATTACAAATTATGTAACCTCCCCCCCCCCCCCGCCTGCTGTGACAACTCAACACATTAATTTTAGACACTAACAAATGTGCATGTATACTTGTTTTAATATCCGTCTGGGCACACAATTCGGACAGGGCCAGCTGGGGTACGGGGGTATTTGTACACTATTATGTAATAGTGTTTATGATCGTCGGATTTGAACAGCGCCCCCATTAAAGTATGGTACGTGCGGCAAGCGCCCCTCTCCACCACCTATTGATTTTACGGATGCTAAGTGTCCGGAGAAAATGAAACCTGTCTACATTTCGGCATTGATTTGCTGATGACCCCCACCCACCCCTACTCCCACAAAAAAATGCATGGCTCCGCGTCCGTCTGGGTTGTATCATCAACCAAGATTTAAAAAAATATATATATTTCTTAATTGCATAAACAGTTCATCTTCATTTTTTCCCGGCTCACCTTGGTAGAAGTGGAAGATCACAATGCCGGCCAGGGCAATCACAACAGCGGAAAGGCAAAGCGAAGTAAATGAAATCCGTAAGCGGTGATGACTTTGATCTAAAAAGGGTAAAAGAACATAAAGGTCCACGTCTGAAAGGTTTATAGACGGCTGCTCGGGTCATCTGTAGAATCTTACTATAGGGTCGCATTAAATACTGTGGCAGTCCGTGCATTGGCAGCGATTTCTGGCAATCATTGGGGGTCTGTGAGTTTAATTTTGCATTTAATAGGGAACGTTGAACAATAGAGGACCCGATCCCGAAGGTGCCCAATTTTGCGATGGTGTACAAAACATATACGAGTTCTTCCTAAAATAAGAGTACAAACAAAAGAGGAACAATATGGGGTCCTCTTTGTTCGTATTCAGGTTATCTTATACGACTGAGGACTTAATTGGGACAATGGGGTGTGTGCGATAACAATGGGCCAGACGCCGCCCGATGACCTGGGCCACTAGTCCGTGGGAGAATTCCTTGTACAAACCTCTTGCGAGCTGTTTAGAAAAGAGAACAAAAGAAGGAAAAGGGCAGGTCCTCATGAGTATCATAAAACACGACTGTGCGTGTTTCTGTATATACCGGCAAACGTGGACCTAGGACAAAAGCGTTAGGCACAAACAATACGTCCACAAATTGACCGAACATCCACTACTGGAAATTCGTGTACAAAACCAATGCGAGCTGTTTGATAAACAGTTGTGCAAATGAAGGCATAAGGACTAGGGACAATAGGGATCCACGATAACCGATGTTTACATAGACGTGTGTGTGGGAGGAGAAGGGGACACCAACAGCCTGGCAAATAAAAAAAAGGGGGGACACACCATCTCACTATAAAGGGTGCTGTTAAAAAAAATACGTATGCACATACATATAATGGGGGACGTCTCTATAGTCCGACGTCCCATTGGAAAAATTCAGTGCACCTTTAGATACCTTTGTTAAAGTGCCACGCATGATGTACAGTCTATTGTCCAGATTAAGCTACTCACGCAATGTCATTCAAGTGAGATTGACGTAGAGGGTGAGTCAAAAAAGCGGGATCCCAACACACATTTTTTGATTTCATATTTAAAAAAACCACATGTAGCACCAAAAATAATAATGACTGGAAAGCCAATTTCATTAGGTACTCATAGACGAAAAAATGACTGAAATTGGTCAGTCCGTTTAGAAAATATCACCATTGAAACACAATGACTCTAAAAATGTCTCGTCCAATGTGAGCATTTCAAGAATCGTCGTCACAATGGTCTTGAAACATCACAAGCGATAAAATCTCAGTTTAAACGTTAAAAAAAAAAATATTCAACAGAATCCCCCATTGAAGGCCCGTCATTTAAAAAAAGGGTAGATTTTATAAATCATATTGTTTGCCTAAGGGTAGGATTCCCAATTAAAGAAGCGGTACCTCGAGGTTGTTTATTTTTTAAACCTCGAGGTAATCCGAGGTAACGCGAGGTTTCTTCATAATGAGCTTATTATCTCCGGGTCAATGCACATCAGGCAGTGTCGTCACCAGAGCTCCTGGCTGGGCAGTGCGGCCAGGAATGCACACAATAGAGTCACAATAATGCGCCCTAATCTCCCGCCATGTGAGGTTTTGGGGGTGGTGCTCATTATGTTAATAGCCTTAGCTGACCTTAAATGTCGTTTTCTTATTGGTCGATCGTTGCGTGGAAACTTGCACAGTGAAAGTGGCACCGTACATAATCCATACACGTACACGTTGTGTGTCTCTGCACATGGCACCAATGCACAAAAACTGTGGTTCCTGTAACGTCCGCAAAAGGCGAATAGCTGCAAATAATTTGATGACGTCCGGATTTACCAAGGTGTGATTGGACACTCCACATATTAGCCCCGCCTACACTCATCTGTATTCGCATACAAGGTCGTGCGCTAGAAATCCAGCGCAAAATAAAGAAAAACATAAGCTTTTGCCGACGATTGAACCAAGGCTCTCGATCGTCCCCAACTGATTTGCATAAAAAAAATAGTGGCCGCATGAGGTCGCTGTTCGCGCTGTATTTTTACATGCATGCGCATAGCGCGTACGGGACGAATAACGACGAGAGCATTGACCAAGGCTAGAGACGGCCAAACCCCAATCCCATTTTTCACGCGTGTGTCCAGTCCCACCACACTCACTCAGCCATCCCATATTTCCCTACCAAGAATACCTCTCTCCGCCATTTACTGACCAATTGTGAACGTTCAAAATGGAAACGACAAAATAAGTTGAGTACAAACTGATGGAAACAAAAATATCAGCTCATTTACAGCATTTGAGTTTCTAAAAAAATGATACTGAATCCCTTAGGGTAGTTTTTATCAACACCAACTAGCAAAACTACTAATCCTTTAATCCCCGAATCAGACTGTGCCGATCGCAAACACACCCTTTCTTTTGTTGGCAATAAACAGGCCCACCGATGCTGGAGTTGACCCAGCACTCTAGACGAATATTCATGAATGCATTTTGTGTATACATTTACATAGTTGTCCAACCCCGAGTCACCGCGAAGTTGAACCTCGAGTTACCTCGAGTTACCGCTTCTTTAATTGGGAATCCTCCCCTGACCAGGTTGTTAATAAAGATATTTTGTACTACAGTTGGTGACATATGTGTTGAAACAAGTATTATGTGTAATTTTCTTTGTTGTTCCAAACAGTCAATACACACAATGAATTGCTTGTTTTGGACGAGACAGGTTTCAGGGTCATTGTGTTTATATGGTGATATTCTTTGAACGGATTGAGCAATTTTAGTATTTTTTCATCTAAAAGTAGCATATGAAGTCAGTATTATTTTCGGTGCTACATATTTTTTTTTAATATGAGATATATTTTATGGGGTTTTGGTTCCACTTTTTTTTATTCACCCTGTATATAGACCTACATTATCCATGGATTGTGCTTTACCTGTTGGAGGATTCCTTTGGTCAGTTGAGTCTTCTGTTTCTTGTTTTTCCAGCTCTTCCGGGTGAAAATGTTTTGAAAAGAGGACAAAAGATTAACCGCCCTCATCAAAACAATCGAAAGTACGTGAAGACTTTAATGAAAGAATTCAATCATATTAAATTGTTTAAACTGACAAATTAATTTCAGGACGTCTGAAGGAAACAGCACATTTGATTTTACCTTCTGGGGAAGGATTTTTCCCTGTCGACGGATTCCCTTGGGCAGTTGAGTCTTCTGTTTCCTTTTCTTCTTTGAAAGAAAACAAATGTGAAAACAAACCAGCCTTTCAGTTCTCTTTAATCAACCATAAAAATAAGAAGCGTTGGATGATGCAATCCTATCAATATGTATAACTGCCAAAATTTGTCACGTATGTATCAAACCATACAACCAAATTTACAAAATCATAATCGACGTGTTGGAATTGTCAAATAAGTTTCAGGACCGTAGAACAACATTTTTTATTTTACCTTCTTTGGAGGATTTCCCGTGGAAATGGAAATGTGACCCGGTCACATTGCCGGCAATGACAAGGCCTCTGGACTCCAGATTGGCTATACCAGCGCCAGCCCGTGAAGTTGCTGGGTTCATCCGTACATCAGATGAGGTCGGTGCATCACTGGAGGATAATGGACTGGATGATGCTGAGGGGACTTCATCTTGCACATGATGGTCTGATACTAACAAGAGTACATTAAAACAAGTTGAGGTATCATTAAAAACTTTTCTATTTAGTTTATTTTGTTCGCTCTTCTATCTTTTTAGTTTCTTTTTATAGAAATATGATTTTCCTGGACATGCAAATAACACCCCGCGGCAGCATATTGCACGCAGAAACCACGTGCTTCTCTGTCTTTGTCCTCATTTTTACCTAAAAAGCACCAGGCTTCTGTGTGCAATATGCTGCCGCAGTGTACTAATTTGCGTCCTCAAAAGTCATATTCCATAAAAGAAATTCAAAGGATAGAAGAGCAAACAAAATAAACTAAATAGAAAAGTGTTTAATGATACCTCGACTTGTACCTGGCACACGTATTTGCTGCTAGCTTTGCTGCTTTGGACTGTTGCCCTTCTTGTGAACCCAATGTTTGTGAGTCAATACACATAAAAAAGACACTGTTGTTGACAACCATTCGTCCGTGCAAACAATGCAACGGTGAGAAGCAGTTACTACCGAGCGGTTTAGTCTATGCACGGATCCTACACAAAAGGATAAACGACTGTTCTGACGAGCTCTAGTACAACATGCATTGAGCGGACTTGCCTTGGTTAGACGCGTGATGACGGGCATTAATCCCCGTTGGCATGTAATCGCGAATATTCGTGGTGGGCTATTGTGTCGGGTTATTTGCTCGACATCCAAAACGGAAATATTCAAAAAAATGTAAGCAAAACTACTCCGTATGTAAGATATAATTATTCCAAAATTGTTAAAAAATTAATGTTTCAGTATATAACAGATGGTATTGTGCAGTTTTTGTCGTCATAGATGAATTATTTACCTGGGAAATATACGTCAAATTTCGAGGAGAACACAGTTTACTCAAATATCATTTTTAATTAGGCTTTCATTAAAAAGTTTTTGAGAGATGTAGTCCCGAACCGATGAAACAAAAACATCATTTCATAGTTCATTTTAAAGCCAAATATGTGCTCAGCGTTAAAATGGTTATGTAGTTATCACTTGTCAGAATTCAATAATAAAGACCTAAAACGTAGACTCATGAATATTCAAAAGCATAATTAGCTGGCTTTACAGACTTCGACACCAGATCGGGTGCAGATCCATGCAAATCTGAAAGCCACCGCTCCCAGGGGTCTTTGTTGACAAGTATTCATGGTATTTGCCACCAGTATGGGCCGTTATCACGCGTCTACCCAGGAGTTTGGCCGAGTCGATCGTTAATATCCCTGTGTGTAGGATCCGTGGTCTATGCTGATTCAAGCATTTTCTCTAATGCTTTTACTCCTCGGTAAATACACATGTACTAGCATTTGGCAGTTGTTACCCATATAACCAAAAAATATATAGTTCCACAATGCGGTGTTTTATTGGAAGGACTTGAGGAATACTTTATGTAACAGCTCTGCAAACTCTTTAAAAGAGACTGCGTGATGATGTGTTTTCAGTTAACGCGATGTTCCTGGGTTTGATTTTGGGCGATCGCAATTAATTAACTTTCTGCTTAAAGATATAGTGAAAATATGATTTACCCGGCTTGTCTTTCTCCCCGACGTCTCTGATGCCTTCGACATCTCCCTTCGTTCGGTGGCTATGTTGTCTGCGTGACGTCATATCTGTATTTAGTTGTTTGCTTCTTGCTTTTCTAGGTAACACAAGGAATATACATTTGTTTCCATTTATTTCTTTACTTCTGCCAGGGTTTCTACATGTCACTTGGTGGTCGGTCGGTCGGTCTGTCGGACTGTCTGTCTGTCCCCGAAAATTTACCAAAAATAATTGACTAATTGACCAAATGCCATGCCGTGGTCATAAAATGCACTCTTGCTGGCTGACGGTTTTTGGATCCGGGATTTTGTTTTGATCGATGCGCATTCGCGTTTATTTTGCATATGTCTGTCCCTGAAAGATGACCAAAAATTGTCTAGTTCCCTGTCCTCATTGTCCTTCGGACTCCAAATATGTGGACAGGTAGCTAGCAGTGAATCTTGCATACATCAGAAGGCATCCCTCCTGATGCATGCAAATGATATGCATGACGTGAATAGGTCTAAATCCCGCCTCCTGAATTGAAAATCACAACGGTGATGTTTGCCCGCAACCAGCTTAAAATGGCAATAGGACGCGTCACGAAGGTACAATTACGGAGGTGATGAGCTTCGTTTTGCTGAATTCGAAAATATCTCTGGCTAATATCAATAAAGAGAGAGAAATTACTGTTCAGCATTTACAACCTATGTAGATGAAATTATTGAAAGCTACCGTCATGGAGACACTGATGATTTTGCGTATTTTTTTGTTGTAAGACTAAAGTAAATATTTTCTATAATTGTGTGTTCAATCACCGTCCATGCACAGAGCTAGCTTAACAGCGATTTGAAAATAAACTATCATGATGCGCGCGCAGAGGTCAATCAATGGCTTTATTATAAAACGGGAGCTAGCTACGGTAGCGCCAGTATGACAACTCCAGTGGTACCATTAATATGATAATTTATGTTTTTCCTTGGAATGTTGCAAGACACTTAGGTTGTCGTTTTCTTTTTCTCTGAAATTAAAATTACTTGAACGATAAACTCAGAGAAGAAAAATAGTCGATGAAAATGAGCAGCGACGACATTCGAACCAGGGATATTTGTATCCATATCTCATCTCGCTATCCACTAGGCTACTGTGGTAGCTCGACGACAACCGTTCTTAAAAATGTTTTAATGTAACGGGTTGAATAAATGACAAGAATGCTCTTGATATCATTGTTCTGTTCTCATGAATAAACATACTGGCCCGTTGACGTAGGGATAAATTATTATAAGTGTACCACTGGAGCTGTGATACTGGAGCTACCCTAGCTACCGGTCCCCATATTTTTAGGGGGGCCAGGAAACTGTCTAGACCAAAATAAGCCCCATAAGTTTCCCATAATTAGTTTCATTTTAAAAGGCTATCCAGCCAAAATTCAAAATAATTTCATGGCACTAATTTTACCCTTCCTGGAAAAATGCAAAACAGATTTTGGAACACGTCCTTGTATTGATTTTACAACCTTTAAAACAGGTAGAACTTAAAACTTTCAAAATGGAATTGTGAACTTTTTTTTTAGGTGTTTTGTATTCTTTCCAAGAAGGGTAAGGACAGTGTTTTGCAGTTAACTAAGTGGTTAGGCCTAAATGAAATTATTTTGCATTTCGGCTGGATAGCCTTTTAAAACAATCACTCAAATTAAGTTTTTGCAGCCCCCAAAATAGCCCCAAACAGCCAAAAACACATAAACGCCTGTTACCATGGCATTGGGCAAAATTTCGATTTATAAAGTATATTTTGGTTACTTACTCCCGAAGTGCTTTCATTCAACAGAGAATACAAAACATTTTTTTTTCTTTTGACCGTGGACGCTCATATGAAGTATTTACACGAAATGACTCTTAACAAATTTGTTTGTGAACATTTTTGTTTATGAACAGTTTGTAAATGGAGGCAAAATATGGTCAGTAATGTAATAGTCACGTGGTATTTATCACAAATCGCTGTAAATCTTGATAAACATCTGTAAATCTTGATAAACAAGTATGGTGTTCCGTATGTACCATCGGTTTCACATTTTTTGCGTCGCATTTTTACAATCTTGCAGGGATCATTTGATATAATTCATGCAAAACTTTCATGCAAGACGGCCAGAGCTTTTTGTGTACTGACAAAACGAGAACCACGCATAAAAAAAAATCGCATTTAATGTTAGTTTATGAATGAAGTTTGTATCTACACTGTTGTGCATCATGTAAAGATGGCAACGACAGATGTACAAGAAAAATCTTTAAAACCCCTAAAGACCACACGGAATTTATCACCCATTATATTTAAAGGGAATATACATCATTTGCTTTTGCTGTAATTTTCAGAAATGGATGGAATTGGGGGGTTGAAAATATATAGCAAATATAGTTACTCTGACTTTTTTTGAGGTTTTGGGTTCGAAAATACTATAAAAACCAAGAAACACAATAATTTTCCTGTAGTCTGGTTCCCTGACTCCATATGAGAAGAAAAAGAGCAATTTACATACATTGGGGAATTGTAAGGTCAGGGAACCAGTCTAGCTGGCTTGTACCCGTTCACCACGTGGCTGAAGAGAGTAAACAAGGACCTGACAACCACGGGGGTCAACATCAAGGATCGATGCACGTGGCACGTGGCATCAGACAGAGAACAGTGGAGAACACTTACAGAGTGCGCGATGTCAGATCAACTTGACGCAAGCGCCTAGATGATGATAGGTTTGTAATCGATTGCAAACAAGTGCGATGGTCAATTGGGGCCAGTATTGGAAAAAAAGCCAGTTTTTTTCCAACGCTGATACAAAAATACCACTTTTCTTGAAAATGACAGTACACCAGGTGCCATGATTTTACAGGATGCTTTACACTGTCATTCACTAACAGTGCAGCAAGGTATTTCAAAATACCACCGATATTGAATGTCAAGGGATACGTTGAAAACCACTTCCCTTTGCTGGGGCATCATACCCATCCTTACGATTTACAAACTTAAGTTTTTGAAGGATGAGGGAACTGACGTATATACTTCATTATCCGGCGTCGGTTAACTGTAGGCCTGCCTACACAGTGAACTGAAACATCATATTTACCTTCGCCGACCCATCGCTAGAGCCTCATGAACCAAAAGTAATGTACAACTTGAGGTACTCGTTTCGTTGACTTGGAAGTCTTATCCTTCAGTTTGCTCCAGGCCGTAAGACGTAAGAAGCTTTTAGACAATCGTTTAAGATTTAAAATAGGAAACACAACGCAATAGTCAAAATGACGATTTACCCGGAAGTAAGCGCTGGCCTCCTTTCTACCCATGTACTCGAGTTTCTGTGTCCTTGAAAGGCAGCAAGTTTAACACATCTAACAGTTGAGGGCGTTTTTTAAATAAGGCCCTCAATATTTGTGGGTTTTTTTCCAAAATAGAGCACATGATGCCTGTAATTCTGAATCACAATACTCCAATCGAAAATTAGAAGGAAAAGAAAGAAAAGATTAATGTAAAAGATATAAAAATGATCGAAGTAAATAGTAATGACACCATTCAATCTTTTAAAATTCTGTAAGCTCATTTTAATGACTAAACCCTAAAAGGGCCAGTTATTTCGACCATCTCTCAGCCGCGGGGGGGGGGGGGATTCCGCCCCCCCCCAGATCTCAGCCATCGAGTGACGACAAATTTTGAAACTTGGTACATGCATAGAGCAACTCTTCATAAACATACCCAAGAAATTTCATGTCTATAGACCAACGGGTTTTGGAATTATGGCTAATTAATTATTCATATGTACGAACGGTAGTATATGGGAAAATTCTGTTTTTACGGCGCGTAGCGCCGGAAAATTTTTCGCTGCGCGACAACCCCTGGTCAGATTTTATATTTTTGGTGTCAAAAGATGCGCAAGGCTCGACGCTAAAAAGTCAAAACAGCTCGGGTCGCGAACATTTTTTTTTAAAGGCTATCGCGGAAAAGGCCGAGGAGGGGGGGGGGGGGGGGGTTCCGCCCCCGGCCCTATTAGGGTTAACCTACCGCCCAAATGGCTCCATACACGCTGTCATGTTTATTTCTTAGTGTCGCTTATGTTTGAACAATGCAGCATGATTTTAGTGCGTCTTTCACATATGTATATATCATTCTTCAAAGCACGAACAATGCCCACCTGTATGCCATAGTTCCAATGTAATAAACCACAAATTGTTTATACACATATCTTTCCCCTAATTAATATCAAATAAATCATGGGATGGCACATTATCTTTTGCAAGTCCAAACAGTACCAGTATATGTTTCCTGTCGTTCACAATGGAAAATATGCCGTTCGCGTTGAAGGTGAACTTTGGACTAAATAAAAATTAGACGGAGAAACTCTACTAAAAGTATGCTTAATAGCACTCTATCCATTTTACTCATTTGTTAATTATTGATTACAATGAAATATTAATTAGAAATGATTCAAATATCATTATCAAATGTGAAAATACCACAACACAACATTTTCGTATTTTTGCTGACGAAATATACATTGTAAACCGATTACCGCCTTCACAAAAATACCTCCCAATATACGACCTTCCACACTGTCAGTTTTCCATTTCAAACGTTCAAAATCCAAATGGTTCAGGTTATACTAGTTAGCTCTTAATGAGTAGTGTAAACTGTATTAGAATGCCGATTTTAAAATATACACATTTCTATTACAATTTTCCTTAAAATAGATTCACACGATTACGTTCAAAATCAAACGAAATAATTTGAAGTGGATACAGTCAAAATCAGTTTTCATGACATCCTAGGCTGTATAACAACCTTTTTAACGTTTAAACAATGTTGAGCACTTTTGATGCTTCAAACGAACATGAAGCACAAGTTTAAATGATGGGCGCAATGTTGAACTGTGGTTTCATTTGCCCAAAATTTGAAGGAAAAAAATGTCGATCACAAAAATGTATACGTAATAATTTTCGTTCCTGATTTGCTTAGTTATTATTTCACATACTGTACTGGGTCTCAGTCTTAAAGCTGTTGTCATGTCTTTGTCCATGACCTGTCCGAGGGAAAGGTACAAATGTAGTGTGTCACTTTTTCCGCACATATTTCTTTCCTCTGTACATATATGAATTGTTACTGAGGATGTCAATTTGAAAAAAATCTGTCGAATTGATTGATGAGACTTCTTTTATGCGATCATGAATTCGATACATGTATTTTGCATAGCCCATCATCAATAGATATTAAGATTTGAAGAATGTTTAATACAATCTTCTATTGAGACCCAATTAACAAAAACATTACTACTACTACCTCCTGCGAATTGTATCACAAAGTTCATGATGTACATTTTTACACATTTTATGAAAAATCCATCTGGAAAATTCTAACGAATAAAACTAATTATCAAGTACAAAATACCTGAAACTATTTTTTTGTGACTTTTTGACGAGCGATTTTGATTTTTTTTCCATCAGTAGAAAATATGAATGTCTAGTAGGCCTACTGCACGCACGGGTGGATCCAGAGCCAATTTTAATGGGTGCGGGATGGAACGGCCGTCGCCAATTCAAAAAGCGGGAGGGGGGGGGGAGGTTAGCTGGACCTTCACATTGGGGGATTTTCCCCTTACTTTATGTCTAATGTTTTTATCCGTAGGGAATGAGGATGGGTAACACGATTTCAATACAGTAGTCTTCAGTCCTCGTCACGTTTACTTACTCAAAAGAGAGAAGCATACACACTTTTGTTGGGTGTTGAATGACTCCCACTAAAAGCCCGCCGCGCACAAGAGCCACTTGCTAAGCAAACAGTGATTTGAAGCCGTTTGCTTAGCACGTGGCTCACAAAATATCACCGTGTGCAGTCAATTTGTGATGGGTGTTCTGCCTCGCGAGGCCGTGAGGCATCTCCCCTGTTCAATATGGATGCAACCCTGCAAATAAATTCCCATAGACACTAGTGCTAAATGCCCATACTTCAAAATAATTCTTTTAAAAATACTCAGAATTCTCACAGGTATTCAAGCTGCACAGAAAAATGATGATCAACACGTCATCTTCCGTTTTCTTTTCATATTTTGTGGGTTGACCATTGACTTTTTTTGAGATATTCTCACCCAAAGAAGACGACCCATATTTTCCCCAAAGCGGAAAAGTAGCCATATTGAAAAACGATCCCTCCACAACATGGCAAAATAGCGCCGTTCTGTTTAGCACGTAGCTTCCGTGTGCGGCGGGCTTTATACCTCCGCCCTGGTTTCCCCTTCACAGCGAGTCCAGTAGTCTTTACAAAATATAATAATTAGACATTTAAAAAATATCACTTCGATAACAGATGAGGCTGACCTCCTAAAATAAAACCCTACAATAAAAATATATATGTTAACAAGAAATTCACGAGCATATTTACATGATCTGCATGTAAGCAATCGTTAACTTTTATATTATTCTTTTGTTTCAAGCCATGGGTCGAATACCGGTAGCTAACAATACGTAACCAAAGTCTTATCCATTTCTTGTATTATTTTATGAAACGTTCTTTTCTGATTTAGTCTGTAGTCATTATTTGAAAAGCAATTTCAAATAAGCATCCAAGCCTAGGCCTCAGCTGCGTTAGGATATTGATGACCTTTTCTTGTTCGATTCTAGTCAAAGACGTTGAAGTGGCCTAGGCTTTTGTTGCTTTACAATATCCTCAACATCAGTGTAACAAGAGCAAATGGCTTTTGGTTGTCCAGAAATGAAAGTTTAATCAGATTTCTTTTACTACGGCTACCTGTAGGTTATTGTGCTAAGCGACTTCTCTCTTAAACACCTGCTTACTAACTGCCGTAATTTCTATTTTGCACTGGTTATACATATTAATTAATAATTTAAACTGCTTTAAATGGGCCTGGCTAATCTGATGTTGGCATAGCAAGGTGAGTGATAATGGGTAATTTAACAGACGGTTCGCCATTTGACAGGAGATTCGCCATTTGACGCGATTTCCTGGCTTGCATGCATACTGAGGAAACTTTTTTTTCAGTGTGCAAGGGCTTACCAAACAAACCTATTTTAGCTTACCCAGGAAGGTTAACAATAAAAAAGAAAATGTCGAACGAGACCACTAATTTTATTGACTCTCCAAACACCAAGCGAAATGGAGGTCCAGCGAGCTTTCTTAGTGATTTTGTCAATGCTTGTAGACCATTCTCACTGACAGAATTCCCTAAAATATTAAGAAACTTCCAACCGTGCCCGGCTTGAAGAATTCTGATGAGGTCCGGGACGTCTTCATCATCTAGATAACAATAGTTGCACGATAAAACCTTCATGGAATCTGTTACAAGAGGAGCTAGGTCACTTACGTGATTATGTAGGTTGATCAGAAATAAATATATATAATGAAACTGGCATTCTTTAAAAGCACTGACAATTCGAATGATATCATCACGAGAAAGCAGAAATAGGTTTAATTCAAAACTGTGATATTTATAATGGGACAAACGCGTCATACTTTCTGACACAATCTGGAAATCAAAACCTGACAGTATGGAAATAGACACTCTTAAGGTCAGTCGTGAAAGTATTGTGTCTGCTACTGATCCAAGTCCTTCCTCTAAGTACCGAATTTCTCTGTCAGCTTGTGCAGATATATGATACCCAATTGTAAATGATTTAGCTGATGAACTTACTCTTTCATTCAAAATGATGTTATCTAGCGCAAGTTTAACATCATCATACGAAGTGCACCTTACATTATATTTAACACCTTTCAGTGATGTGTTTGAAACTGATTGTAAATAAAATCTTAATGACACCAGATCGTCTCCGGTAATACATGTCAGGTTTCATTGTTTGTCCAGTTCTTTACCCAACTGCTTTGAACCAGACTCAAAAAGCAACAAGCGCAACATCGCATCTTTTTTTACATCGTGCAGTTTTTGTACATGTTTTAGAATAACACGCGCAACTTCGGGCGACTGACCACTAGAAAACCGAAGCAGCATTTCCATTTCAAGAAGATTATGAGAATCAATCTGCTCTAACTTATGGTGGAAACTATCAATATCATGTTTATACAAATAAATCAGATAACGAGCAGCAGAGTATTCTTGAAAAGACAAGTGGTAAAATGTGACCACTTCTTTGATATCGAGACCGCTAGTGAAACTTTCCCTCTGCAGGAAACCAAATTCACAACCGTCATTCAAAGATGAGGCACATTCAGAAAATTCTTCTAGGTCAAACATGAGTCGTTTGACAGTTTAATTTAGCAGTCCATTTAATGCAATACGTCCTAGGCCGTCCAAGACAGTGTTCATTCGTCGCCGCCAATGTATGAAAAGATGGGATGGAATCTAAACGTGCAATTAAAGTCTCACCTGATCTGATATTGTCGGTAAAGTGGGACTTTATGAATTTGTTTCTGTTTTCTGTCGTAAAGCCCAAAATATTAACCTTCGCAAAATTCCTGTATCTATTCTGAACGTACTCAACCATGTGAGGTCGTGTTGTTACCAACACGTAGCTATTGACCAAGACTCTGTTTTGCAATACATCTTTGATTGTGTACACACCCTTCTCAGATTCCAAAACATTAGATGGAATCTCATCTAATCCGTCCAGAAAAAATGCAATATCGGCCTGGTTATTGGCGATAATGTTTTTCATTTTAGCTTTCGTCAGATCGGTGTCTTTAGGTAAAATCTGGTCAAATATTGCATCTATGATACAACTCGACTTCTGCATTTGCCTCAACTTCAACAAAAACACGAGCTTGAATTTTGCAAGTTTACCCTTTGCCGACCAAGCATTTGCCATTTTCCCTAGAAATGTGGTTTTCCCAAATCCGGCCCCGCCTGACAGAACGATTTTGGACTCCTTTACAATTTCTGGTTCAAAAAAATCTTCCCACGTGTCCAACGGTACTATTTGTACTTTGTCCAACATCATATCCTCCCCAGATAGTTTCACACTTTCACCAGGCATTATCTTTCCAGGTACTTCCCTATTGAGTTCCAAATTAACAAAGAACTCATCAATATCCACGGTCCTGGAGGGTAGCAAGGGGTGTGAAGGGATGGTGCTTGTTGTATCCTTGTAGAACTGCCGAAGCTGCTGCTGGCAATATTCCAGGTCACTAAGGACCTTCGGCGCGTGTACGGTCTCCCCATTCTGTACATGACATGATGCAGGTATTTCTGAAATACGTTCACACAAAACACCAACCATCTGATATCAGATCGTAAACCGAAGCAATTCAGTTTTGAAGAAAGCGCCTTAATGTTTCTTCGGCTCTTCAGATGTTGGCGGTAAAGCTCCGCCTGTGTTCATCGGACTTTAATGCCATGCAAGAACAAATAAGATATTTACACTCCATTACTAAAATTTAGAAACCAATACTTTCTTGTTTGCCTTAAGTGGCGTTTTACGTCTGTAGTTCGCATGGCTTATTGTTGTGTTTGCAGCCAAGTACAAACACTCATACGTATAAGAATGATTGCCTCGTGTGTATGTACAAACTGTAGGTCTATACATTTACACTGTGTGCATTACGAGTAGCACAATTGCTGTACATGTTCATTAGTGTCATCACGTCACTTGTTTTCAAAACCACATGAAATAACCATTCATACACCAAGTACGTTAAAACTGAAGAAAACTTACCTTCAACTGCACAGAAATATGGAGCGATGAGAATGGCTATCGGCACGGCTATCAGCACTACCGGAAAAGCTGTAGATAGCCACTTGTAATGACGTTGACCTAGAGTGACCACAAACATATTCGAGGGGTTAGACTGCAAAGTCTAAATGACAACATCACGCAGCACATGCCTGCTAACGCCCTCTAAAGCTAGCACTCCCTAGAGCTAAAGTTGGAAACGCCCCTGAAGTTATATGACTGGGGTCATTTTAACACTGCACTCTTTAATTGAGTAATAGCTAATAATAGTGGTCGCTTGAAGGACCTTTCTTTCAAGTTACAATACAAAAGCAGACTACTGCTAATTCTAGGATGACGCTTATTGTGGCAACAGTGGACCTAATCTACTCTTGTCGCGAAGTGTTTTGACCTTCATAAAGTTATTCGTGTAATATTGCTCTACCTGTTGGGTGAATCCCTTGGTTAGTTGCGTTTTCAGTTTCTTGTCCAGCTAACTCTTTGGTGTAAAAATTATATGGAGGGGGAAAAGGGACAACAATTAAAAATTCGTATTAAAACAACTGTAAATAATATGAAGCATTGGATGATGTAATCAATCCAATCAAAATGTTTGAACTGTCAGTTTATCAGGCATGAACAAAAGCACCACCGGAAAACACTGAAACACATGCATAACTGTAAAAACTGCAGAAAAAAATATTTATTATTACAACATGAAACTTCAACCACTCATCTCATGTTAACACCAGAGAAGTCATTTTGACCACACACTGTTACTCGTTAAATCTGACTTTAAATGTTAAAGGCTTCCGGTGAACAGTATAGTGTACTGTTTCTTGTTGGTGACAATTATTAAAATAAAACAAAATACGTGAATAAAATTCGAAGCGTTGCATGATGAAATCAATGTCCAATTTGTTAGAACTGTCAAGTTAATTTCAGACATGGGTGAAACACAATTGATTTTACCTAGTGCCATACAGCATATTGTCCAAGCTAAGATACTCAAAGTATGTCACTCACGTGCATGTGACGAATAGAGGTCTATACATATTCAGGGTTGTGTTTGCACTTTACCTGATGGAGAATTCCCTTGGTCAGTAAAATCTTCTGTTGCTTGTTCTTCCACCCCTACAGGTTAAAAAAAATAGTCAAAAACAGAGAGAAAGTGATAAAAAAGGTAAACACATTACCATCCTCACTGAAACAAAAAGGAATACATGAAATAGGTTTGGATGATGAAATTGAATTGTATCAAATAGTTTGAACTGTCAAATTAATTTCAGGACGACTTAAGGATACAACACCTTTGATTTTTACCTGGTTTGGAAAATTTCCTTGTTGATGGATTCCCCTGGTCAGTTGAGTCTTCTGTACTTTGTTCTACCAGGTCTTCAGGGTTAGGAAAATTTAAAGAGACAAAGAGGGGGAGAGAAAGAGAGGGGGAGGGGGGAGAAAGTGATGAAAAAAAAAGAACACAATAATACCATCCTTATTAAAACAATCTTAAAAACATGAAATTTTGGATGAATTCAATCACATGAAATTGATTAAATTTCAAATTAATTTCAGGATGACTGAAGGGTACAACGCATTTGATTTTACCTTTTTTGGAGGATTTCCCGTGGAAATGGAAATGTGACCCATAAGCACTGCCAGCAATGACAAGGCCTCTGGACTCCAGATTGGCTATACCAGCGCCAGCCCGTGAAGTTGTTGGGTTCATCTGTGCGTCAGACGAGGTCGGTGCATCACTGGAGGATAGTGGACTGGGTGATGTTGAGGGGACTTCATCTTGCACGTGAGGCTCTGATAGTGACAAGAAGTAATTCAAAAAGGCTGCGGGTTCAGAAACTTTAGTTCTTTTGACCTTTGACTTGTTTGAGACAGAGAACATGCATTTTGCGTGCCATTTCTCTTGATTTTTGTACTTCTAAATACTATCAAATTAGTACATCATTTTGGTAGAAGAGCAGTTCCAGATCCCACCCCAGACGCCACAAGTCAATTTCTATTATTGTTTATATTTTTTTAAAACAAAAATTAGCACTCTTAATGATCACTCTTAAAGGTAGAGTACATCATTGTCATGTTTGCATTGTTTTCGTTTGAAGCAACAAAAGCGCTCACAATCTACAGAAGGGTGCTTCAAAATTTTACTATCCTGATCTCGTTTATGGTCGGTGAATGCTGCTTATTCCGAGAAAACAATAATCTAGGATCTCGATTACAAATTCAAAAGTTGCCGATTCATGTTTTGAATTGCGCCCGGAATCAGCCTCCGGGACACGCTCTCATTCAGCCAATTGCAGTTACGCGATGTCAGGCACTGAACCGACGAGTTTATGGCAACTGCGCGTCGTGTCAACGTTTGCGCACACCCATTCACGACTTCGCCGAATTATAAATGAACTGCTAAGATAAATTTAAAGAAAAAATGCGTCTTTAGACGCATCTTTGGAAATGAGTTTGACCTTCTTTTATTGTTTTCTTCAAAATTACAGCATACCAGAAAGAATAATTTAGCAGGTAGTTCAGTGTCATTACTATTTTTAATAATTAACCAAGTATGCTTTAATAATTTTGTCAGTTACTTTTTGGAGAGCTGCAAATGATGTACTCTACCTTTAATGATCACCAGTGATCCCAAATAATGCATCGGATGTTCCCCATTCGGTGAACTGGATTCAATGAAGAATTCCAACAGGGAAACGGGTTATACTTTGATATACTTTGATAATTAAGAACTTATGTTTTACCAGCCGTGTCTAGGTCCCTGACGTCTGAGCTGCCTTCGTCATCTCCCCCCGGTAAACGGCCATGTTTTCTGAGTGACGTCATGTCTCTGATGAAATAAGTGCCACTTGGATTCCTAAATCAAACGTTATCCAATTGAAATGTTTCATTGTTTCGACCAGACTAATAGAACGTTATTAATACAAGAATTCTTCTCGTGGCCATGGCGAAGGTTGTCAATGAATAAACTACATATTAATGCAATGAACATTTAAGGATATGTACATCGTGATATACAAACATTCGTTCACATTAAATTATTATTTCAGGTTTGGCAACACCGACAAGACCTGCAGAATTTGTCATATAACATCAACATTTATTATCAAGATCACTGAAACACAAATCCTACTTGTCAGGGGAGCGAACTTATTGCTTTCGATTCTTCTTGGAAACACGACTGTAATGCTTAGCGTTGTCTACAGTAATGAATTGCGTCACATTTTGACAGTCTTTCTGCGAGTTCTGTCGTATCAAATAGGTAGCTATTTGACCTATAAACTAGGTCGTGGAGACAATGATCCTGCGAAAGATAGAATAAAAGGGTCCGCCCGGACACTCATTCCTAGGCTATTCTGGCCAAAAAAACCCAGCTCTGTCCAAAAATGTGTTTTTTCCATACAAATTCCTATAAAATAAATCGAACCCCAACCCCTGCTGTGTCACCCAAAAACGTTATACTGGTATAATGTCTGCCTGTTCAAAATACGGTACACCATTCTGTAATCTAGTGTTAATAATTGTCGGATTTGAACAGCGCCCCCTATTGAAATATGGTACCAGACCCCCCCCCCCCCCCCCCCGCCATTTTTTGATTGTACGGAGGCCAAGTGTTCGGAGAAAAAAACCTGTGTACATTTTCAGATTTTTTTGCTGATGAAATCCCCCCTTGCGAAAATTCCTGGATCCGCCCCTGTTTAGGGTGGACGAAACCCTTCACATATATCACCGTTCGAAAAAAAATCCTCATCAAAATAAACATACCAAAAAGAAGGCAACATGCACAGAATATGCGATTGTTATTTTGCGAATAAACACGTAAACAAAATTAGACCCAGCCCTTCCACGTCCATGAGAAATTCCACAATAATGGAATTTTCATGGAAGCTGGGGTTTCCCCAAGCTAGGCAATGGTACATGGGCGTCGCCAGGAATGTTTTCTGGGTATTAGATTAATAGCAAACATGACTTCACACCACTTTTTTCTTCTTTTATCCTTCTTGTTTTGATTTTCCGGGGGGGGGGGGTTGGCGCTTGCCACCCTTGCCCCCCCCCCGTAACGCCCATGACTAGGCATAGTTAGTTAGGCCATAGCAATACTCTGTCTACCTAACCCTCTTTTTGGAATCAAACATCCTATGCATTACTAATACGATAAAGACAATGTACTACCTGTTTCGCAGTTTTTGTTGGTTTTGAAATACTAAGCGGTTCCCAATTTCAGCTCACTATCTTAACATAATAACAAGTAACTGTGCAATTCGACAAGACTTGTCACCGAGTACACGGAAGTGATCGCAATCCAAATATATAGCGCCCTCAATTGTCGAGTTACTTTCAACCCGCTGGGCCGGCTTGGGACTTCTTGCAAGTCTAAGGCACTAGGGTATAGAAGGCCGAATTTAGTGTTTTGGAGAAAATCGTGAAAAGCTCTGCTTAGGCCTGAAATCTGATGAGGAAGTAACTTGCCCATGAGTGCTTCCAGTGATGATTCAAGTAACTTGCAGCTTAACCTAATTACATCGTTTAAGACAAAGAGTTTTGCATGTAAAAACCAAGTGCGGATCCAAGGGGCGGGGGATTGGGGGATCAAATTCCCCCTAGACTCTGTCAATTTTTTTTTGTAAACAATTTCAAAAAAATAAAACGCCCCCCCCCCCTGATATGACACCCGCAAAACTTATACTGGTAAATATGTCCGCCTGTGCACAAAATTCGGGCACAGCCAGCTTGTATTTGTAAGCTATTATACAAATATTGAATGCTTCGAGTGGTGTAGTAAAACTAGCCTCCTAAGCCGCAGCCCAGGGAAAATTGAATGCTCCATTGAGCATTCAATATTTGTTTTATAACACTTCACAGATTCTGCTTGGTTTGAATATTTTAAATTATTTAATCTGAACACAGTTGAAATAAGCGTCAATTTCAATACAAAATTGGTGGAAAATGTTTTTCTCTCTGCCAAACTTCCCCTTCATGAAATGTTTGAACCTACCTCTGCGGCGCGCTCTCTTTGGAACAAAACGCGCTACGCGAAACGTGCAACGCGCACACCAGCATGCATTTGCACACAACTACCGCGCCGTGATATAGTACTTTGGTTGCTACGGGTATTATTATAATAGTACTTTTCGCCATGCACAGAAAGATAGCAAAAATAGAAAGTATCATGTGACTCGCTCTCGGCCAATCAAGTCACAGAATCTGTGGGTGAGGTGTTATAATCTGTAAAATCGTGTTAACCCTTTCACTACCATGGGCCTGATTCACGAGTCGGCCATATTAAATTGAGAGTGAGGTAAAATCTTGATTTTAGAACTTGTGTAGAGAAATGAAAGCAAGTTAATTACTAATTAATTCCAGTCTGCTTCAATGAATTTTTAAAGCCAGATTAAAAACCAAAATGTAAGTAAAATAAGGCATAAAAAGTTTGGAGCAATCCCGTTCAACAGTTAACAATTAATAGAATACATTCAGGGAACTCGACAAAAATGGCCCAACTTGTGAATAAGGCCCATGGGCTCCTCTTGGCACCAAGCCATCCTGCATTTTGCGAACATGTTAATAGCGCCCCCTCTCCAAACTGTGTCTCTGGCATTATTATGCGTTGACATTCTGTTTACATGTAGACTTGATTCAAGTCGGAATTGCCTTAAGTCGGTATCTTCAAAAATGTAGCAAAAATCACTTAGTTTATGTCTTTCCAGATGCCCAACAAGGTACACTTCAGCGCGCGTTACACTTCAGTGCTGTATAACAATGCGCAAACACTGTACGTACATTGTACAGCACGCGTATTACATGTGTGTGCATGTATTGCAGAGCATGTGCATACATGAGGTGCAAAAGTTTGCAATTCCGACTTGATCAATCTGCCATCAGCACCCCCTCCCCTCGCGTGAACGCGCACGTATTCATCGATGCATATGCAACACCATCTCTATGCATATGCAGCAACATCGCTTGACCAATCAAAGTAACACATTTTTGAAGACTCGTTTATTATTTTCAGTAGGTATGGAAGGCTGGATAACAATCTGCAAAAGTTTAAAAACGTAATCTCAATGTGTAGAGTTCACACACATTATATTGGGATGATAATGCTAAGATCATCTGCTCTGGGATTGAATTAATAAAGAATACGACATTCAAATGTTATTCAAAACAAAAGGGAATTTTTATTGGGGTCAATTTGTAAAAGATGTTGCAATCCATTGATGCCGCTTCGTGTTGTGCGTACCCAGAGCCGTTTCAAAGCATTCGAACGTTCGCGTGCGTGTATCTGTTTCTACTCCTCACCATGGGATGCGTGTGCGTTCTCCGCGAAACTTTGGCTGCGCTAATACGCAGACAGCGCTGATTGCGTGTTAGGAATAATATCAAAACAATCTGCGCGCGTTTTTAAGAATAAAAACGCTCATTACCCGAAATACTGTGATATGATTGGCTTCTACCGAAATCTGTAGAAGCCAATCACATCGAGAATTAATTCCCATAGACTGTGTACAAACATTGATCTCCATATACTTTTCAAAAAACGCGCGCGCGGACGCACGTTCGTACGCGATGTCCTATCCAGTCTGAGTATGTACATGTACGTTTTTTTACATGATGGTCCGGATTCGACGCATGAGGGCGCGCGTTATGTACTGTAAGGACGCATGCGATATGTGCTGTGAGTGCGCTACACAATTAAATTTTTCCAAATGGGGCTGGTAATGGAGAGACATGAGTGAGTTATTCTCCTGGCAGCGAAACGGTTAATAATCGCAGATTTGAACAGCGCCCCATTACAAGTATGACAAGCACCCACCCCCCGCCCCACCCCCACCTATTAATTTTACAGGGCCAAGTGTCCGGAAACAAAAACCCTGTTTACATTTTAGCATTGAACATTTCAGCATTGATTTGTTCATGAAACCCCAACCATTCAAATATTCCAGGATCTGCACCTGATATGGGCCCTACTCCAAAACAACTGCAGCACGAATAAATAAATCAATTATTGTCAAGCTGGTTTGAAACTACAGATACATTTTTGTTATATATTAGTTATTTATTATTTCTTGTCAACTTTAATCTCAAAGAGGAGAATGACGATACACTTGATCTTCCAGGGAACTATTTTTCATTTCCTTTTAATTACAAGAACATACTTAAACACACAACGTTCAATTATGTTTTGTAAAATGTAGGCCTGCGTGAAAAAATAATGAAGCTTGTGAGTCTTTTGCTGACGCAATCACAAGGAAGTCCAAAGAGGCACAAAACTAGAGCCCGTAATTTTTTACGCAAAATCGAATATAAAATATACCTGAATGACAGCGAACTGTTAAGCTTGTCACTGTGACAGATTTCTGATTTAATTAAGTCCTATATCAAACCTGAAATATATGAATTGGACGTGCGAGTGTCATGGGCACAAAGAGAAGTTATGAGGTCATGTACTGAGCAGAGCTATATGATAGCACAGACGTCGAGGAACCAGACCTGGAAAATAAACCATAAACCATACCCTGGTATTGGATCATTTGTATGTGCAAAAGTTTCGAACACGTAAGCAAATGAGGAATAGGCTGGTGCCTGCATGTGCGTTACATTAGCGTTTGTTATTTTATGCGGTGTCTGGGGTAAAAACAGATAAATTCGTCGCGACGCGAAATTTATATGTTACAATTTCTCCAGCCAATGTGCATCATCAAATTTCGAATTAATATGAGCAAATTGGAAAGGAAAGGATTATATTTGGGACGGTGTGGACGTAATAATTAAAACGAACACGTAAGGCGAAATAAAAAAAAAAACATGTTTAGCGTCCTGCCTTTTTGAAAAAAAGGACGCGGGAGGCCCTTTTTTCCCCTTCCAAATGGCCGCCCGACCGGACTGTTTTTTTTTTTGACGGCCGCCAGTTTTTTTTTTCGCCATTGGACTCAGGAAATGACATAACAGCTTTATATGGGCTAGATGCAACAGACAAAGAGGCAAAATAATGTCACTGTTGAAAATTTATCATTTTTTCGATTTACAAACAAATAAATAAAAAAGGAGGCGGGCTCCAAAAAGGGAGCGGGTGGAGACGCTAAACATGTTTTTTTTTTATTTCGCCTAATGCCCATTGGGAAAACCAACACCAAGTACGGTACACGATATGATTCCATTACTTGCCAATTGCGGTATCGAATCAGGATACAGGAAGAAAGTTTAGTATCCAGGGCTTAATTACTATTTGAAACGAGGTAGGAAATAACGTAAGTACTGGGGACGAGGTTGCATAATCACATGAAAAAAATAAAATTGACGAGAGCAAAAGGGATAGTCAGTTTTGGTTTGTAATTTATTTATATTGACTTATTTTTTGCTGCAGTTGTTTTGGGGTAGGGGCCCGTCTTTGAATTGAAACAAATATGAAGATTTTACATGCAATAAAAACTCATTTTCATTATATTAAACAAGTGATTCAATTACTTTTTTCACTGCTGGAAGCACTTTTGTGCAAGTCACTACTCGTCACTTTAAGGCCTAAACAGAGCTAGTCACATTTTTTCCGCAAAACTATAAATTCGGCATGCCTTGCCTTGCATGAAGTACCCAGCCGGTCCAGCGACTTGAAAATAACCTGACGATTGAGGGCGCTATATATTTTTTATTGCGTTTTCACTTCCGTGATACTTGGTGATACTGTTGAATTTCGCAGCTACATGTCAAGATAGTGAGCTGAAATTTTGGACCGCAGGTACTAAGTTCAAAAGCCAAGAAAACTGTGACTAAGGTAATACATTGTTGTGATCGTATTACTAATGCAAATAAGATGTTAGATGGATTAGATGGGCAGGTTAACATGGTTGTTAGGCCTAATCATAACATTCATCTGATGCATGTCGTACATTATTTCTTCGAGTCGGCCCCATTATATAGAATTTGTTTGAACGATAACACGGGTCAACCGTTCTGCTTGCGCATGACACGTGCGCACAGTGTACGTATATTAGATGAGGATGTAAGCCATCAGCAATGCTTTGCGCGCCTGTGTTTCCTTCACAAAAGTTTTGGACGTTTAGGACGGTTACCGGCGCAAGGAACGAGTGAAGGGAAACCCCAGCTTTGATTGAAATGCCATCATTTGTCAAATTTCCAATTGGCGTCGAAAGGCTGTTCCCTGTATGATCCCCCGAGCTTTAGGTCAAAGTTTAGGGCCTACAAGTCCCGCCCGCCAGTTTGATATGGTACTGACACTTTAAAAATTAATCATCGGGACTGGTATACATAGTATTTTTGTAAAAGTGTGTCCATTATTAATTTTGTTTGATGCATGACAACTACATGAGGGTTAAACTATTGACCAGCCTGACTCCGCGTAGTAAATTTCTCACTATGGCCGCGCTTGTGGTATATCCATCATAGCGGACGCCGACTTTCTGTCGGAAGTTTCCCTACACCAACTTTCGTTTCTTTTGGGACGAAGGAAAATACTCGGATGGCACAGATCAGAGCCAGAAGACCCATCGGCAGGAAAGTAGAATATAATAACGAAAGATATAGAAGTCTGGATTCCAGATTTCCAAATGTAACGTTTCCGGTATGGGGAAAGAATATCCAGGGGAACAAATTCTCAATTTAGTTTTTAAATGGATAGTATAGACTAGAGGAACACTGTTTCCAAGAAGAAACTGCCTTGGGGAACACAATATCCTGGCCAAACCAGGGAAACTGTCCGGGGACAGAATCCTGCGGGGGCCAGAGGATTTCCTTTCTCAATGGAATCCCCTCTTTTATTATTGAAACATGGAATGCACATGGAATGCTGTATTGGAAATTCGCCGGCAAGCACATATATATGCATAACGAACAATGATCGCCCTTGTATGAAACCAAAACTGTAAGTGATAGTTGTAATAAAGCGACGAACTCATTGTGTCCTGTGTGTATGTGCACACAGAAAGATTGTCAAAATGTGACGCAATTCATTACTGGAGACTTGGACTGATCATTACAATCGTGTTCCCGAGAAGAGTCGAAAGCAATTAGTTCGCTACCCTGACATGCAGGATTTCTGTTTCAGTGATCTATATATTTTGCAATCTGAACGTTTGGTCGGTGTTACCGGTGCTGAGATAATGTATTATTATTCATTAATTCTTATCCTTCAATACTTTGACACATCGATGAAATTAATCTCCATTGTATTAATACAATTCAATCAGTCGGTTGAAACAATGATACATTTCATTTGCATATTTTGGACATAGAACCAAATAGAAAACATCTCTTCAGAGATATGCCGTCACGCAGAAAACATCGCCGTTTAGCGAGGGGAGATGACGAACGCAGCACAGACATCAGGAAACAAGACACCGCTGGTAAAATATAAGATCTTAATTATCAAATAAGTATCACCCACTTCCCCGTTAGTTTCATATAAAATTTGTATTGTTTTCCATTACACAGAATGGGGTATATCATTATCAGCTGCATCATAAGTGCTCATTCTGTGAGCATGGAATAAACTACATACAGTTTTCTGTGCAATTATGATGTACCAAAAAAAAAAAACCCGGGTGCGATTTTGAACTGCCTTCTATCAAAATGCACTATTTTAAAGTCTGTCTCTTGCTTTGTTAGCATTTGGAAGTCCTGAAATGGCATATACAGTGCATGTTTTGTGTTTAAGACAAGATTAAGGTCACATTATCATTTGTCAACATCAGGGCATCGTGTGCAAGATGAAGTCCCCTCAGCATCATCCAGTCCACTATCCTCCAGTGATGCACCGACCTCGTCTGATGCACAGATGAACCCAACAACTTCACGGGCTGGCGCTGGTATAGCCAATCTGGAGTCCAGAGGCCTTGTCATTGCTGGCAATGTGACCGGTTCCTCTTTTAATTTCTACGGGAAATCTTCAAAAGAAGGTAAACTCAAACGTGTTTCATCCGTGCCTGAAATTGATTCGAATTTAATTCACGTAATTAGTTTGAAGAAAAAGCTGATATGTTTGGGTCTGTGTCTTTTTTCCCTTTTCAATAATTTTCACCCTAAAGAGTTGGAAAGACAAGCAAATGAAGACTCAACTGACCAAGGGAATCTTTCAACAGGTAAAACAAGATTCCGCAATTTCAAGACAACAATAGGTTACCAGTGATGGGGTACTCGTACTCGTACTCGAGTACACTCAAGTACTCGGCCCGTACTCGACTATCAGTACTTTATTTGGACTCGTCCCGTTCTCGATTCTTTGTACTCGAATTTTGGCACGGACTAGTTGGTTTGGACTCGGTACTCAACCCCTGTACTCGGGAGTACAAATCGAGTACATTTTTTTATTGATTCCATTGCAACCTAGAACTCAAGTCGTTACCAGTGAGACCATTTCGGGATTTTTCCCAAGTTAGGATTTTCCTTGGGAAAAATCCCGAAATGGTCTCACTGGTAACCGTGCAGCACCGAGCGAACATAAGAAGCATGGACTTGGCTGCCTCCCAATTCTCATATCCTCAGTGCTATAGAAAGCCCATGTATTATACACATAATATATTTTATGTGATCGGAACACCTTTCCTTTTCACGTGTGTGTCAGGTGTATGTGTACTATCTACTGTACATCATTCTAATTTATGGTCACTTTTGTGACTACTGTGGTCAGAAATGTGTGCAATGTGTGCCAAGTTGTTTTTCCCCCAAATATTATTCTGTCTGTATGGTTGAATCATTGAAGTACGGTGTCGTTCCTTTCACCCTAATTCGTTGGTGTCAGCTTTATTAACAGTTGTTGGTGTAAACCATTTGGTAAAAAAAAATGGATTGCGTGCTGTGTTTGTTTCATTTAATTTAATTTAATTTTGTTTTATTTATTCACTTGCTTATTTATTTATTTCTTTTTTGTACTTTTTGATATTGTTCTCGGACTCGGATTCGGCCTCAGACATAGGTACTTGGAATCGGCCCAGTACTCGGCCCAGTACTCGGCCTTGAATGTACTCGTACTGGGTGCATTGGACTCGGACTCGTCACAGTGTACTTGAAATCGGCCATGGACTCGGCCCCTAAAATACTCGGCCGTGTACTCAGTACTCTGCTTGGAGGACTCCAACACTAAGGGTTACTAGGTCGTTTGCTACCACAGAGAGCCATTCAAGGTGCAGAGGTTGTCGTCTAGTATAGGCCTACTTGATGCAATCGGAAGTTCTGAATAAAGGTTTTCTGAAATTACCTCTATTTGTAACTATCAGTCAACTGAAAAGTGACAAGATAAAAAATGACATTAGTACTGTTGTATAACCTCCCTTTACTTCGCGTGGGTATTAACATCACGCAGATGAGTGGTTGAAGTTTGATGTTATACTAATAAAAATTGTAGTATTGTTTACCCGTTCGGCAGGGTTTTAGTGTTTTCCAGTAGTTTTGTTTGTACGTTCCTGATAAACTGAAAGTTCGAATATTTTCATTGGATTGATTTCATCTTCCAATGCTTTGTATGTATAGTTGTTTTTAAAGCGAATGCGCAATCTTATGACATCTGTTTTTTTCCTTCGATATAATTTTCACACCAAAGGCTGGGCAGGACAAGAAACAGAGGGCTTTGGTGACCCAGTGAATCCTCCGAAAGGTAAAGCTAGATTCCCCGACTAAATTGGAGTATGTCAAAATTAAGTCAAGGATAGGTTCGGTCGATTGCTACGACAGAGAGCCATTATAGAACTAGTCTGATTGTGTACGTGATGTAACCTGAAATACAACATGAACTGTTAAAATGGCCCCATAACTTCAGGGGCGTATCCAACTTTGGCTCCAGTGGGTGTTAGCTAGATGGCGTTAGTATGCAAGTGCTACCTTGAGCAAATTTCATTTAAACTTTGCAGTCTAACCCTTCGAATATTTTTTCGGGTCACTTATAGGGGTGCACCCAAGCAAATAACTTTCCATAGACACCAGTGTTAATCACCACAATTCAAAATGTCTTTTTTTTTTAAATACTCAGAACTGTCACAGGTAGGCCCTATTCAGGCTACTCAGAAAAATGTTGATGAACGCGTCATCTTGCACTTTCTTTTAAATTTTTAGTAGGTTGACCGATGACTTTTTTGACCGATGACTGATGTTTCCCAAAGAGGAAAATAAGCCATCTTGAAAACCGATACCTCCACAACATGGCTAAATAGTTCCACTTCCGGGTCCGATTGCATCCAAAATACACGGAATTGAAAGCCATAAGTCCGGACTAGAGGTACATTGCCATATCTCTTCAGTGTCCCAATTCCATGGCTCTAAGAACTCTCTAATATAAAAGAATTTTAGTGTATAACTTTTATTCATGACCTAAGTGGACGGATTTTTTGGCCTATGTATTTGGTTGTACCCTGTTATATACCCGAAAGTTTGTTATTCTTCCCATGACCACTTTTACAGCAAGACAAAGCATTCATAACTCATATTTCATCAAGAAAGTGGGAGAAAAAAATCTCTGAGCTCGAGCCTGAAAGAAGCCCTATCAAGCCTGAAAGAAGGCCCTCGGTGATTGAGTTCCGGCTCCTACCAACCCCCAATCACCCAACCTTTTCTTTCCCATTAAAATGCTGTAATCGGCTGATGGCCTATTGGCCCCGTAAACATTAGGGAGCATTTGTTGCGGAACCGCCCTTGCTGACACCTTTCAAATGCTGGTGCTACCCCCCTCCCAATTCCCGCCCAATGAAAACCACTGTCGCAGCATATAAAGCGCATGCGCGGCGTCGGCCATTTTGACAACCCTACAGGGTGCACCCAATCAAATAAATTACCTATACTTCAAACGTCTTTTAAACATGCTCAGAACTCTCACAGGTATTCAGGCTGCACAGAAGCATGATGATCAATATGTCATCTTTCAGTTTCTTTTCAATTTTCAATGTGGGTAACTTTAACCGATAACTTTTTGGAGAAATGCTCACCCACGGGAGACATAAAACGACTGATATTTCCTAAAACGGAAAAGTAGCCATATTGAAAAACGATCCCTCCACAACATAGCTAAATACCGCCACTTTTGGGCCTGAGTGCATCCAAAATGCACGGAATTGGAAACCCGAAGTCCGGGCCAGAGTTGCAATGCCATATCTCTTCAGTTCTCCAATTCCATGGCTCTCAGAACTTTCTAAGATAGAAGACGGATTTTGGCCTATGTACTTGGTTTTACCCTTAGGTCAACGTCATCGCAAATGCCGATTCACTGCTGTCGTGGTGGTGCTGATAGCCTTGGTTGGCATTCTCATCGCTCAATGCAATTTTCATGCAGTTGAAGGTAACTTTTCTTCCGTTTTAACGTACTTGGTATATGATTAGTTATTTCTTGCAGTTTTGAAATCAATGCATGATAACACTTAAGGACATTTAGTTATGCTATCTGTATATGTTTGAATATATATTCGTTTAAACCCTGCGCAGTGTTTACAAAACAAACTTTACAACAACTCGTCAACGGCGGCCCTCTGAGCAACAGGTACTTTCCCGCACTACGCAAGACCCTATTCATAGCAATACAACAAAAAGCCACGTGCCAGACAGTGTCCAGACAGTTGCCCGACAGTACGCTGGAAAGATAATTGATTGGCGGCTGTGGTATGCAGTTATGAAGGGAGATGGCTGTGTCAAGTTACAGGTCTTTGTTGATTTTTCAATCAATGAGACTTGGCAGGAGGCCTGGTCGAAAGTTTGTTGAAACGGCCTGGGTGTAGCCCTGGCTGCAAAGTTCATTGAACCAGCTGATTTGGCAAGGGTTGAATGAGGATTACATAGGAGGTGAACATTATTGGCCCCAAGTTTTATTCAACAAATTGGGTTTTTTGATGCCCCAGGGGCATCAGGTCACTCCGCCCAATGATGTGAAAAATGTGAGAACTGCACGGTTCGGTTTAGCCTTCCATGAAATTAACAATAAGTCATATGGCTGTGTGTATATTCATGCTGTGTGCATAACACAGCGTAAATATATACAGTTTTTACCATACTGTAGCGTAGAACAAATCTGGGGTTCTTCACACTCACTCAAAAAGGACTCCAACACAGGTATACTCGTTTCTGCTGGTTCAGGCTGTTTATTCCTCACAAAAACGTACACCGCAAAACACAACTATTCTCTTAAGCAACGAGGCAACAACAATACTACTGCGCATGCGCCGCCCGGAAGAACGGGCCTCCCCGGCCGGCCACCAGGGGCTCCACTGCGCGGCTCCACCGTGGAACCGCGCTGATGCCCTCTGGCGGCCGACCGGCACGGACGCCACACCGCCCCCTTCGAGGACCTTGTTTGTCCCCAAACAGGGCGCCGGCATCCGCAACCGGACAACCAGGAAGACCCGGCCCGGAGGCGCATGACACAACAAAATTACTACAGCATTCAAAACAACAACAAAAAAAGAAAATACAAGGAAAGAACAAGAAATCAAAGAACAAGCCTCAGGTTTAGTTGGTGGGTGGCGGCCGGCGCTGGAACTCCGTTTGCCGGAACAGCTGCTCCCAGAACTCTCGGGGGACGCCATCGGGGTAGCGCGGGGGCGGAGGCGCTCCAGGGGGCAGCATTCCTCCCAGAGAAGGTTGAGCGGACACGGAGGGATCTACGAAGTGCTGGCTGTACTGCTGTCCCTGGTCCGTCTGCAGGAGACGCCCAGGCACTTCATAGGTGTGGACCACCCGTGTCCTCGTCTGCTCCATGGACTGTCCGTTCGAGCCGCCATTCGTCCCGCGCATGCTCGCACAGGGGTTCCAGCATGTGCGTGGCGACCTCCCTGGTGGTGTTGTCCGGGTGGAGGGCGCCGGCCGTCTCCAGTCGCAGCGAGGTCCTTTCCGGAAGGCTCACCCGAGACCCTGCCGGCAGAACCCTCCGCTGGCCATTCCACGGTTGGACCGGAACCTCAGGGGACATCGGGGGTTCCGTCTGCGTTCCGCCCTCCGCCCGTGTCGGCTGGGGGCGACCAGGGCTTGCTTCCGCTGCCCTGCTGAAGCGAGGATGCCTGCCCTGGGCACGGCTCCAGGGGAACCGCCGGTCGGGACTCCGCCGGGGTGGTGGCTGGCAGGGTCGCTCGGCCCGGTCCCGGCTCCGCCGACCAGGCGACCTGTCCTGTTCAGTGCGGGAAGGCCGGGAGGACCGCTCCGGGTGGTCGCGGCCCCCCGGCCCCCCTGACGACACTGGACTTACCCGTCTTCTTAGTGGCGGCGGCGACGGGGACCGTCCTGCCGGACCACACCGTCCGAATGGAGGTGGGTCTGGGGTCCCCTGCCGGGAAATATGAGGCGGGGACGGGGCCTGTCCCATGTCGTCGTCACTGGCGTGCACCTCCAGCGCATCGGCTTCCGAAATCACCACGGCCACGCTGTCCCCTTGGCAGAACCGGTGGTGTCTGGCGCGGACATCGGCCCTAAAAAACCGAACTCCGCACCCTCTCGAACGTCTGGTCACAGTGAGGGCAATGAATCGGGGCCGGGTCCATCCTGCAGGGGGAAGAAAAAGAAGAGCATTTGGTTGTTTGTTGGCAATAGCGGCTTGGTCGGATTATCTTCCGGCCACCCCGAGTGACTCTCCCAGGAGCCAGCGCCCATGGTGGTGTAGAGGGCTGTCCCCCTTCGGGCTCCCCCCAATTCCGCATCGGATCCGGCTTTCGCTGCCCGGTCCTTCTGGGGCGGCAGCCGCCGTCGGATCCGGTGGCAGTGTCCCCTTCCCCGTCTGAACTGGTAGTGGTCCCTCCTCGGCTAACTGACCACCCACCCCGGCTGGCGGGTCCTCCCGGGTAGTGTCAGTTGACGGACTCGGTGGTAGCGTCACCTCCCAGTCCACTTCGGCGTCGCCCAGATACGGCTTAAGCCGGTTGGAATGAACCACCTTTACTTTGGCTCGAGGGGATTTTTGCACGCGGAACGTGACATCATCGATCTTCTGTGTCACCACGAAGGGCCCGTCCCACCAGCACTGCAACTTGGGCGTGCGACCCACTTTCTTGGAGGGGGTATACAACCACACATGTTGGCCAGGCTTATAGCTGGCACTTTCTGCTCGACGATCGTAATGTCGCTTTTGATATGTCTGACTCTTCCGCCGATGATGACGGGCAAACTCGTGGGCGCGCTCTATCTTTGTCCTCAACCCCTCCACGTATTCGTGCTCTATTGCGCCTGCCTTTGGTTTCTCCGGCTGGCCCACCACCAGGTCCAACGGAAGTCGCACTTCTCGGCCGAACATCAGCATGTTGGGCGTGAATTTTGTGCTGTCGTGCTGGGAGGAGCGGTACGCCATCATCACGTACGGTAGGTGTTCGTCCCAATCGTCCTGGTTCTCATGAACAAACAGGCTCAGCATCGTTTTGACTGTGCGGTTGAACCGCTCCACCATCCCGTCGGACTGGGGGTGGAACGGCGTGGTGCGGGTCTTTTGGACGCCGAGCAGCTTACAGGTGCCCTGGAAGAGCTCGGCTTCGAACTCCCTCCCTTGATCCGTGTGGATCTCGAGGGGAGCTCCAAACCGGGTGATGACCTGTTCGACGAGGACTCTGGCGACAGTCTGAGCAGTCTGGTCCGGGATCGGAAACGCCTCCACCCACTTCGTAAAGTAGTCGGCCACCACCATGATGCTAGAATTCCCTGTCCTCGTCCTCGGAAATCGACCCGTGAGGTCGATTGCGAGGCGCTCCATCGGAGCCCCTACCAGGTACTGTTGAAGTGGGGCCTTGAGGGGTCGAGGAGGTGACTTCTTTGACCCGCACTTGTGGCACTTTTGACACCACTCTTCTGCCTGGCGTCGCATCTCCCTCCAGAACACCGGAGCCTGTCTCAGCCGCGCGACAGTCCGGGTAATCCCCAAATGTCCTGAAGTCCTATTGTCATGCGCCAGTCGCAAGACGTCGTCGACTTTCACCCGTGGTACCACGACCTTCCATACCGGCGGTTCGCCATTGGGCTGCTCCCACTTCACCTGCAATACGCCCTGGGACAGCCGCAGCGTCTCCCACTTAGCCCACCAGTACTTCGGGCCTTCACACAGCGCCGAGACGTCCCGCCAGCTGGGTTTGGGGACCCCGTCTTCCAGCCACCGCACGATCTTGTCCAGCTCTAGGTTTTCCTGAGTTCTTCCTGGTCCCAGGCTTCCAGGAGCCCTTCCGTGGTGGTGGCTTCTTCCTGCCCAGCCCCCGTAATGGCTCCCACCTGCACCTCACCTGGTTGCGTCTTCCCAGCATCGCGCGACTGGCTCGGCTGCAAGTCAGCGTCCCGCTGAGCATGGGGGCTTTTTTTGGTAAAGCATTCTTGACTTGCTTCTTATGATCGCCCACACTGGCCACACGGGATTCTAGAGACGGCGTCGGCGTTCGTGTGCTTCCTACCCGCCCGATGTTCCACATCGAACTCGTAGCACCCCAGCCTCTGAATCCACCTGGCCGTCTGCCCCTCGGGTTCGCGGAAGTTGAACAGCCATCGCAGCAATCCATGATCCGTTCGGAGCAGGAACCGTTTACCAAGAAGGTTGTGTTTGAAATAGTGAACGAAATGGACCACGGCCAGCAACTCTCTCCGAGTGGTACAGTAGTTGCGTTCGGCCTTAGACAGGGTACGGCTGCCATAGGCGACCACTCGTTCACCCTCGTCCCCCTCCTGCGATAGCACTGCTCCGATGGTCCAGTAGCTGGCATCTGTGTCCAGGACGTAGCGGCGCTCTGTATTCGGGTAGCACAACACGGTTGCGGTGGTCAATGCGTCCTTGAGGTGCTCGAATGCTGACTGGCAAGCACTCGACCAGGAGAACGCCCTTTGGCTCTTGGTGGTAAGGGCATAGAGGGGGCGAGCAATCTCGGCGAAGTTCGCAATGAAGCGCCTGTAGTAAGACGCGAGGCCCAGGAAACTCCGTACTTGAGTCAGGTTTGCTGGTTTCGGCCAGTTCCTGATGGCCGCGACCTTTTCCGGATCCGTCCTTACTCCCTGGGCCGACACGAGGTGACCCAAGAAGGACACCTCCGTCTTGAAGAGATCGCATTTCTTCGGTTTGAGCTTCAGGCCGGTGGCTCGGAATCGCTCCAGGACCGTGGTCAGCCGCTTGTGGTGTTCCTCGAAGTCTGCCCCCCACACGATCACTACCGCCACCTGCCACTGCAACCCCCTACCCATCAGACGCTCAAATGTCGCAGGAGCGTTGCAAAGGCTAAAGGGCATAACGGTGAACTGGTACAGGCCGTTTTGCATCCCAAAAGCCGTCTTCTCCCGGTCACCCTGGTCCATGCCGACTTGCCAGTAGCCACTGGCCAGATCAAGGGTGCTGAACCACCTCGCCCCGCTCAAAGCATCAAGGTTGTCCTCGATTCTGGGGATGGGGTAGGCGTCCTTCATCGTCACCTCATTGACTTTGCGGTAGTCGACGCAGAACCGGACAGACCCGTCCTTCAGCATCTGTTTTACCTGCCGGTTGGCTTCTTGCCGTTTATGTATCGGCAATCTCCTCGGCGGTTGACGTATAGGCGTTGCTGTCCCTGTATTTATTGTGTGTCGGGTCAGTTCGGTCTGACCAAGTTTGCCGTCCTGGCCGGTGAATGCTCCAGCGAATTCCGTCAGCAATTCAGCCAGTCGGGAACGTTCAACACGGTCAAGGTTCGCGGCTCCTCGCTCAAGGAGGTCTTGCAGATGGGGCGGTACCTCTCTCTGGGCATCCGTCCTCTGTCCGGTGTCACCCAAAGGGAGGTGGTTGACGGCAGATCCTTGTTGCCCGTCCTCCAGCTCAATCACATCCAGACCCTCCATCGGTGAGAAGAGAGCCAAGCGGCTGCCTTTGTAGACCGTTACAGGGTCTGTCGTCGGGTTAAAAACCCGAACCGGCACGGTTCCATTGTTTGTGTCAACCAGGCCGGTAGAGACCGCGACCCGGCAATTGTCCGTAGCCTCCAAGCTGGGGTAAACCATCCCGACTCCCATCCGTAGTTCAGTCTTTATCTCCCCCGTGAGGATCGCCTCGTGACCAGCTGGGATTATCATGTTCTTCGTCACCTGCACTCTCGCCACCGTGGGTTTGTGCGTAAAACCTCCCAAGGGGACCGCCTTCCCGTTAATGATGACAGCGTTGTCTCCCCATCGCCATTCGCAGTGATACTTTGACAAGAAATCAATTCCGAGTATCACGTCTGGCTCGATATCGGCCACAGTAAAGGTGTGGTTTGCGCACAGATCCCCCCATTGTTAGTCGAAGTTGACCCCTCCTCCTTGGTCTCTCGGCACTGGGCCAGGCGTTGTAGATTCGCTCCGAGATCAGACTCACTGTTGCTCCGGTGTCTAGGAGGCAACGCACTGGTTTCCCCGCGATCCTCCCCGCCACGTAATTCGCCTGAGACGTCCCACCCGAGGCCGGCCTGGCCCAAACAGCCGGATCCGGAATAGGAAGTTTCGGTATTTCCTCTTTCTGTGGTCGTGGTTGGAAGGAGGCAGACTGCCGTTTCTGATGAGGGCAGTACCGCCTGATGTGTCCAAATTCGTGGCACCCATAGCACTCCACCTGGGCACGCGCACCTGGTATGTACACGGCCCAGGCAGCCGCTTTGGGTTGCTCGGCAGGGGTTGGAGGAGGCTGGGCTACCGACCTCGCGTCCTTAGCCAACGGTTTCCCTTTTCTGTTTTGCGCCTGCGACTCGAGAAATGCTTCCATTTCGGTCGCCAGAGTGACTGCTTCGGTCAAAGTCGTCGCTTTCCTGGAGAAGATGTGACGCTGCAGCTGTTCCTCTCGCAGGGCATTGCGGAAAGCCTCGACCGCCAAATCTTCACGGGCCTGTGTGGGCAGCTTCGGGTAGCTCTTCAACACCAACTGTCGGATGGATTGTCCTAGGCTACTGAGTGACTCGTCTCGGCCCCTCGTACGCATAGACAACTGAACCCGATGTAGCGGAATCTGTGCTGTCACCCCGAACCGCTACTCGAAGTTTTCCAAAATGGAGGAATATTCCTTCCGCGTTTCTGGTACCATATCCGCCAATGCCTCCTGAGCCGTGCCCTTTAGGTGAGATGCAAGGAACATCGCCTTCCCCGCCTCACCCCACTGATTGACTGCTGCAACGCTCTCAAAATGGATCAAGTAATCCGACCATGACGAGATCCCGTCAAACTTGTTGGGGAGCATCAGTGGTCTCCGACGCCCCGGCCCGAAGTGATCAGGCGTTGTAGTCCCCCGCTTGACTGGCACTTGGGGAGCGCCCCCCCCCCCTGCCTGCTTAGGGGCCGCCCAAACATCGGCAGCAACCGGGTCGGCCCCCCTGGGAGCACCGGGTGGTGACGTCCCAGAAGATCTCCCAACTGCAGTGGTGTACGGCCGAGCAGCCGGGACGGTTCCGCTCCGTTGGTGTGAGGACCAACCGTGCCGGCTCCACACCATTGGCTTGTGTGCGGAGCAACTCTGCCCCATTGACTCCCGTGCGGAGCAACCTCGTCGGCTCCGCACCATTGACTTGTGCGCAGAGCAACTCTGCCCCATTGACTCCCGTGCGGAGCAACCTTACCGGCTCCACGCGATAGACGTCCGTGAGGAGCAACCCTGCCGGCTCCGCGCCATAGACGTCCGTGCGGAGCAACTCTGTCGGCTCCGCCCCATTGACTCGTGTGCGGAGCAACTCTGTCGGCTCCGCCCCATAAACTCCCGTGCGGAGCAACCTCGTCGGCTCCGCACCATTGACTTGTGTGCGGAGCAGCTCTGCTCCATTGACTCCCGTGCGGAGCAATCTTGCCGGCTCCGCGCCATAGACGTCTGTGCGGAGCAACTCTGTTGGCTCCGCCCCATTGACTCGTGTGCGGAGCAACTCTACGGACTCCCGTCCATTGACTCGTGTGCGGAGCAACTCCACGGGTTCCACTCTATTGACTTGTGTGCGGAGCAACTCTGTCGGCTCCGCCCCATAAACACCCGTGCGGAGCAACCTCGTCGGCTCCGCACCATTGACTTGTGGGCGGAGCAGCTCTGCCCCATTGACTCCCGTGCGGGGCAACCTTGCCGGCTCCGCGCCATAGACGTCCGTGCGGAGCAACTCTGTCGGCTCCGCCCCATTGACTTGTGTGCGGAGCAACTCTATGGACTCCCGTCCATTGACTTGTGCGCGGAGCAACTCCACGGGTTCCATTCCATTGACTCGTGTGCGGAGCAACTCTGTCGGCTCCGCCCCATTGACTTGTGTGCGGAGCAACTCTACGGACTCCCGTCCATTGACTCGTGTGCGGAGCAACTCTGTCGGCTCTGCCCCATAAACTCCCGTGCGGAGCAACCTTGCCGGCTCCGCACCATAGACATCCGTGTGGAGCAACTCTGTCGGCTCCGCCCCATTGACTTGTGTGCGGAGCAACTCTACGGACCCCCGTCCATTGACTCGTGTGCGGAGCAACTCCACGGGTTCCACTCCATTGACTCGTTTGCGGAGCAACTCTGTCGGCTCCGCTCCATTGACTCGTGCGCGGAGCAACTCTACGGACTCCCGTCCATTGACTCATGTGCGGAGCAACTCCACGGGTTCCACTCCATTGACTCGTGTGCAGAGCAACTCTGTCGGCTCCGCCCCATAAACTCACGTGCAGAGCAACTCTGTCGGCTCTGCCCCATAGACTCCCGTGCGGAGCAAGTCCACTGGCTCCGTCCCATAGAGTCGTGCAGTGCAGGCCTGCTCCGAGTGGATGTCAGGACTCGCCGTACTGCGATAGTTGGGACGAAAGTACTGCTGGGGGAGATCCGCGCCCGGTTGTGCCGCCTGATGCGTGCTCGGACGGTTTCCCGCCCCCGCTATATGGGCAAATCCAGCCTGGGGGCGCCTTGAATGGGAGGCCACACCAGTCGTATCCATGTAAGCACCGAGTGGCGCTTCAGTACTATTTTCATGAGCGTAGGGATTGCGGGTTGCCCCAGGACGAAACCCCGCCCCCGCTGCATCAACCAGCACAGCTCGGGATCGTTCCGAATGGAACGAAACGTCTGCTGCGCCAGCGTCTACAGCAAGGGGCGGCCCCTCGCGGGACCTGGCATATGCGGCTTTATTACCAACAAACTGGGACATGTCCCGACGAAGCCCCGCCCCCGCTGCATCGGACAGCACAAGTCGGGATCGTTCCGAATGGAACGAAACGTCTGTTGCGCCATCGTCTACAGCACAGGGCGGCCCCTCGTGGGACCTGGCATATACTGTGTTGTTACAGAAGATCTGGGGTATATCCCGACGAAGCTCCACCCCCGCTGCATCGACCAGCACAACTCGGGATCGTTCCAATTGGAACGAACCGTCTGCTGCGCCGCCGTCTACAGCACGGGGCGGCCCCTCGTGGGACAGGGTACCAGTCATTGATGATTTATGGTAATGAGCACGCCCCCCCCCCCGCAGGGGTAGACGTACTGCAATGACTTAACCCCCCGCCCAAGTCCCGAAATTCCACTTTACCATCCCTCACATCCTCCCTCATGAGAAAATCCGTCCCCAGAAACCCCCTTGTTTGCCCTTTCCTCCCACCAAAATTCCCCGGACTATCCCGCAAAAAGGATTCCAACTCGTCCACCTTGACGAAGGTACTGCCGGCCGATCCACTAGACGCACCCTCCGTGAGCCCGCACTCCAGCCTGCCTCCTCGCCGTGTGGCGAGTTGGGTGCCAGACTTCCGTGATCTCCTGATTTCATTGCAGAAAATCTCTGAAAAAATACATGTTTTTCCGCCTTCTGCGTGCCGCCGCTGCCACCAATATAGCGTACGTAGAACGAATCTGGGGTTCTCACACGCACTCAAAAAGGACTCCAACACAGGTATACTCGTTTCTGCTGGTTCAGGCTGTTTATTCTTCACAAAAACGTACACCGCAAAACTATTCTCTTCAGCAACGAGGCAACAACAATACTACTGCGCATGCGCCGCCCGGAAGAACGGGCCTCCCGACCGGCCACCAGGGGCTCCACTGCGCGGCTCCACAGTGGAACCGCGCTGGTGCCCTCTGGCGGCCGACCGGCACGAACGCCACAATACATACAAACAAGGCAATCGTTCCTATCTCATAGATTTGAGGAGTATTTCTACTACTTTGTAAGATGCCACTTCATGCAACAGGAAAGGATTAGTTAGATACTTATATGATGGAAAAGATCGTATTGGTCACTGCTTGCTTACGATCTACTAAAGCAGCGGGAGTCCAAATACGAACAGCTGAAGAAGCATTAGAGCTTTCTTCACTTTAATTCGGGCGATTCACAATATAGTGCGCCACAAGAGTTTGCCACGGAGAGTTCATTTCCTCAGTGCAATGTGGGAAATGGGCAACAAATTCGCAGCGCGACCGGGACATTTGAAATTGTTCGTTTTTTTCTGGTCTGTAGTTTCGTAAGCTTATGATTCCAGTATCTGTTTGCCTCCCCCTTTTTATCAATATGGTGTTTTGTAAGGCGGCAGAACGCTATGCCCCAATCTATAACACATTTGCTAAGTTGTCTACTGACACTCATTCAAAAGAGCCATGTTTTGTCGACAGTAAACTTGAAAAATGGACTGTCCATGACAAATTCTTGGTGGCGCACTGCATTGTTATTCGCCCGAATACTAAATGGAGATCAATTGCTATACAATTATGATTTGACATCAGGTAGTTGGTGTTTGATTTCAGAAATGAGAGCATCATCACAAGTACAGAGTGGAGAGACTGTGCCCATGCCTAAAGTCCTCAGTGACCTGGAATATTGCCAGCAGCAGCTTAAGCAGTTCTACAAGGATACAACAAGCACCATCCCTTCACACCCCTTGCTACTCACCAGGACCGTGGATATCGACGAGTTCTTTGTTAATTTGGAACTCAGTAGGGAAGTAGCTGGACAGGTAATGCAGGGTGACCGTGTGAAACTATCCGGGGAAGAATTCCTTTTGGAAAAAGTACATACAGTATCGTTAAATACCTGGGAAGATATGTATAATCCAGACATTGTAAAAGAGTCCAAAATCATTCTCTCAGGTGGGGCCGGATATGGCAAAACCACAATTTTAGGGAAAATAGCGAATGCTTGGTCGGTAAAGGGTAAACTCGCGAAATTCAAGCTCGTGTTTTTGTTGAAGTTGAGGCAAATGCAGAAGTCGAGTTGTATCATAGATGCAATATTTGACCAGATTTTACCGAAGGATACCGATCTGACGAAATCTAAAATGAAATACATTATCGCCAATAACCAAGCCGACATAGCATTCTTACTGGACGGATTAGATGAGATTCCATCTAATGTTCTGAAATCTAAGAAGGGTGTGTACACAATCAAAGATATATTGCGAAACAGAGTCTTGATCAAAAGCTACGTGTTGGTAACAACACGACCACATATGATTCATTATGTCCTCAGTGGTTATCCACATTACGGAAGGGTTAAAACGTTGGGTTTTACAACTGAAAACAGAAACAAGTACATTAAATCCTATTTTCCTGATAACATCACATCGTCCAAACTTTTAATTTCTCGCTTACGATCCCAACCATCTCTTCATAGTTTGACTGAAAATCCAATTATCTCCCAAATGGTGTGCATCATTTGGAGGAATCAAGAGCCCTTGCCTCACAATTTAACATCTGTCTACGCAAAATTTGCAGAGACTCTTGTTAAGCGCCGATGTGCCGACAATTGGCGGCAACGACTGAACGGTGTCATGAACGACCTCGGACGCGTTGCATTGAATGGACTATTAGATTCCAAAAACAAAAGACTCGTTTTTGACCGAGTGGAATTTTCAGAATGTACCACAAGTTTGGATGACGGCTGTAAATTTGGTTTTCTGCAGATTGAAAATGTCACTAGTGGTCTTGATATAAAAGAAGCGGTTACGTTTCATCACTTGTCTTTTCAAGAATATTTTGCTTCACGTTACCTGATTCATTTGCTCGATAATGACAAAGCGACTTTCCTATTAATGTTAAAGCGGATCGGTGCTCGTGATCTTGGTGAAATGGAAACATTTCTTCGGTTTTGTTGTGGTCAGTCGCCGAAAGCGGCCAAGATTATCCTGAAGCATATAAGAAAAATGAATGATACACTTGAGCATGCGGCATTATCGCGGTTATTATTATTCGAGTCTGGATCAAGGAAATTGGTCACCGAGCTAGACAAACACCGTTTTTTGTTCTGTTATACCTTGGAGGACATGTTGTCATTGCGCTTTTATTTGCAGGCTCTTCCCAACAAACCTTCGGGGGAAACGACTATTGGCATATCTTGCAGTTCACATGAGGATATAACGCTTGCCGGTGAACTTCTGTTAGGTAACATTGACTTTGCCGAAACGATTATAATAAAATATACGGTATCTAAAGATTGGAACAAAGAAAGTCTTCTTTTAGAGGAAACACTTACATCTATGGAGGAAAAACTCCGTGCTCGATTGGTTTTGGCAGTTTTTATCAATGAGAGGTCAGTCTTTGATTTCAAAGAAGTAGCAGAAAGCATTACTCGTTTATCGCATATTCAAATCAAATTCGTCGGCATAGCGCTGGTGAAACTACCAATTCACAAAGTCCTTAAAATGGTCGATGCACTGAAGGGTTGCAGATTGTTTGGTCTGATGATTTATGATATCAACATGCACGGTCACCTCCTGGATCTAGCTCCATTAATTACTTCATCTCTTCAGCATATGACATGCCACAAGTGTTATCTGCTTGATAATGATGTCGAGAGCTTGCAGATACTTCTTATGAAGTCCGAAAAGAGCTTGGAATCACTCAATGTTGGCGGCAATGCATTCACTGTCGAGAACATGTATTATTTTGCGTTTCATCTTAAATATCATTTTCATAAACTTTATATGTTTATGCAAGGTAACTCAGTGCTCAGTGAGCCATATGAAATGAAACCACATCTTTTTTACGGGTTTACATTCGCAACAGATTTGGATTTGGATAATCTTGAGTTTCCGATTTAAAACCGATTGAACATCATCAAATGCATAATTTGCAAATGTGAGAAAACGTTTATTTTTTATTGCAATATTGTTTTTCTCGGAATATACAGCGTTCACTCAGCTACAATTTCAGCAGGTTAGTTGTTTAACACCTTTCTTTATTGTTTATCGTTTTTGTTGCTTCAAACGAACATAATGTACAAATTACAAATGATGTACTCTACCTGTAATATTCAAAAGCAGTATCCGTTGCACATTAATTGAATGGTATACTCGTACATCGAGTAGAAAGTTCAAATTAACAGTCTCGATCATGCGGACATAAATGATGACTTGAAGCAAATTTAGAAGATATTTAAAGCAATTGCCATTATGGAGAAAGTTGTTGATAAATGCAGTTTATATATTAGTTTCCTTTTATGTTTTGAACCGGAGTTATTGAACTTCATATAGAGAGGTTTCATGTTTTGTACAGTGTATACAGATTTTTTGTTAACAGACCATTCGATTGAATGTTGAAAAGGTCAGAAAACAGCAGCATTCAAATTTTTCCTTAAATTTCTTAAAAAAGTGTCTTAAATTATGGGGTTAGTGAAATCTTTAGATTAAATTTAGAGATATTTTAAATGTGATTCTTATCTTTATTTTAAAGGTTTAACCTAGGCAATAAACATATGCTAAGCCGGTTTTAAAGAAGTCTGTTTAAGATCGGTGTGGGAATGGACGCTCATAATGGCTCGAGCCGGAGGCGAAGGACATTATCGGTGACCAGGCACTACACCAGTCCTAAACGGACTTTTTCAAAACCTGCCGAGCACACATTTTTTTCCCTTTTAGTTAACGTTTCTTATAAATATAAGAACTACATAAGACACACATCTGTTAATTTAATGTAAATATTTCAAATATTTTTTTTATTGCATTCATTTAAATACTTTTCCAGTCAAAAATAAAAAAGGCTAAAATTATAAATTTCGTACGATTTTGTTCAACAATTTTACGAAACACCACACTAGCTATGTTATGGTATATCCCTCTCGCGATTAGTCGTAAACAACTTTTTATATGAAGATTGGCGCGCACGTGGCGCGTACTGCGGGATAGGGCGCAGAACGTGGCGGTGCCGATGTTGTATGAATTTAGGACTCGAGAAATACGGACTCAACATCGGTAGTATTTCGCATGCCTAAGTGACGTTTGTGAACGTTTACCAAATAAAAGGGTAAAACACAGGGACTACACTTCATTGCAGTCCAACTTTCATGTGACACCGGGAAAGTGTTTAAACCAGCCAGCGGGTGTTTTATAAACCGTTTAAGACTGGCCACGCGACGGGCTCTCGACCAATAGGAATGGGTGAACTGTCTTAGGTATTTATGAATGGAGGTTAACAGACGCTTCGTTATCTCAAACCACCCTAACTCACTAAGGTGTCGTCATTAAAACTGATTTTATAGACTGATTAAGAAACCAAAAGTCGATCTGTGTATCAATAATTGAATTACAGAATACCACCGTCAAGCTTTGACTTTAGTCTCTGGTGATTTGTAACGAATAGATGATGTCGTAGCTGTCACTGACTGGATCGCGAAAAGAGACGAAAAGAGTCCTTGTTTAAATGTTTGCACCCTTGTTATCTAAGCTTTATCCAATTGAATAGGAGAAGTTGAACATTTATGACTGACACTGACGTTTTTCTTGGACTTAGTTTTATTGCTATTTTGGAACGATTACACAATTTGTATATTAAATAGTCGGTTGGTCCTGTTTTCAAGCTTTCAATTTCCATGAAAACGATTGGGTAAAACGGAATTCATGACGTCAGTGTCGAAGAGATCGTGTTCCGTGATGCCTTGCCCATCCAATTATGTAAAACTTATTTCAATTTCAGTTATAAGGTTTCCACTGTAGCTTTCGTAGGTCCTCCCCATTAGGGCAAATTCAAAATCCTTACATTAAAAAATACCTTAATAATTGAAAACCCAACTTATTATATAGTGAGGGCCAACCATACAAAGTAAATGTATTGTGAATAAGGAGAAACAAAATGGTTTTCTCTTAAAATTGTATAAACGAACACTCTATGAGGCCATTGACTATTTTGGGATTAGTTTTAATAAGCGTATGAATTGGCTACCGGTTTAGTTGAATCATGAATAGACGTACGGATTTCAGTTATGGCTTGATATCGTGAAGGGTCCGTGCTACCCCATGTGGATGCCCACTTTGTTCCTATATGAGTTCAATGATGTAATTTGTTAATTGCTTTGCGACCACAGCAGAATTATTGGAACTCACTTTAAATTGCTGCCGATTAATGTTGTACAGTTTAAAACCCAACAGTGAGACTCTTTGAGAAATAATTATGTCGGATAATAATGTATGGGTCTGCAACGTCATTTTAACCCGCTTTCCCGTGGTTATTGTTTCTTGAAAAGTTGAACAAAGCAATTGACTGGAGCGGGGTTTGAACCTGCGACCTCCGGATTACCGTTCCGTTGCTCTACAGACGGAGCCATCCAGCCCTATGTTGGCGGTTCCCAATTCGCGCACATCTCTGTTGAAAGGGCGCTAATCAGAAGCCAGACACCCGTATATGCCATGCAGCCAGGGATCACACTAAAAGTCAAGATGCAGACCTGGAGAATAGCAAATGAGAATCCGCCAATCCCCCGATTCGCCGATCATACTCAGTTGGACGTAGAGCACCAGCACGGTAATCCGAAGGTCGCAGGTACAAAGCCCGCTCCAGTCGATGTCATTGTTCAACTTTTAAATAATTGTGACGATTCAGTTTCCCTTTGTGGTTCATTTTGAAAACATAACAATCAGTTATGTTAAAATTTCAATGAGATACATATATGTTAAAATCTTATGGATTTCGTGTTTTTCAAAATGTATATACACAGCCTTCTTTAAATATTTTGGTTAACAAAATATTTCACCAGTATAACCATTTTGTAAAGAATTGTTGTATGGGTTAATTGCATCAATTTTAATAATGTTGTCATGTCATGCTATGTCAAGATACTTGTGATATTAAGTGCCGACTCTTATTAACTCGGGGGTGTTGCTTAGCCCCAATAAAAGTTATATCATGTTATATCCTGACTTTTTTTAGTTCAAACTGTACTTTGAAATGTTGTAGCTGACTGGAATGGGATTCAGTGTCTTTCCTAACTTGTATTGCGACATTACCTTGTATTTTTCCTTAACTAAGTTTGTGATATGTCCAATATTCCTTTCGCAATAAGTCTAAAATAGTACTAATCAACTGAAAATGATACGCTTTGATTCGTTGGGGGTAAGGGGCACGTAGGGATACAAAAATAACCATTCCCAATCACAAAGCTAAACCCGAATCCAAACCCAAGCCCACATCCGACCCATTCCCAAATTAACCCAAACCCAAATCAAACCTAAACCGAAACTTAAACAGAAACCCAAACCAACACCCAACCCAAACCCGAGCCCACACCGATTCCCAAACCAACCCAAACCCAACCCTAAATATAAACCGAAACCCAAACACAAACCCAAACCCAAACCAACACCCAACCAAAACCCAAACCCACACCCATTCCTAAACCAACACAAAACCAATCCTAAATCTAAGCCGAAACCCAAACCCAAACACAACACAAACCTAAACAAACCCAAACTTAAACGAAACCAAACCCAAACCCAAACCCAAACCAACACAAACCCAAATCCAAACTTAAACCGAAACATATTAAACTAAAATTAATACGAACCCAAGCACAAGCCGAAACCCAAAACATAACTAAAAACCAATCATGAATCTCAGTCTAAACTCGATCCCGAGCCCGAGCCCCTGCCAAACCCACAACGCCGTGCCCATAACACCAACTCAAAACACTAACCCACAACGACAACCCACAACCATAAGCAAAACGCAATCTGTCAACTCCAACCAACGACTCTAACCCACAACGTCAACCCACTACACTGACCCAGAACACCAACCCACGACCATAAACCAAAGCGCAACCCACAACTCCAACCAAAGACTCTTACTTTCAACGTCAACCCACTACACTAATCCAGAACACCAACCCACAATATAACCCAACTTCACGCAACCCCACAACCCCAACCAACATCTCTTACCCACATGCCAAACCATAACGCCAAAACGAATCCACAACGCCAACCCAAAACACCAAACAACTACACCAACCAACTACACTAGTACCTCAAAATTAACCCACTACACTAACAAACAATACTTACCCACAACGCCAACCCAACCCACAACGCCAATTCTCAATGCCAATCTAAACCACAACGCCAACCGACAACACCAACCCACAACACCAACCGAAATGCCAAATTACAACGCCAACCGCAACACCAGCCCAATACACGTACTAGTATGTACCAATGCATGTACTAGCACGTTTGTTTATGATGTAAATCGAGGATTTTCGTTTGTTCCTCTTCCGTTTTTCTTTGTTTGTACTCAAACTTTTTCGCAACAGCTCTCATTAGTTTTGTACACGTTTACTAATCGAGGTCGTCCTCTACTTGGTTCCTGTCTTCGATTCACCGATGATGTTGCACGTGTGTGTCCTCGATTTACACCATAAACAACGCATCAAAACGGGTACATACCTAAGTTCCCCAACCCTAACCTTAGTCATCTAACCCCTAACCCTAGCCCTAACCCTAACCCTTATCCTAACTCTAACCCTAACCCTGAGGATTCTGGGGAACATAGGTTTTGGGGAACATCGGGTAGGCCCCATCAAAACCAACCCATTAACAATACTACAGCCCGGTTAATACTTCACGCGAAAGCAAGTGCGAAGCGAAATTCATATCGTCAATAATGGTGGACGCGCTTCGAACGTATTGTGGACGTCACGAATTTCGCTTCGCTTTCGCTTTCGCGTGAAGTATAAAGCCCGGTTCATACTCGGCGCGAAAGCGAAAGCGAAGCGAATTTGACGTCACCAAGCCCTCGAAATAGCTCCACAGCGAAATTCGCGGCGAAATATACAAAATGTTGCGATTAATAATCGCATCGCAATCAGATTCGCTCAAGTTGAAATGATTTCAACTTGAGCGAAAGTTCGCAAAGTTCTCAGCCAATCAAATGGCACCATTTTATAATCACTGGAGGGCGGCCTTTTAAGCCATAACAGAAAAGACTGGTGCCGCAATAGAAAGGGCATTCCTCATCACATATGTAGTCTGGGGGACTACCTGAGCAGACGACAACTTGCAAGTGATTGCGTGCGTGCTTGCGCCCGCCTAGAGCCGGCCGACCGGCCGAGCGCTTGCGTATACTGGACCGACCGTATACAGTACAGTTGCATGATGGAGCCGGAGGTTGCCGACGGGGATGTGTCTGCTTGCTCCAGTTTTGTCACTAAAAACACTATAAACGCAGAAAAGCTAGTAGAACTTGTGAGAGGTTTCCCGCACTTGTACAACACATCACTCGTAGACTACAAGGATCAGATAAAGAAATCCAACAGCTGGAGGAATATTGCCCAGACTATCGGAGAAGGGTACTCGCCGACAGGCAAGTTCAACTTTCAATTTTGGTTGGCCTGTGCTGTGTCATGTGTGTGGATAGCCCCATAAATGTGGCCTATTTACTGGACTGCCTCCGTAAACATAGGTCACACATCCACATGTACAAAAACGTGTCGCACTTTGCCAAATTTTGATTTTCACATTTCATGCATTTAGGCTTAGTTTGTAGGATTGTTTTGCTTTAGAAGCATACTCACCCTCTTTATAATTATAGGCTAGTCAGAAAGTGCTGCCTTTTTCAGATGTCTAATTTTTGTGAAATTTCATGTTGAAATTTTGATACGCAAACGTGTAAAAATGAATCTGGAAATTTCACGAAAAATATACATCTGAAAAAGGCAGCACTTTCTGATTAGCCTATAAAGAGGGTGAGTATGCTTTCTAATTTAAGCAAAAAACCCTACAAACTAAGCCTAAATGCAAAAATCAAAATTTAGCAAAGTGTGAGTGTGACACGTTTTTGTACATGTGGATGTGTGGCCTATGTTTACGGAGGCAGTCCAGTAAATAGGCCACATTTATGAGGCTAGTGTGTGGAGATTCCTTGCTGTTGTAAAATAGTATGAGAGATGTTGCACCCCAACTGTGGCAACCGTGCCGACTATGGCTCATACATCCTACTCGGTCCCAGTCCCATAGTACAGGGTGGCTAAAAAAACAAAACCGAGATATTATTGATAATTAGGCCTAGGCTAGGGCCTACATGTTACTGTAGGCCTACTAGTACTAGTGTTAGTAATTAGCATTAGTACAGAAGTAGGGCACATGTGAATCAAAGGGAGATATCCTCTGTTAGGGTTGAATCTCCTCTTTAAAATTACACCCTCGGCCTAATAAGTAATATCTCTGGGTTTTTTATCCACCCTGTCATGCCTGTAGTTTGGCTATTAGTGCCCAACTGTATGGTTAAACTATGTATTAAGACCAGGGCTAGGCTGTACCCAACAACTGAATGAGCCATATCCGCCCTAGGATAGGATATAGCATAATTGGCGTAGTGGCACAGGGGGTGACTGCTAGGTCCAACTATCAGGCCACACAAAATTAACTTTTCCCCACAATAGTGGTTTACTGCTGTATGGCTCATTTTACCATGTTTACAAATTACAGAGGAAGTCTAGTAATATTTGAGCCAAATTTATGGGGCTATTAAAAAGTAACCAAGAGCTTGAACTCTTGAAGTTGTGTTTAAATGGTGAGTGACCCTATGTACAGTTGGTCTTTACTTCTCATAAGTTGATTGATTGTGCCCTTGAATAATAGTTTATTTGTTTCTTTTAATCAAAGTCATTCCTGTTTATCTCTCAGAATGTCAAAAAAGATTCAAAGGATTGAAAGACACATATTTGAAGGAGAGAAAGCGTCTGAGGACCTTGAAGAGTGGGGCAAGTGGGAAGCATAAGAAGCTGTGGACATATTACTACACAATGGACAGTCTCTTAGGAGAGTTTCAGGATTTAGTGGAGTAAGTATTCAAGCCCATCCAAATAAATAATATTGTGTGAGGTGGGGAAATAGTACATTTTCTTTGCCCTTATTGCCAAAAACAGGAAGGGAATGAGGGGGTCCTTTATTATGCCCTTGCCTTCATATGCAGTCATTCAACAAGTAGATAACTGGATAATTGTTTTGCTTTGATGTCACATGTTGGTTTATATGGTTACTTTGTGTTTCAGCTAGATTTGATCAGAATTTTTTTTTTTGTACAGCTGTACTGTACGTACTCTAATCTTGCAAAAGCATAGAAAAAAATACAGCTGAAATTACTGCTGCTTTGAAAAATAACATACATGTAAATAGGCATTGACTTTACAATTTTTCTTTTTTAGGAATTGCCTTCAATTTTTTCCCTTTTTTTTAAAGAAAAAAAAGAGAAGATTCTCATGATTTGCTTTTGTGGGTCGGGTACATGTATCTGGAAATGGGTAGTTTTAGACCCCAACCAGTTGCAGGAGTAGGAGGCGTAGTGGAAAGGGGACTGTCATCTGCTGTGTAACCCATTTCAAAAGTCTCCTCTTTGTTCCCCTTTTTTATTTCAACCTTTAGAACACATGGCAATATTGAAGTTTGCTTCGAAGAGCCAAAAGATGACACCAGTAGTGGCACAACAGGAAACGAACTTCCATGCTCGAATATTCTTGCTGTTCCTTACCCACCCAAGAAGCGAATCCAGGAATTTGATATTTTGGAAGATGCACTCTTGAAAAGCATCAATGCCACAAATGAGGATAGCTTGTTTGCCCAATCAGTTGGGCAGACTTTGCAAAGGTTGGGCAATGCCCAGAAAGCTTTGGCAAAAATGAAGATAATGCAGATCCTTTTTGAAGCCGAAGCAAGTTCCCCCGCAGAATAGTAAAATCTAAAAACAAAACACAATTCTAAATTATATTTAAAGGGAAGATACAACATTTGCAAATATCAAAAAGCGAAATGATCAAATTATCGCGAAATACCTTTCTGAATTGTTAAGGAATGATCAAATTGGGCAAACAGGCTTTCCTCATTTGTAGCATCCTGTTAAATCGTGGCTCCAAGTGTGCTGACATTTTCAAGAAAAATTGTATTTTTTCAAAGCTGGTCGGCCGACCAGCGTTGGAAAAACTGGCTTTTTTCAAAACTACCCCAAATTTTTCATATTTAGAATTCCAAATTTTCTTTGCAGTTGATTACACCATTTAAATGGTCCGTGATTACACACCTTTCCTATGAAGGGGTACAAACCTTCTAGACTGTTTTTTTTATACCTTTCAATTTTCCAAAGTCTACAAATTGCTTCGTTTCATCTTAAGGGGTGTCAGGGAGCCAGACAACAAGAACATGATTGATTTTCTTGGTTTTTCCAGCATCTACAAGCCCAAAAGTGAAACAAGTCAGTTTAACAATATTTGTTATATGACCAACATACAGACCCTTGTCATTTGATTGGTGGAACTCACATCACATGACATTCGTTATTGCTCCCATTCACGCCGCGGCTCAAAAAGTACTATCCGCCCATGGGGAATGGGAAATACTATTGAACAGTTAAGATCATAATGCGGTATTTGTGTGCAAATGCATGCTGGTGTGCGCGTTCAGCGTTGCGCGTAGCGCGTATTGTTCCAATGAGCCAGTGCTACAGCATTTTTTTGTAAAGGGGTGGTTTGGAAGAGAGAAATACATTTTCCTCCAGTTTTGTATTGAATAAAAGTTCACATATATATCAAATGACAAGGATCTTTATGTCAGTTATATAACACAAATATTGAATGGCTTTAAATTGTGAAATGGGAGGAATATTCTTGCTCAGTAAACTCGGGAGTTTTCCAGTTCATATAGAAAAGTCCAGGTTTTTAGCTTGCAATAATATTCCTCCCATTCCACGATGATCCAGTTGTCAGCCGAGATTTGAAGAAAAACAAAGTAAAAATAAATAGCCGTGTCGCTGCATCACTTTTGGGGCAAGCTCCATACCAGAAACCAAAGACTTTTTTTGGCCTTACTATTGTAACCGGGGAGAGTGAAATATATTAGTTTTAAAATGCGGCACTCTCCTTACAACCGAGTGGTATTTACCGGTCAGGTATTTACAAAAAGAATTATAGCAGGAACTTTGGGTATGCACAATAACATCATTCAGTACTGTTATTGGATACAGGGAACATGACTGAAATTGTGGCAGCATGATAAAGGTCTATGGAGTACGGAAGTGAATACGCCATGCGCACAAAATTGCAACGTTTTCGACAAAAATACACTTAACAATATTCAGTCCTGCTGCCACATCACTGAAATTGAAAGTGTTGTTGTTCCCTTTAATTTAAATCATATTTGTGGTACTTTTTCTTTGATAATTTTGATAAATTTCATAACGTTCCACTTTTCAACGGTGTCCACAGGTTTTTCACCCTATTCTTCTATGACACTGGTCCTTAAAATTGAAATTAAAACAGAGTATTATTCAATTATTTAATGTACATTCACCTCACAGTTAAAAAGAGATCTATGCATTATTTATTGTAATATAATAATTTAAGCTTTATAGTGTGCACAGAGTACATGTAGTTTGTCATGTCTGTATACTAATTTATGATTTTGTTTAAAATTATTATGATATTTTAATATATTTACAACTTCTTGAATATGATTACAAGTGTAATTTCAATTTTACAACAGGCAATGAAATAAAAAGTTATGTTAAGAATTTAGAAGTTTTGTAAAGCGTGTTTTTCTGTTTATACACAGAAGGTCAGTACAACTCCAAGGGTCCTTCTTCTTGCCATTATGTTCAGTAATACATTTTGTTTGGATGTCATTAAATTTTAATCTTGTTACCTCTGCTTGCCTTTAGAATAATAAACATCATCAGGTCAAGTTTATTTTACAAAATCTTCATAATTACAAGATGGCCCTTTAAAGGTGTGACAGGCATAAATTTACATAATTATAGCACTTGCACAGTGCCCTTGCTTGACATGTGTTAGTTAACAATCTTGCATGCACCATCAGAGTGACCGATTTTCAGCTAGATCTAACAATTGTTTTTGAAAAAACGAAAGTAGCAGAAAATATAGCACTATCATATTTAAGCAGATTTCTAGCAGAATTCTGTAAAATTGGTGATCCTAGCAGAAAAAAATGTTGTACAAGTTTCAATCGCTTCAAACAAACCCTTGAACAGCGGGAATACACATGTAGGCAGGCCAGTCTAAGAGTAGCAGCTCTCTGTACACCTACACACTGTGCAGTAAAGTACGTAATTGGAATTTTAGACGGGCAATATAGACACGTGCCAATTTAAAAAAAAATATTTAAGATTTCTTTTTTATGTTGAAGGTTTTGTGTAATTCTAGGTAATTTAGCAGATTTTTGTAAAATCTGGAAGAATTTTGAAATTGATTTAGCAGAATTGTGTGATTTTCATCTGGTCATCGCTAGCCCTATGCAAAATAAAACAATAAAACTACCAAATTATGATGAAAAACCTTACTTGACTGTACGCGAATAAGAGTCTCAAGCATCCTGTGAAATCATGGCACCAACAACCGCCGTATATTACCTTTAAGCTTCAAAGATACACACACCCCACTTTCAAATGTCATGTAATTGGAAGCAGAAATATTATTTCGTTGGCGCAATCACTGCAGGGTGGACTGCAAACTTAACACAAAAAGCAGGATTAGACTACAGTGTATTAGCAGGAGTTTGTGATGTGAAGCCTCGTCTTACATGGGCATACTGCCAAGGGACTTCTCCATATGATGATACAAAATACTCACAGAAACTTTCTCTTATGGTTGCAGAGATAAGACTGTAGTTGTTACTACCAAGGTGTTGGATCTCTCTCATTCCATCAGCTTCAGTAACTTCATCCCGCCAACCTCCTGGAGCAGTTGTGCCATTTTCACTCTCAGTATCTGTGAAATTCTGCGGACAGTAATGCCTACTTTCTCCAGGTACTCGCTGATCGGCACCTTTTAACCAGTTGTGGAGGACACAAGTGGCCTTGACTATGGAGATGACTTTAGGGATGTTGGCATGGATGGGACGGCGAAATACTCGCCATCTTGCAGCTAAAATACCAAAGGTATTTTCGATAGTTCTTCGTGCCCGGGACAGCCTGTAATTAAAAATGGCTTTCTTCTCTTCCAGGTGTCTTCCAGGATAAGGCCGCATGATGTGGTGCTGAAGCGGAAAAGCTTCATCAGCTGTGAACATATACGGTACTTCTTCTTCACCCCCTGGGAGCCTTCTTGGTGCCGGAAGCTGTAGGCAACCGCCTTCAAGAGCTCGTCCAAAGCCCGACGATGTAAAAACACCACCATCGGAATTGCGACCAGGGCTGCCAACATCTAACATCGTGAAGCAATAATTAGAATCGCAGGCTGCCATTAAATTAATGCTAAATGTATGTTTATAGTTAAAGAAGGTTGAACCAGAGAGGGCAGGACACTGGATAACAACATGCTTGCCATCTATAGCTCCACAGCAATTTGGGAAGTTCCATCTCTCTTCAAAGCCCTTGCTCATTTTTCTCCACTCATCTGGTGTAGATGGTGCTACCATGGAAGAAGTACTGAGGACATCCCAGATGGCATTTGTTGTTTCCTGGATGATGCCACAGATGGTGCTTTTGCCAACCCGATAGTGGAGAGCAATAGACTGTTGATCATTTCCAGTGGCAAGATATCTGTAATGAAATAAATGATACAAATTAGGGCCCCTGTTTTGGTTTGATCAAATTAGGGTCAAAAATGTTGTTTTTTATTGCTCAAAAATCACCTTTACCAGTTTACAATCAAAAGCAGACTTCTCTCAATTCTAATGACACCCGTTTTGCAATTTTGAACAGATTCTTAGGGTAGAAATCAGGATTTTCCTGCTCAGTTTGTGCCTTGCAATTCAGCGCGCCATGTGTGCTCACTGTACATTGCGCGGTGATCGCCATCTTTATTTTCGAGTCGCATGTTGTCACCGCGCTGTAATGGTAATTTTACTCCCAAACTTCCCTCAAAAATCAAAACCCTGTCCCCTCTCATGACATACCTTTTTATTGAGAATGTCGCCAACTAGTTTGGTTGGTCCAGTAATTTTAAAGTGGATTTTCTTCCCTTTATAGGAACCGGGCCCTACACTACATGATCGCCAAAATTAAAATAAAAATCAAAATTTAAAATAAAATAAACCCCTTGTTTATCCTAAAATTAATGATTTATAATCGGAAATGTATAAGTTGGAGAAATGCCAACACGTTTCAGACTCACCAGTAATTACATGGAGTGGATATTTTTCGAGAAGACGCTGAGGAAAGAATTTTGCAACCTGACAGCTGACGCCACTTTTTTCTTCATCTCAATTAATTGGTCAATGAAAAAGTTGAAAAGACATGAATCTGAAGAACTTAAATTTTTGAGAAACATTTCCAATTTTCTCAGGAAATGGTTGACTCTCCATAGACTTTGTACTCAACTGTTGAAGTGACGTCAGGTTCCAACATACTTTTTGGTGCTGGCTTAGTTTAATATTAACTATTCAGCCTTCAGATATGAGAATAAAAACACACAATCACGATCGCGAGACAGCCGCACAATGCAAAGGAACATGGCGCGGCGGTATCCTGTTGGTTTGTTTACATATCTATCGCCCTCAAGAGTTTCCACTTAAAAAGTAAACAAAGGGATAAGACATACCGGAGGGTCATCGACAGTCGTTCGACTTCACTTATCGGCCAGGCGTGGGTACGGTGATGATGAATTTTTGGGGCAACTAATTTCAACAAACTTTCAAACTGGCAAGGATTTATTCGAAATGAACTAAAAAACGTAGCGTGGTCCGCCAGTATCATCTCACGAACGAGCGTGTGGTGGGCTCCCTCCTGTTGCCGTAATTGATTTATCTCACGAACATAAATTGACCTCGGCTTATTCATTCTTTGTTTTCTTTTCCGCAAGAGATGCGCGGCAAGTAGAATTTGTTGAGGTGCAAGCCCCGCCATCGTTGTGGTTGTTGCTCAGAGAATTGCTAGTCGCGATAAAATTTCCTTTGCGGAAATTCGCAAGAAGTATGAACGAGATTTTTCGCTGCGATTTCATCGCGTAAATTCGCTGCAAAATATCTGCGCTCGCCCCGCGATTTCGCCGTCCACAATTCGCTTCGCTTTCGCTTTCGCGCCGAGTATGAACCGGGCTTAAGCCGGGCTTAACCAACCACGCAAACCCACAATGCCAACCCACATCAACAACCCACATCACCAACCCACAACCAACGCCCATAATGCCGATCCACAAATTTATGAAAACTAGCGCGCATCTGCTCCCCCGGATACGCTACTGCGCGCTTAAACACGGTCATCCCGTCAAAATTGAGGCACCTTCGTCCTAAGAAACGCTGTACCTTTCATTCCGTATGTTTCATAAACGTTTTCGAGAAAAAAACAGGGATAATTGTTTTTCTGCCAAATTTGTGAATGGAGAAGCAGGAAAAACAGCCCAAACGTACGCTATTTTTTAAAGACCCGTCATTTTTAACTTGACGTGTCAAGAAAACCAAAGGTCATCGCACTTAGGGGCGAACGGCTTTGTAAAGTGAAATTATTTCTCTTTCTTCCATTTAAAATTAATTAAGATTGGCTCAAAATCCAGGGATCATTTTTCTCTCAACCTTTTCTTCCAATAAGCACCTTTCTATAAAGGAGCCCAAGTAAGCCTGGCTAATAAGTGTCACTTAACCGGTCAAGTCGCCAAGTCTCAGCTACATTTCTTCCACGTTTCGTGCTTTTCCCCGAAAATGTAATTTTTTTACCCAGACATATTGAATAGTCATGGTTTGATAAGACATTGAATATTAATCAAATTAGGTTTTGCCCTTCACCGACGTTTAAATATTGAACATTGAATATTGTCACATTATCTAAAGAAACCTGTCGTGTTTTAGAACCATCTTTAAGGTTAGATCCGTTCCACATGTACATCTGAGATCATTGCTTTGGTGAGTGCAACAGAAACAAATATAAAACAAATGGGAAGTATAACATTTCCCGTGGTTGCAAAATTAATTCAGGCCTTCATACATTTTAGGTTATAACATGAACAATAAGCAACTATTACAAACATGTACAAACGTGAACACTGTGTGGGAAATAGGTCTCTTTATTAACATGCAATCTGCATGAAAATTATATAATTCAAATGCTGCATAAAAATAAACCAGTAAAACAATGATATCTGAGTACAAAAATGCCATCTTGTGCATTTTCTCTTGTAATGTCCTGGAAAGGTAAGCTGGACAATCTGGATAACATCAATCACCCAGACCCCACTTTGTAAGATTTCTTTGAATTCATGTCGCAAATCAACAAAACTTTCGTATGTTGAGGGCACCTCCAACACATTTCCACATGTATGATCAATTGGCCTTCTTTAAAAACCGGTCAGCTGAGTAAATATCACGTTGATGACATTCTCTGAAAGGACATCGGACCCTGTACAATACCGCAAAAATCTCAGTGACACATATCTCTTGAGATATATTCCAACAGATTGTTCATTTGCTGTACATTCAGGAGGAAACTGCAACATAGCAATAACCTTCTTGGATGAAGGCTGCATTTCCTCATAGAGATTGAGAAATTCAGTTGAGATGAGGTTACCATGAAGTGATTTCATCACTGGCTGTATGCAATCAGCTATGAATCTTGGCTTCTGAACGATCTCTTTGTGCCCTATTTCCGAAATGATATTTGATAGTTTGGTTTTGATGTCATTTTCTTACAGTCATATTCCCCCAATATTTCAACAAGTTCCTCGTTGTAAGAAGACAATTCCTGCAGTGCAGCTTCCAAGACATTTTTCTTACTCTCAGGAATGTACTGCAGGAATGCTGATTTTGTGTCAGCATCACTTGATCCAAACAGTGCTGTTTCCATGAATAATGGGGACAGTCAAATGGGAAAATATCTAATGTCAACCCATCCCTTAACAAGTATTCTTGCAACAGCTTCCCACTCTTTCTCCCCAAAGTCATGCCTAATCACAGGTAGTTTGTAAGTGTTCCTGGTGGTCATCTCTTCGTAAAATTCCTCCCAGAATTGAGTGACTGCATCCTTTTAAATCCCACTAGCTAGGCCCGCCTCCATCTGCCCACTCGGAAGTATCATATGCACAGAAATATTTGTATCAATAATACCATGATTCGAAAATGAGTTGATCATGTCTCGCACAACTGCTCCCCTCCTGATCAGAATAAACTCTGTTTGTGGTATTGACTGCTTCGGGTGGTGTAGTAAAACTAGCCTTCCGAGGTGATCCATGAAGCATTATATTTCCCCGAGGCAAAACTGCACGATATAAAGCAGTCAATATTTGTTTTATAACACCTCTCCCACATATTCTGCTTGATTTTAAACGATAACTGATAATTGAATCTGAATACAAGAATAATATAGTTCTATTTGAATGCGAAATTTGATGAGAACTAAAAATGTGTTTGTGGACAAACACAAGCTGTTTCGGATATTTGAAATATTCTGTGCACGTGATGAAAAATTAGTGACGACACTACAAATGTTATCTAAAACAGCACTTGTCAAGTTACAACCAAATCGAAAATTATAGTTCGGTCGTTATAGGCCTATTAAAGATCAAAAAGCCCCTATAAATAAAGGACCTTACTTGACATTTGATGATGACATCACATAAATTTCCATCTATAACACATCCCTGTGAACCCAGTTAGCAATGGATGGTTGGTCCAACAGCGGTCCTCCGGTGGCACCACCGTTGGGCCGCGGGTGGCTGCCGCGGCGGACCGCCAGCAAAATGTCCGCCGGCAGTCCGTCGGTCCACCAGCGGCAAATAAGTGGCTGCCGTCGTAGGGCCGATGGCGGACCGTTACAGTCATTTATTACTCAGTGGCTGCCGAGTGCTAGCCTCCGCTGGACCGACATCGGTCCGCCTCAAAATCGGCAAACGGGCGGCTGCAACTGGCCGTCCGCTGGGAGTCCTTTGGCGGTCCCCCAGATTACAATGTATAACCAATCGGTTGCCACCCTTCAGCCGCTCAAATACCCCCCCCCCCCTAAAACAAAATTAAATTAAAAAAAAAGTCCTTCACAGAAAAGAAATCACAGAAGCTGTTGTTTTAAGTAAGACCGATGTACTACGTTAAAAGTACACTTTATTTCTTCCATAAAAAGTTGGCAACAAAAATATTTGCATTAAAAATAACACTATTATTCTAACACAAATCGCCCTTCACCATATAAATAAAAACATATAAATAAGTCGAGTTCACCTCTAAGTTTTCGTCTTTTGTATAAAAGTAATAAACTTGGCATAAATGATGGCATTAAAATGATGACTCGTAATTTGGCAAAAGCTAACCCTGAATGTTAAGTATAAAAATCAAGTTAGTTCCCTCTGTGATAGTAAATATAGTCAGTTGATTTTAACTTTATACTGTTGGCACTAAAATAATGATTTGTAAAATAATGATAACAAAATAGCACACGTTACATATTATGACAGAAGTAATGTGCTTGTGCATACCAAGTTTTAACCCAATCGGACTTGTACAAGTTTCCGAAGTTAAAGTCATTTAAAAAAAAATATCACGTCACGTGACAAACAATAATAATATAGTTCTATTTGAATACGACATTAGTTGAGAATTAACTTGCACTTTTTCTAACTACCCCTTCGCGAAATGTTGGAACCCAGCTCTGTAGCGATCGCGCTTGGAAACAATTCGCGCAACGCGCAATAAACACACCCCTATGCATTTTTCACACAGTGCGTATCCGGCTCGTTCGTGTGACGTCACCTCCAGCACTTTCTGCACGATTGGGACCGGAAGTTAACGCAACTCGAGCGTTTGTAGCCAATGGGCGCTAGTAATCAATGGTGAGCGTGCGTGAATGACATTTTTACGAATCGGATAGTACTTTGGTTGCTACGGGTATATTATTTTGGTTCCTATGGTATAGTACTTTTGGCCGTGCACTGAAAGATAGCAAAAATGAAAAGCACCATGTGACTCGCTCTCGGCCAATCAAGACACAGAATCTGTGGGCGAGGTGTTATAATATCACCAATCTGGTTCTGATTAACTGGTGTATTTGTTGGTCCAAATGTGATTGTTGGGGTGTCTGGGGGAGGACTGGGTGAGCGAGGAACATTCCTGTCTGATTTCAACTACATTGCCTACATTCTCAAAAAGCAAGGGCAAGTCTTGCTCTTCGCCTGAGTCATACGACTCAATGAAAATTGTTTTTCTTTTGTTATTGTTTGAGTTTTCATTCTGACTTTCAAGGGTTCGATCTTTTCTTTTGTCCTCAGGTAAAACCTCAAAATTGGCATTTTTGATTGTTCATACAGCTGGCCGACATTGATTTCATCACACATTCCTTTCTGCCGAAAGTCGCAAATATCAAATTCATAATTGGACGGGTTCCCTTTAGATGACACTCCATCTTTAAAAACAATCATTGAGCAATACCCAATAACTCAGCCCGCCCGGTCGTTTTCAGCACTGATAGCTGTCTTGTACCCCCACCTTTCTGTTTCCGATCTTGTTTGTAGGTTTGTGATGTACAGTCTGTCACCACTCCAAATTTGGCTAATTCTAAAAATTGGGAATGGGAACCCCGGATCCTATAATACACACCAACAGACACAATAAATGACAAGAAAGAACAAACTTCTAATATTTCCAATTATATTAACAATCTTCAGATCAGGTGAATTACTTCCAGCTTATTAAATCAATCGATGACAAGATCATAAAAACACTTATGTTCAATTAATCAGTTAAATTACTACCAAATTATAACATCAATCGATGACAAGGATCATAAAAAGTACGTTTAATCAATTAATTACAAATCCTAAAAAAAAAAATACTTTTCAGCCGATCAGACACTATCAATTTGTTTCCAAATGTAACTCCGTTACCAGACTTCTCTTAATTATGTACAGTTCGGGCCCTTCCCTTTTACCAGTTTCTACAAACATTAAAGCGTTGGAGTTCCCGGCGTCTGAGGGCTCGCAAGACCGTGGTGGGCACAACTCACAGGACTCGGCCGGCTACGCCTTAGTAAAAACTCTACGTCTACAGCACCTTAGTGGTAGACTCCTTCTCCAGTCGGTGTTAGAGTCGACATGGGAATACTCGCAACAAAAAGGCCATCTATAATAAATATAAATCCAAAACCTTCCTAGTTCTCAAATATCTACATAGATTATGATCTAGTTTGTCATATCGTCGAAATCGATTTTCACAATTGCATATTATCAAAATTCTCACTGCTAAATAGTTACTCCAGTCTCCTCGAAATTGTTCAATCAGAATCGTTATTTCACAATGAACTTAATAATTCTTATCACCAATCTTTAAGGCTGTAACTCAGTTCATGACATACTTGAACTTAGATATAATAGGCAGGATGATCACAAATTTAATACACTGAAGGTAATTTGCAGTGTAGCTTTCTTGGGGAGGCGAACTGTTGCCAGGAAATGTCAAAGATGACCGGGACAGTTTTACGGCTGGAATTCGGCCTGAATTTACAAAATTCTAGATACGGAACTGAATTTCCGTCTCTCTTCCCATAGGGATCAAACTGTTCTCAGATATTTGATGCAAGGGAAATTACAACCGGTCTCTCAAGCACACGATCGCTCTCCAAAACTCTGTCTTTTCTCGAACAAGTCAAAATGTCTTCTGCCTCTCTCTATCTCTATCTCTCTCACAACAAAATAAACTCCAACATACCACACACAAAAGTAAGGCCCTAAACGGCGTTTCCGAATAGTACAAAACGATCTATTCTTTACTGACTGACGTGATTCGTTCAACAATTAGGGTGGGCGTTCTCTGACAATTACCATGGCCTTGTACAAATGCTGTTGCGTAAGATAGAAGGACTTTTTTAACACTCCACGAACGTCTTAGCTCTAACTGGATAAGTAAAGTCAACGCGGGACTGACTGACACGTTATTGGTTAAAACTTTTGGACGATTTCATTTATTGCGGGGTGCACAGGTATATACAAAATAAAACAATAATGAGCGGAACGCAGTAAACACATGATCGGCGAAAATAATTATATACTTGTTGGTTGCACTATAACACAGTCAAAGTCCAGCCAGCCAATGTCTATCTTTCCCTTGTCACTTGTGGCATTTCTGTTGCCTTTCAGCAGAGATGACTTGCTGCTGTGGCTAGAGCTAACTCCTGAAGAACCTTCTTCATTTCCATCACTGCCAGATTCTCCTTCATTTCTTCTAAGTCTCAACTTTTTCCGCGGTTTCTGCAACAGTGCTTGTTTCCTAAAGTGCTTATCAGTGAGCGCTTGTAGGGTTTAAGTACAGAAACTCCGCACTGCGATCCAGTCTCCTAGTAACGGGATGAAGTCTGCCAATACACTGTGTTCCATCATAACAAACAGCTGCATCAATCTGTAACACAATCGTTACAAAAGTTAAATTATTTCGTATGTTTTGAAAAAATGTCACTAAAATCACTAGAACTTTTGAGATATATGTGACAAACTGACAACCCTCTGGGTCAACGGATATCAGGGGGTAATTGGGGTCACATGCGAGATGTAAAAAATGTATACATACCAATACAAAACAAGACCAGATTAGGGGACCCAAAAAGAGAACATTGCAGTACAAAAATGAGTGCACTTGTTTTCAAGTTTTGAATAGGAGAACTCCAAACCTTATCCTTCAATAAATGATAACCAGACTTTGGTTGAGCAAGTATTGATTTACTCCCCAAGAAGTTATATGATCAGAGGAAGACGGCAACCAAGCATCTATAGTCAGAAATATTTCTACACCGTTGCACTACACAATGAACTCACACAAGACCTGATGAAATTATTCAGCCATCAGTGACAACAATTTTGCACTTTTAGGTTCTGTTATATTAAAATTTTTATTTTATCAATATATATAAAGATTGAACACAAAACCCAGGTTATTGGTCCTTTTACAGACCATATACAGGGTACAAAACAGACAAGCAGACAAACACGGAGTATTTAAAAGATAAACTACAAACAGTGTAGAATCATGATTAAAAATGCCCAATGAGAAAAAAAAAATGATAAAATGTGAAAAATGAAAACCCCCATCCCCATCCCCAAAGACATCTCATATAAAAAGGGGCAAATTAAAAAAATGCATATCCAAAAATATATAAAAAAAACAACCACTTGGTAAAAAGTGGCAATGAAAATCCACCATTCAAAGATTAAGACCAGTAAAAATAATTAATTTAAAAAAACAACTCCAGAAGCAACATATCGACCCACTGTGGCTCATGTTGAGAATGTGGAGTAGGGATCCTCTACCTCCACAGAGGCTGCACTTGTCACTTAGCTTTTTGCCCCACATCAGAAGATTATCTGGGGTAGGTAGGCTGTCAATAGTAGCCCTTACTGCAAAGCTCAGTAAGTTCTTGCGCAGGTTATACATGATTGATAGCCAAAATTGACTCAATTCTAGCACTTACCCTTTTCAGACATCATGCAAATAAAACAGATTAAAACAAAGCAAAACCAACTTGGAAAAATACAAACATTGATTTTTAAATCCTATTGAGAATCCCCACCTTTTCTGTATTCATTCTTTCTACATCAGGTTCAACTCCTCGTAACTCCAAGAATTGGTTTGAGGTTGCCATTTTGTTTATTCTGTATAGAAAATTATAAACCATAAACAATGACCATCTTTGACACGTTATGCGCAGGGGATTAGTGGGCCGGGGTGTGCCACAGTTCTTTTTTATGGATGCATGTTATTACAATGTACCAAGGGCTTGGAATCGTATTGTTAACCACATACAAACCATAACATACGTGTATATAGTAAGGACGAAACATTCCAGGTGTTTCTTCCACATGTAATCGCAACCAAAAAAGCGAAAATGTGCAAAAAGGGGGACGAAGGTTTAAAAGATTATTCCTGAAACAAGTAATCAGAATCTTACTGTGGTGAAATTAATTTGAGGGGGCTTATAGTTGCGACATAAATAATGATCAATAGAGGGCGCTAAATATGATTACCAGTCGGTCCCGATGCGATCTAAAAATATACCGGTATCTGGGCAGATGGGCCGAGGTCACCGGGTCAGACCACAGGTGGCCGGGGACTAAGTTGTTACAATTGTATTGACTTGAGATGGCTAGGAGGGTTGGAGCGTGGAGTAGTTGGAAGAATGGAGGAAAATGGAATAAAGAAAATAGCTCCAAAATAATTGTGAAACAGAAACAGCGTGACTGTGTTTTTTGTTCGAGTTCAGCGAAGATTTATACCCGCCCCTCGCTTCACAGCGATATACTACAAATTTGGTAACACGGATGGGGTGGAAAAGTGCTTGACTTGAAAACGAAGGACAAGGACACAAATTGTGAGACAGAGCGTTGACACAACCCTGGGCTGTAGTTTTGAGGGGCCACACTCATCGGTCGACGGTGGTGCTTGAAGTTGGAAGTGGCAGTCGGCATTCGCTTCACCTGGGGCTGACCTGTGGACTGCAGACGGTGTTAACATTCGTCGGGCTAGCCGAGATTTCGAGTTGCTGTGGGCATCCGGGGCTGAACTTTTGACAGCGGACGGACAGTGTTGGAAGTTCGCCGGCCCAGTCAAGATCCGCTGTACCGGGGCGGGAGGCTGATGACGGTCTTATCGCCGGGGAAAATCCGCTGTATCGAGGCGGACTTGCAGAGCGGGTGGTCTTGAAGTTCGCCGGGGCTAGCCGAAAATTGCTGTGGGCACCGAGGCCAACGTGCGGAAAGCGGACGGTTGGAAAGCAGACAGCTGTGTGGTGAGTCTGTGTCACGGATGAAGTACATGCAGCATTACGAACTGACTGATGGAATGTGTTTTCTGTAGGCTATAACTTTCCTCATTTTTGCAGTTTCATGTGAGTTACATGTGTGTACATAGATACATGGAGTGTTAGGCATGTTTAAGGTTGAGATACTCATACTGTCATAGTGTTGTCATTTACTGATTGACTGTTTTAACACGTAATATTCTCCTGGGGTTAGATTTTCATTGTGGGCGTTCCATTACCTAGATTTTGACATTGATTTGTGAATGTAAATCTGTAGGATTTCAGTTATGACTACCTCAAGTACCGATCTTGTTGAGCGCCTTGTGTCAGGCTTAACCGAAGCACTAAAACAGACCAAGACAACACCTCAGAGACCTGTTAAACTAGTTAGATTTACGGGTCGGCCAGTGAAACCGGGTGACCCCACTATTAGAGAGTGGCTGGAGGAAGTTGAGGTTTACTGCCGACAATGTAAAATCCCAGACAAAGAGAAAGCTCAGGTTGTGGTGAACCATCTAAGCGGTACTGCTAGGGAAGAAATCAAATGTCATGAGGGGGTTAAGTCTGATTACAAGGCCCTGATCAAGGTTCTCCGTCGCCATTTTGGTGATGAAGAAACAGTCCAGTCATTGCAGAAAACTCTGTATGACCGAACACAACATGAGGATGAGTCCCTCATGGATTACTCAAGATCCCTAATGAGAATACATGATAGGATCCTAGAGGCTGCTGCAGATAGTGAAAAGTTGAGCCTGAAGGAGATAAGGGAAAAAGTCCTTATTCGTCAGTTTGTTGCAGGGGTCCGGGACCCGACTGCTCGCCTCGAACTTAGGAGACTTGAATTGGCTAAGCCAGGTCAGTCATTTAGTGACATGAGGGATTGTGCTCTTGAGCTTTTCCGGGATATTGAGAAGACACCCAAAACACGTCGGACTCAGGTTAGGGAAATTAGAGTACAGGATGATGATAATGTCAATGAAAGTGACACACCTACCGGTGTTGATCACAGGGAGTCTGCTTGTGTTCTTTCTGCAGCTGCGCACAGCGAACCAAAATGGCAACAGATAATGCAGCAACAACAAGAAATGCTTAAGTGTATCCAGGGTCAACAAGAACAATTGGCTAAGATCATGGAACATGTGCTGAAGCTTGAATCGCCTCAGCAACAGGGCAATCAGGGGGCATTCAGGAGCAGAGTCATTTGCTACTTTTGCAAGCGCCCTGGCCATGTCAAGGCCAAATGCAGGTCCTGGTTAGCAACCCAGGGACAGTCTAATGCAGGGACAGATAACACAGACCCAACCGCGGGGGCTTCACGAGCAGACTCCCAAGGGTTAAACCAACAGCCTCCACCACAGTAGGCCAAGTGGTGGAGGAAGCGACATCAAAGGCCTCACCCAAAGGATGTGTGTCAAGTAGGGAAACATTGCCTGAATTGTCGGTAGATGAATTGCTTTCTAAGCTTGTTAAGGAGAGCCCAAAGGCTCATATCACGTTGGCAGGTGTGTCAACAACTTGTACCCTTGATACTGGGGCAGAAACATCCCTAATTAAGGCTTCTTTTTATAGGAAGCATTTGGCACATAAACTTAAGGAAGTGCAATCGCTTGGGACCTACCTGCGAGTTTGTGGTGCAGGAGGCCTAGAAATCCCAATTGAAGGATATGTAAATGTCCCAATGGTGATACATGACCGTAAGATTGATGCACATTTCCTTGTAGTTAAGGATATTCCAGGGGGTGAGACAGTTGATGCTAAGTGTTCAGTGTTGGTGGGGTGTAATATACTGAGTCAGCTGAAAGATTTCGTAATTGATCCAGAGCAAAGAGATGCTGAGGCATGGGCAATGGCTATTCAGTGGTACCGCTTAACTAAAAATCCAGTGGCAGAGCAAGATAAGGGACCCAAAAAAGTTGTGAGTTCAATAATTGTCCGTACAGGCAAGAAACCGACAAACGTGTTACCTAGGGAAGTACGTACTATCACATGCCAAGTTCGGGCTCCTCCAGATGTATATAAGGGAAAAACTGTGGTTGTAGAGGGTCTGTGGGGAGAGAGACGCGAGTCCACCGAAACCCTAGATGCAGGTTTGAGTGGTCTGGGTTCTGCTTGTCGCGTATATGACTCGTGTGAAGAGACCAATGGTAAAACAGTTAATGTTCTCGTTGCAAATCTAGGAATGCAAGTACTCGAAATTCCCCCTCACACACAGTTGGCTAGTTTAACTGACATATCACCTAGGCCGAGTGTAGAACTGAATGAAGATGAAAAAGGGATTCAGGTTTCAGTTAATAACATCCTTTTTGAGTCTGTAGGTCATCAGGCCTTCGATCATGTGGAGACAGATGACCCCACAGATCCGGACATTGAATTAGGGGGAGGAACTGAACAGGACACTGGGGAAACTTACATCTTTTCTGATGGTTCAGAGTATACTTTGCCCCGGGGTTTGAAAATCGACATGTGCGTTGGGCTTAGTAGGGAACAACGGGATCAGATTGTGCATTTGATTAAGAAACACGATTCTGTTTTTTCAAAGAGTTCACTTGATCTTGGATGTTGTGATAAGGTCCCACATCAAATTCACACTACCGATAGCCACCCAATAAGCCAACCCTACCGATGGATCCCTCCTCAGCACCTACGTGAAGTTAGGGAGTTGTTACAGAAATTCCTAGATCAGGGGATCATTCAGAAAAGCACAAGTCCTTTTGCGAGCCCCATTGTACTGGTCCGTAAGAAAGATGGGTCCCTACGCATTTGTGTTGATTATAGGCGGCTTAATGCCAAGACGGTTCGGGACTCATTCCCATTACCACGTATTGAGGAATCACTTGAAGCTCTTCGGGGGGCAAAGTATTTTTCCTCATTGGATTTGGCCCATGGATATCACCAGGTATCCATGGACCCTGAGTCTATTAGCAAGACGGCATTCCGGGTTCCATTCGGTTTATTTGAGTACACACGTATGCCGTTTGGATTGGTGAACGCACCCGGGACCTTCCAGAGAGTCATGGAAATGTGTTTAGGAGATATGAACCTCTCAGAATTGTTGATCTACTTGGATGATATCTTAGTATTTTCCCCTACAGTTGAAGATCATGTCGAAAGATTGGACAAGGTTTTTGGGAGGTTGGCCGACTTTGGACTGAAGATTAAGGGCAAAAAGTGTAAGTTGTTCCGCAGTGAAGTTTCCTATCTGGGACATGTGGTTGGATCCAAGGGCGTTTCTGTGGATGATGATAAGATCAAGAGAATCCAAGAGTGGCCGGTACCTCAGACAGCGGCTCAGCTACGGTCTTTCCTTGGTCTGGCGGGGTACTACCGTCGTTTTGTTCGCAACTTCTCAAAGATCGCGGCCCCACTACATGCAAGAGTCCCCTCATTGGTAAAAGGTAGTAATAAATTCATGGCTCATAATTTCGTCTGGAGTTCAGAAGCACAGACTGCCTTTGATACTCTTAAGGAGGCATTGACGCAGTCACCTGTGTTGAGTTATCCCGACTTTACGCGTCCGTTTGTGTTAGAAGTAGATGCCTCTCTGCAAGGGCTTGGGGCCTGTTTGTGCCAAGATGATGAAGATGGCAAGAGACACCCAGTGGCTTATGCTAGCCGTGGGTTAAGGGGCGTTGAGGCCAAGTATCCTGACTATAGTTCGTTTAAACTGGAACTATTGGCCCTTAAATGGGCAGTTGTTGACAAGTATAGGGATTACCTCTTGGGGGTTCCTTTTACTGTTCTGACGGATAATAATCCCCTGTCTTATCTGAAAACGGCAAAGTTGGGTGCATGCGAAATGCGCTGGGTTGCGCAGCTAGCAGCTTTCACATTCGAGGTAAAGTTCAGGTCGGGCGTGAGTAACCGTTGTGCAGATGCCCTTAGCCGTTACCCTGGTCATTCCTCCCCCGAGGAGACCGAAGAGGTAATGCGAGATAAGTTTCATTCCACAATAGTGCAATTAGGGCGTATCAGGGCGCGTAAACACCTAGAACAGACGGAAGATTGGGCTGAGAGGGCTGTAGGGCCCCCTGGTGTTTTCCCATCATGGACAGCCGAACAGTTGACTGCTCTCCAAAGGGCAGATCCAACTTTGAGGTTCATTTGGAAGCGCTGGGATGACAAATGGAAACATGGGGAGACTTATGATTCTGCGCGTGGCGAGCCCGAGGAAGTAAAGTTTTGGCTCTGGCAATGGCCGCGAATCATTGAGAAAGATGGCGTTCTCTGCCGTCGCGTTGTGGATCCTTTGCATGGGGAATTAGACCAAATTCTGTTGCCTAAGAGTTTACAGCCTAGAGCTTTGACAGGATGCCATGATAAGTGGGGACATCGGGGTGTAACTAGAACCTGCTCTCTGCTGAGACGGAGGGTTTATTGGCCCAAAATGGCAGCTGCTGTGCGTAAGCATGTCGGTAAGTGTAGGCAGTGTATTACAGCTAAGGCTGCTGAGCCCTAGACAAGAACACCCATGCGCCATCTTATTGCATTCAAGCCACTTGAGGTGTTAGCTATCGACTTTGTAAAGGTTGATCGAGGACACGGTGGTTACGAGGACGTCCTCGTAATGACTGATGTGTTTACAAAGTTTGTTCAAGCTGTCCCCTGTAAAAATCAGCTGGCAGTTACGGTTGCAAGGGCCTTACGAGATCACTGGTTCACTAAATTTGGCATTCCCCATCGGTTGCATAGTGATCAGGGGCGTAACTTTGAGGGAGATGTGGTCAGAGAACTATGCGCGCTGTATGGTGTAAAGAAAACTAGAACTACACCGTATCATCCTGAAGGCAACGCTCAGGCTGAGCGGTTCAACCGTACCATGTTCGGGCTAATCAGATCAATAGACGAGCCTGAGCGGCGTAAGTGGCCAGCTATGCTTCCCCACCTTGTGTTCGTTTACAACACAACCCCACATTGTACAACAGGTATAGCACCTTACACTCTGATGTTTGGGCGAGAGCCCGCCATTCCCTTAGATCAGATGCTAGGTCGGTCCAACAGTAGCTGGGATCAAGACTTTGTTAATGAACAGTCCAAATTGTTGGGCAGGGCTGGGAATCTTGTTCGAGACCGGGTAGTCAAGAGATCTAACCAGAATAAGATGGCATATGACTCTAAAGCTAATGCAAAGCCCATTAGTATTGGCGCACAGGTTTTGAAAAGAAGATGTGCCTTCAGTGGCCGCCACAAGCTGCAAGATAAGTACGAGCATGACCCCTATGTGGTGACTTGGGTAAATGAACACGGGGATGTGTATAAAATCCGTCCAATGACAGGGGGACCAGAGGTGACTATCAATAGGAAATATTTGCGCATAGATCCCACGACCGAGAGTGATCCCGACTCTGATAAACATAGCGACGAATCAGATGACGATTCGGATTGGGAGTTTGCCCCTGAACCCATAGAAAACCTTGGAGGGGTTGGCAATGAAGAAGTAGGGGAGCCACGTTGTGGCTCTGATGAGCCATTGCCCATGCGTCAGTCTCAAAGGGTCAATAAAGGGGTGCATGGAAACCCATATCATCTTCCTCGGTCAGTGCTAAGTTAATCTGATTCTTGACTCTTTGACGTAAGTTTGTAAAATTACTAGTGATTGTTAAGGTAATACTTATGTTTTTGGATTTTTTTTTATTCTGAACAGGGCTGCAGAAAGTCTTTGGTGATAACCCTGGGGAAGGACTGGGGTATCCAGCTCTCACAGAGTGCCCGCCTTACTTGACAGCACCTCCCAGTTCTTCATTAGCGTATGTCTGGTTTGCCCGGTGGATTGCAGAAAGTCAGGAAGCTGTCTTGTCGGAAAGTCTTGGGGCATCCAGTTTCCGCAATGACACGCCTGACTGGAGAGCACCACCGAGCATTCCGGTCGCTGGCGGACTGATATTTCCGTGGTCATTGCTGGTGGGAACTTTGATTTGAGCATTGAAAAGTGGCTTTGATACTTTGTATTTCCGACCCAAATAATATTTTATTATTTTAGAAAAAATGGGTTTTGTCCTCTTCGGGCACAGTTTTGTGAAACGCTTGCAGAAGAAGCGAGGTTTTCAGTTTGAAATTGAGTTAAAACGTGGTGTAGTTTCTGTCACATGTATTGGTGAGGGCGGTCTCACTCTAGGTAGAATCCAGGCAAGATCTAAAAAGTATTTTAATTCTCTACGGCAGGCCAACCCTTCAGTTTTAATCTTAGATTTGGGTACGAATGATTTATGTGCAAAAGAAATGGAACCTGAGCGAGTCCATTCTCTAGTTTGTCAGTTTGTTTTAAGAGTTACCCAAGAGGGACATTAATCCAGAGGTAATAGTGTTCCTACCAGTGATACCTCGGACGGGAAGTTTACGGGGTGGCCAGGCTTCCCTTGAAGAATTTAATAATTGGGTGGAGAGATTTAATGATCTTATTCAACTGTCAACCTTTGTCGAAGATCGCTGGCGGTTATGGCAGCATAGGGGACTGAGAAATCCTCGGTATAATCTCGACGGCGTTCACCTAGATGCAGCCGGAATGGCACAGTATGAAAGAACATTGCGGCAGTTGGTGAAGTTCTTTGAATCTCGCATTTGGGTATAAATTTCGTAATAAATTTATGTTGCCGTCAGAAATGTCATATTTGTAAGTGATAAGAAATCAAGGTTATTCGATGGTTCTTGTACTTAAAAAAAGGAAAAGAAAAAAAAGGAATGTTACTGTATGAGATGGCTCTCCGACAGCTGTTGAAATTCTTTGAGTTTCGTATCTGGTAGTTTGAAGATTATTGTTAGCAGACGTTCTGCAGTTTGATTTCAAGTGTATAATATAAGCAGGCATGAGATCTTGTCCATGATTGTTATTGTTTGTTTTGTAGTTATCGGAACAATATAAGTTTGAAGTTGAAGGAAAACGTAATAGTTCACAATAGCGATTTAAGTAATGTTTATAATTCATGATAAGTTGTAAGTTTGTTGTTAGATGAAGGCGCTCCATGCTGTTAAACATTAATAAGTTGTTGCAAGGATAATCACAGATTGCTTCTCTCATTTATAGTTAATATTCAATCGATCTTCGGGAGCCGATCGTCCCAGTAGGGGAGTTTGTGGTGAAATTAATTTGAGGGGGCTTATAGTTGCGACATAAATAATGATCAATAGAGGGCGCTAAATATGATTACCAGTCGGTCCCGATGCGATCTAAAAATATACCGGTATCTGGGCAGATGGGCCGAGGTCACCAGGTCAGACCACAGGTGGCCGGGGACTAAGTTGTTACAATTGTATTGACTTGAGATGGCTAGGAGGGTTGGAGCGTGGAGTAGTTGGAAGAATGGAGGAAAATGGAATAAAGAAAATAGCTCCAAAATAATTGTGAAACAGAAACAGCGTGACTGTGTTTTTGTTCGAGTTCAGCGAAGATTTATACCCGCCCCTCGCTTCACAGCGATATACTACATTACCATGACAATATCCTCTTCAACGGTTACTGTTGGTCTTGTAATTACACGGGTTCGTATTTTCTTTGAACATCGGCGTTGTGTAAAGCTAAACGTTGTGTACATAGGCCCTGTTGCCAGTACATGTACATTCTGATCACGTGCATGCTCTCCACGTGTTTCAGATTTAATTCGTAATAACAAATTAATAATCCGTAATAAAGGAATTAAATAATCCGTTGCAACGAATTAAATAATCCGTAATAACGAATTAATCATTCGTTATAACGAACGAAATAATCTGTAACAACGAATTAAATAACCCTTATAACGAATTAAACAATTCGAAATAACGAATTAGTAATCCGTAATAACGAATTAATAATCCGTAATAACGAATTGCTAACAAAATACTTGCAGTGGCGCTAAAAATCTCCCCCCCCCCAAGAAAAAAACACTACAAAAGAATGCGGCATGATTTTTAGTGCGTCTTTAACACGGTGGCTACAAAGGTCGAACATTCTACAAATAACGAAAACAATGCACAACCTGTTGCAGACCGTATAGTTCATATTGTCTTTATTTACAAATTGTTTACCTACATCATTTTCCACCTAATTAACATCAAGTAAATCATTATCTTTCACAAAACCAAACGCTAACAATATATATTTGTTGACATTTACGAGGGAAAATATGGGGTTCTTCGTTCTCGTTGAACTCAATTTGACCTTTGGACAAAAAAAACATAAAGTAGACGGAAAGAGTCTACTCATGATAAGACTACTTAATGGTAGCCTTTCAGTAAGTTCAATTATTAATATTTTAATTGTTTTGAAATGTATGTGAACATTTATTATATACCAATGATTTCTTAAGAGTAATTTCGTGTAAATACTTGTCCACGCTCCATTAAAAAAATATATATATATATACTTTGAAGGATAGAAGGACGTGTGAAAACGCAGTCTGTGTATAGTGTGTTCAGATGCAAATTATTTATTTACATTTTTATCGCATTATTATGTAAATAATAGAAAATATCTGAATTTGGTAGCACAGGGGGAGTGGGCGGGACCTATCCAGGGGTGAGGGACCATACGACCTGCTACTCGTCTACTAGTCTAACAGTGATACACAGTGTGGTTTTGTTCGTAAAAATGTGCTAGAACACTTATACATGCTAAAAATGTGTCAGGAACACTTATACATGCTATTTCTCCAAACAAGTCCTTTCATCCTACAAAGTATTATAAAATTTGATGATTTGAGCGTGGACAAAAACAAATATATTAAGTATCTACAAGAAGTGTCGGACATCACATTATCAATTTTCAATATACCACAAGACACAATATTATGTTTTCACTGACAAAATCTACAAATCTAACATTATAAATCAATAACCCCCTTCCAAAAATAGATCTCCTTATGTACAAGCCCAATTATTCAGTTTTCCATTAAAACGCTCAAAATCAGATCGAAAAGGGTCAAACTAGTTACCTCCAATTGTTTAAGTGTGTAAACTGTATTAGAATTTCCATTTTTTTTATATTTACACATTTTCTTAATGCATTTTTGCTTAAAATAAATACACAGGCAAACGTTCAAAATCCAACGTAATAATTGTACGCGTGATTTATCGAAAATATCAAACTGAGCTAAATAACATCCTTTTAATAATTAAAACGAATTATCCCACAAGTATTCATTGAAGTCAAGAGATGGTCACATTTCGACGAATGAGTTTAAAAAACACACCTGAAAACAAACAAGTTTGAACACGAAAACTCTTTATAGACCTCACACCAAATGATGTCACCTTTTGTTTACAGTGTCCAATTCGTCCTAATGCATGTACATTCGTTCTGACCCATTTGTGGAGTGATGTTCCTTTCAAGACACATCACTCCACTGATTTTACAATAGAAACACATCACTCCATAAAAAGGGATACAGGGAACACAATCCCATCACCCCACAATTCCGCACGGCTGGAACGTCAGTTGGAGAGCCCCTCGACAGAAACCATATTTCTTTTAGGTAATCAAGCGGGAGCTGGTTAAATATTATACTGTCTATGTTTTGTTTAAATTGTTCATTTGTATTTCTGAGTATTTAATGTTGTTTTTTGTTGTAACAAATGTATCCCGAAAATGATATAAATGTATAAAATGTAAAAATATAAATGTAAGTAAAAATGAAGGAAGTTTGATGACGTAGTGCTGTACTATCAGGACGCGTATCGCCAGTACAGTTGCTGACATCATTATTTTGGCATGAATGATCCCTAATATGAACAAACATTGATTTTAATTAAAACAAACTAATGTCATTATCAAATGCTCTTTAAGTAACTTCCATATAGTGCAGGGGCGGCGGAACCGGCTGGGGGGGGGGGCATTTGCCCCCCCCCCAAAGATTTTCCCAAGTGCCCTTTTTGCGGCCATAAATGTGCCCCCTCGCCTCGAGCATAAAAGTGCCCCTTCGCGATAAAAAATTCCCTTAAAGTATCTTTCTATTTCTTAGAAGTAACCATTTCCCAATAATGGTATAGATAGTTTTGATATAAACGAGGAATATGAAAACAAAGCCCCAAAAACCCATACTATACGCACAGGGGCACAGGGGCACAGGGGCACATAATGCATAGTTAGCATATTATTTTCTGTTTTGAAGAGCGCCCCCTATGTTGAAAGATGGAACTCCCCCGCCTCCGATTTGATTTTAGGGAGGTCAAGTGTCTGGTGGAAACAAAAGTGTCGACCTTTCAGTACGGATGTGCAAAAAAAAATGCTGAGCAAGTGCCCCTTTTTGGTGATGCCTTCCCCCTCCCCCCAGTTTCAAACCCGGTACGCCGCCTGATATAGTGTCATCACACTGAATTTGCCATAAGTTGTTATTCTGTGAAATCCCGAGAGTGAAGGTCAAGTGACTCAATGCAGACATAACCTTTTCATCAGGTCTTGGTGAATCAAATCACAAAGTGTGAACATGATTAACCATTTTATTCAGTTTTTAATTAGCCTCGTTTTTCCATTTTCCACCACAATGGTGCCCAAATGTTCTACTGTTCCTTTAGTTGTTGGATAAGTTTTGTGTACATGGTTGGATTGGCGAATAGAAAGTAATTTTCCTTCGATTTCATCGATTCTATTTAAATGTATAAGTTGATGCGTGCACATTTCGGGCATTGTGTGGTAAAAGTCGGCATGCTTTATCAAAGTCTTTTGACCTTTCACCAAGAATAACCGCCACTCAATACCGATTTCAATCAAACCATGCCCGGCTTTAACGATTCCGATTAGGTCTGGAAAGTCATCATCATCCAGTTCACAATATTCGAATATTAAACTTTTGAGGGAATCTGTGATAAGAGGAGCTAAGTCACCTACGTGATTATGCATGTTGATGTGATTGAACTGTAAAGCATCAAACTTGCATTCCCTCAAAGCGTTGACAATTCGAATAACATGATCATGAGAAAGCTTAGACATCTGAAAATCGAAAAAGTTGAATTTATGATTGGACAAAAGCGTAATGCCTTCTGACAAAACCTGCAAATCGAAAACTGAGTTATTGGTAATAAATACTGTTAAGGCAACTCGTGAAAGGATTGTTTTCTCCACTGATCCAATAGTTTCCTTCAGGTACTGAATTTCCCTGTCCCCTTGTTTAGACATAAAATACCGAAATATAAACACTTTACCTGTGGAGCTTACTGTTACATTCAAAAGTATATCTAGTGCTAGTTTAACATCATCATATGAACTGCACATTATATCATACGAAACGTCTTGCAGTGCTGTGTTGGGAACTGATTGTAAATAAAATCGTAATGCTATCCGATCCTCCCGTGTATTACAAAGGATATATGGCTGTCTGTTAAGTTCATTAGCCAACTCCTTTGAACCAGACTCAAAAAGCAACAAGCGAAACAAAGCAAATATTTTTACATTTCGTGGTTTGTCTTTTTGTACATGTTTAAGAATAATATGCGCAGCTTCGAGCGACTGACCACAGGAAAACCGAAGCAGCATTTCCATTTGACGCACATTATGACAATCAATCTGTTCTAACCTCTGGTGGAAAGTATCGATATCATGTTTATGCAAATAAATCAAGAAATGCGCAGCAGAGTATTCTTGAAAGGACAAGTGATAAAATGTGACCATTTCTTTGATTTCAAGACCGCTAGTGAATGTTTCCCTCTGCAGGAAACCAAATTCACAACCATCATCCAAAGATGACGCACATTCAGAAAATTCCTCTCTGTCAAAAATGAGTCGTTTATCTGTTGAATCTAGCAGTCCATTTAATGCAATACGTCCGAGGTCATTCAAGACTGTGTTCATTCGTTGGCGCCAATGCTTGTCATCTGCAATTCGGCGTTTGACAAGAACCTTTGCAAACTCGGTGTAGAGCGCTGTGATATTATGAGGCAAAGAATTCTGATTCTTCCAAATGATGCACACCATTTGGGAGATGATAGGAATCTCCGTCAATCTATGAAAAGATTGAATGGAGTCTAAGCGTTCAATTAAAGTCTCACCTGACGTGATATTGTCGGTAAAGTGGGACTTGATGAATTTGTTTCTGTTTTCAATTGTAAAGCCCAAAATCTTGACCGTAGAAAAATTATTGTAACTTTTCAAAACATGCTCAACCATATGAGGTCGTGTTGTTACCAACACGTAGCTATTGATCAAGACTTTGTTTCGTAAGACATCTTTGATACAGTAAACACCCTCCGTAGATTCCAGAACATTAGATGGAATCTCATCTAATCCGTCCAGTAAGAATGCTATGTCGGCTTGGTTATTGCCGATAATGTCTTTCATTTTAGATTTTGTCAGATCGGTATCCTTTGGTAAAATCTGGTCAAATATTGCATCTATGATGCAACCCGACTTCCGCATTTGCCTCATCTTCAACAAGAACACGAGCTTAAATTTTGCGAGTTTACCCTTTACCGACCAAACATTCGCTATTTTTCCTACAATTGTAGTTTTCCCATATCCGGCCCCACCAGAGAGAATGATTTTGGACTCTCTTACAATTTCGGGTTTAAACAAATCTTCCCACGTATCTAACGGTACTGTCTGTATTTTGTCCAACATCATTTCCTCATCAGATAGTTTCTCGCGGTCACCTGCCATTGTCTTTCCCGCTACATCCCTATTGAGTTCCAAATTAACAAAAACCTCATCAATATCCACGGTCCTGGAGGGTAGCAAGGGGTGTGAAGGGATAGTGCTGGCTGTTTTCTCGTAGTACTGCACAAGCTGCTTCCGGCAATACTCAACATCACCTGATAAAATAGTCAGTATACAAATAGAACATGGTTTGAGGGTGGACAATCGATATTCGCTCCCCGAGGTATTTGAAGTTGACAAACTTCGCCAAGGGAACTGGTTTGTCAATTTCTTATACCGAGGGAAGCTAATATCAACTGCCCACCCGTAATAAACAATGCTTTCTTTGTTTTACTCGTACATATTCAGCTGCCGTTTTTGTTTTCGTTGCAGTATGCACCTCAAACACAATCTAAGAAGCTTGTCCAGCTCACCAAAAGAATATTGTCACCAGTTCAGTTCGTTTGAAATACAGCAACTACATTTGTGTTCAACTTTCCTTTGTACAGGAGGCATCTTTCTTGTCCCATACATTTTCTGCGGTTCTGCATCATTAAGCTCGGGAAAATTAAATTAGGCATTTCGTGCAACCACTGATCCTACACACAAGGATAAACGACTGTTCTGAGTTCTAGTTCAAAATGCACTGAGCGGACTTGCCTTAATTGGTTAGACACGTAATAACGGGCATTAATACCCGTCAGAGTTGTAATGACTCGAGTCAATGACTCGACTCGAGTCCGACTCGAGTCACATTTTTTGGCGACTCGACTCGACTCGAGTCCCGACGGGTGAATGACTCGACTCGACTCGAGTCACTGCGAGCAAATGACTCGACTCGACTCGACTCGACTCGAGTCCCTCATCAGAATGACTCGACTCGACTCGAGGAAGGCTAATAAGACTCGAGTCCCAAAAATAAAAGCAAAACTTATTTGCGAAAAATATTTGCAATGACTTACGCCGCGCCGTTCGCTTCGCCAGTTTTTGTTCACGTCACGTTATGTTCGCGATGAATGTACGTTCATGTACAGCGGCCGTCTGTTTTCCTTCCTCCATAATATACAACAAACATACACCGTGTCGCGGACTCCCACCTTGTAGTTCTATAACATGTAATGCTAAACCCTGAACCAGACTTTAAACGCATTTCTCAATTCTTGGTTTCATCATTGGTTTCGGACGATTTCTTATTAAGCTCTTGGTGGAACGCTGGCTAAATTTATGTTCCGATTTCACACAAAAATGGATACGGACGGGCCCACCTTTAAATAATCAGAAACAGTTTTGTATAATGCAATTAGGTTTTGACGTTGTCAGTGATCAGCGAACAACAAAATCTAGACCCTAGGCCAAACCAGTTATAAGACCGAAGTTTCACATCTGTGACGTGAGCTAGCAATAGAAACTGTTGGTTGGGTACCATACAGCATACTTCATGTCTGTGAATTTTCGTAATAGACTGGTGCCTTGTATTCCTTCGTCCAGTAATGCGCATAGCAGCCGAGTTCGCTTTTCACGTACGTTTTTTATACACGTTCATGTCAGCAACTTGTTTTAACAATCATTATCTTTTGAGAGTAATCTGACCCGGAGAATTAAGAAATAAATCGCGCACAGCTGTTCACAAAGAAAACAGCTATAGTATCGTTTGGGTTCGCTAACTACAAAGTGGACAAACAGAAAAATAAGCATTCGGCGTCGTGCACATTTTGCAAATCAAACATCAGCGAGCGCTGGGCCGGGGGACATCGTCGGCGAACTTTTCCAGACATTTAAAAGCAAAACATGCAAGACAGTAAGTAATAAGTCAACTTGTGCATTGTCCAAGAACATGAATAAGGGGCTTGGTCCAGACTTTTCACACTTTAGCATAAAAAAAGTTGTAACTTGAATACTTGATATAGGCCTATTTTTTTCTCAGAAAGTAGAACTGCATAGAATCTGGGATACGGTCATGATGGTCAGGGAGCCCCGTATTCCCGTAATGTCAAATGCGGTGTCACCACATGTAGTAGCCCGAATTTAAAATAAAAAACCCAAAGAAAATGACTTTCTCTCTTGTGTTTGTTGCTTGTTATTGTATTTATTGTATAGTGTTCAAACATTTGTGACTCGAATTGACTCGAGCTACATAGTTGACTCGACTCGACTCGACCACACACTGTGACTCGACTCGACTCGACTCGACCTTGTTGACCTAATGACTGGACTCGACTCGAGTCACTACTTTAAAATGACTCGACTCGACTCGAGTCACAAAAGTCAGTGACTCGTTACAACTCTGATACCCGTTGGCATGTTAATCACGAATTTTCCAGGTGTGGCATTATGTCGTTTTTTGCATGACATCTCAAACGGAAATATTCATAAAACTGTATGCAAAACTACTCCTTATGTAAGATATAATTGTTCCAAATTTATGTTAAAATATATACTTCAGGATATAACAGATGGTAATGTGCAGTTTTGTCGTCACAGTTGAAGTTTTTACTCGGGAATTAAACGTCAAATTTCGAGAACACCGTTTACCCCAATTTCGTTTTTAATAAGGCTTTCATAAAAATGGTTTTTAAGAGATGTGGTCCTGAACTGATGAAAGAGCCCTTACTTTTGAGTTTCAGATGATTTCATCAAAAGACAAAAATATGCTTCCGTTAAGAAGTCATGTAAACTCGAGCAAGACACTGGTAAACACTTAAAATACATTGGTCCATCAAACAGCCGTTACATGTGGCTCAATAGTTAACATGATACAGTCGTCAAACCAGACACCATAATACCATAATACTTTATAAACCATAATACTTTATAAAAGAACACTTAATATTGCTGAACATCGATTGAAAAATATGGAAATTTAAATATTTCCATCTTCTGAACAAAGATCTTTAATTTTTAAATTTCTTTCCTCCATCCAGGAAAGATAACAAATACATTTACCATTTATTTTAACATTGCCGTTGAACCAAATAATCTCTGACAGAAAACGGGTTGAATTTTTTACTTTTTTCAATTCAAGCCAAGCCCTGACAACATCTTAAAAGAAGCTGTATTTTAAAATATGGAATGGGAAATCGAAAGGAGAAATATTCAATTTTCAAATTATATCGTAAATACTAGCTTGCTTAAAAACGCCATTGACAAAAAGGCTTCCGCTTTGCCTCTTTTGAGCCGTCAAGAAGTCTCTTGATCCAAGTACACTTAAGACCCTTTTGAAAAGAGTCTAGATCGAGCATTTTCAAACCACCATGCTTGTACTCATTAATAACAACTTTCCGGCTGTCAGTCAGGCTTCCCATGCCAAATATAATTGTAAACCAGTTTGTTGAGATAAATTCGTGAGGAGGATTAGGTAACACTGTCAACAGAAAATGTTGTGACAATGCTATAAGCTTTTTACAATAGTGATCTTGCCAATGGGAGTCAGGTCTCTTCTGGACCACAAATTAAATAAAGTCTGATTTTTTTCCAACTGATCATCAAAATTCAGGTGAAATAAATCCTTTTTCTTCACGAGTAAAGAATATACCCAGAAACCGAACTGGCCCATTAGACCAGGAGAGACCCCTGCCAATCGGCTGAATTTCCATAAAATCTCAATGGACCACGTTTCGTAGCCTCAGATTTATTAAGATTAACTTTAAGACCAGAGGTCGACTTAAAGCTGTCAAGAATCTTAAAAGTACAAGAAATGGATTTTCTGCTCCAATTCAAAAAATAGTCGTATTATCAGAAGGAACTTATTTTCAATTTTTTATCCTCAATTCAAACACGTGCAATATCATTAGAATGTCTAATACATATCACTAGTAATTCAACGGCAATATTCAAGTTACTTGTTTTACTTGAATATCTTTTTCACCTATATTCATGACGTGAAAAAGATATCCTCGACGTCACAATAGAATTGTTCGCAGCCGGTCGTGAATGAATTAACCACTATAGTGGTTAATTTGCACTAGTCGCAAAAAAATTCACGACTAATCGTGAATAAATTCACGACGTCGCCAAAAAAAATCACGGCACGTTATGTCCCTTCAGGGCCACCAAACAAAGGCAAAGGAATTTTCCTGAGGTACGGTACGTGGAAATTCACGGCACGTCATGTATATTATGGAAGAGAACTAATTACTAACACATTGTCGTAAAAGTTTGTATCTTACAATTTCTATGCAAAACCCCCTACACCGGGTGTTTGTGTAGAAAATATTAGACGGTTATTTATAACTCCCTATCATGCTTAATTAATTTCGGCAACGTCCGCAAGAAAATGATTTTAAAGAATAAGTTAAGACAGGATCAACGTACCAACTTTTACGATAACGTACTAGTAAGGTAGCCACTCCTTTGTACTTCAAAGTTCAAGTACTTTGTTGTTTTGAAAATATATTTATAGTTTGGCAAATTATTCCGCAATATGTACAAGTAGGCATAATGCTGTTACAAAACTGCAAGGTTCATCAAGATCTATAATTAGATCTATAATATAATTGCATGCCTGCAAAACAAAATGTCACCGTGCACGGACATATGCAATGGTTGTGCAGTTAAGCTTGCGCATGCACAGGCCCGGCAAAAAGATGTCACTGGGCCGTGTACCGGTACGGACAACCACGTTGACCGGCGAGTGCGCGCACAGGCCTGGTAGTCAGGTGGTTTAGACCCAATTTTTGACAAGATCGTGACCGACTGGTCCGAAGCACCAGACTTGGCAGATAAATTCTTATAGCCCCAGAGAAGATATTTTGAAGGGGTGACAACTGAAATTCTTTTGGGAAGGGTGCCTAAATTGCATGTATCGTTAATCCCTGCCGTGTAATAAATTTAATCCCATATTTGGGTATATATATATATTTTTTTTGAAAAGTATATTTTGGGGATTCTACTTACACGTTCTAACTTCTAGATCATTTTTTAAAGCATATAAGAGGCTGACTGTCTAATTGTGAGGACATAGTAAAGATCCAAAATGGCTACTATTATACTCTAAAGTTGCGCGCATTAACCTTATCTCTAGATATCATCAAGTAGTCTCGCCAAACCTTAGTATTGATGAGCTTCAAATTCGCCAAGTTGCTAACTGGCACAGTAAATTGATTATAACGTCATAGAAAATCATGTGAACAATGATAACATTGTGATATTTAGTCCAGTAAACAAAAACGGGAAAAAACGAGGTGTCCGTAAATTTGGCTAAAAAGTAGGTAAAGGGTTGCCTAACGTGGGGAATTAAACAACTTCAAGGAAATCCCCAAAATTATTGGGCAGCGACCGCAAGCCCCATTTTAAAGAATAAGTTTAGACAGGATCAAGTTACCAACTTTTACAAGAACGTACTAGTAGGGTAGCCACTCCCTTGGACTATACTTCAAAGTTCATGTACTTTGTTGTGTTAAAACTGTTATAGTTTGGAAAACTATTCTGTAATATGTACAAGTTGGTATAATGCTGATAAAAAAACTGCAAGGTTCATTAAGATCTATAATTAGATCTATACTATAAATAAATAAATAAATAAACTAGAGGTTGAAGGAACAACCACATGGTGTTGGGCCATGGACTACCGCAAACTTTGCCACACACATCAACTCAAAATATGCATGTTTTAATCCATGTTAGACTTTTCAACATGCCGCCAGAAGGCGCTCTAACATTTGATGACGTCACCTGTAAATTTTTTGTACAGTGCTGCCTAGGCAGACACTCGAATCGTTGAAAACAAGTTCGCATCTTCTGCCAATTTCAATTAATAAGGCACTTCCGGTTCCGTGATTTTGCACTTAAAACCAAAAATGAAGACCCTGCAATATTTTATCGATTGCCATAAAAAAACCAAATCAAATCTGTAGCAATTGATTTTATATTGATTTTCAAAGATTAAATATGGAAATATTTATTTGCTTGTAATATTCCTCTGCTATATATAGCCACATCTTGATTATATCTCTCACGGTTGATTTTTTAGCAATTGTTTAAGGTTTAAAGGTCTTTTCCTTACAAATTCCGGTCTGATGACGTCATCCATTTTTTTTCGCACACAGGTCTTTTCTGCATTAAGTTCATCATGTAGGTTAGGTTTCAAGCGATTACCGCAAATTTCACCTCATACATCAAGTGATAATGCGTTTTCGACGTTTTTTAAATTGCCGCTAGAGGGCGCTTTAACATTTGATGACGTCACCTGTTATATGTTTGTACAGTACTGCCTAGGCAGACACTCACATCGTTGAAAGCAAGTTCGCATCTTCTGCCAATTTCAAATAATAGGGCACTTCCGGTTTCGACCAGAAGGAAGGGTCACGTGATTTTGCACTTAATTCCAAAAATGAAGACCCTGCAATTTTGTATTGATTGCCATAAAAAAAACAAAATCAAATCTGTAGCAGTTGATTTTATATTAATTTTCAAAGATTAAGTCTAGAAATCTTTGATTGCTTGTAATATGACACTTGATCACGACATTGTGACGTCATTACCAGAAAATCAAGAGCTATATTTACTGTGCTGTATACAGCCAAATCTTGATTATATCTATCACGGTATATTTTCTAGCAATTTTTAAGGTTTAAAGGTCTTTTTATTGGAACTTCCGGTCTGATGACGTAATCAATTTGTTTTTTCGCGCACAGGTGTTGTCTACATTATGGTCATCATGTACATTAATTTTGAAGCGATTGCCGCAAATTTCGCCACAGACATCAAGTGAAAATGCGTTTTTGACGTTTTTTTAACCTGCCGCTAGAGGGCACTCCAACACTTCATGGCATCAACCATTTTTTTTTTGAAAGGTCAAAAAAATTTCGCCACAGACATCAAGTGAAAATGCGTTTTTGACGTTTTTTTAACCTGCCGCTAGAGGGCACTCCAACACTTCATGGCATCAACCATTTTTTTTTTGAAAGGTCAAAAAAATTTCGCCACAGACATCAAGTGAAAATGCGTTTTTGACGTTTTTTTAACCTGCCGCTAGAGGGCACTCCAACACTTCATGGCATCAACCATTTTTTTTTTGAAAGGTCAATCCAGGCAGACACTTAAATCGTTAAAAGCAAGTTCATATATTTTTCCACTTTAAAATTATTAGGCACTTCCGGTTCCGACCGGAAGGAAGGGCCACGTGATTTTACGCGCACAGGATAAAATGAAGATCATGTATTACCATGTCGGTTCCCGCAAATTTCAGGTTCCGGTCTCTCACGGTTAATTTTATATGGAATTTCAAAGGTTAAATTTATTAAACTTTCAAGTGACGTCACGTGCCCCATGATGATGTCATGATGACGTAATTGCAAAAAAAACCACATCTGCGGTGGATTGGGCATTCATGTATTGACAAATGAAGTTCATATATGTTTTCATTTTTTCAAACAGTTCTGGAGAAGGATTTGCTGAGAATATGCTGAGAACAACAAAAACAGTAAATTCTTACAAAACCAATAGGTGTTGGGCTCAAGGCCCAACACCTAATTAGCTGGCTTGACAGACTTCGACAGGCCAGATCCGGCGAAGAGCCATGCACGCCTGAAGCCACCGCGCGCAGAGTTCTTTGTTGACAAGTATTCATGGTATTTGCCACCAGAACGGGCCGTTATCACGCGTCTAACCAAGAGTTTGGCCGAGTCGTTTATCCTTGTGTGTATGATCCGAGGTGTAACCATCTCTAGCTCTTCGCGTGTAGCTCACTTGGGTGATTTTCTCGCGTGCGTACTTACACCTGTGTGACAGTTCCACGATAACTTTGTAAAGCGCATGCGAAGAAGTCAACTACGCAAGCGTATACATTTACCCTGTGCGTGAATCCTCGCGCGCGAACTTGGTAAACAACCCAAAAAATCCGGCACGTGATGGTGAATGGACCAGTGAGAGTTCAGCACTCGATCATGAATATGTGTGAGGTGTAGTAACATAAAACATCTGTCAATGATCTCCCATCACATTCGACAGTACTTTTGTAATGATACTGGTAAATTATGCTGGTGCGATACGCACACAAAACACCAACCATCTGATATTAAAACTTAAACTGCAGCAATTCAATTTGAAAAAGCCCCATACAGGCTTCTTCAACTGTACGGACTTTGGGCGGAAGGCACCAAATGTACTCGAGAGATCGATGCACAACATTCATTACGATGACCCTTGAAGGGTAAATATTCTCAACCATTGAGGTATATTATCACACCTTTTTTGCTAAACTCTTCACGCCTTAATTGCCTAATAATTTTTTTTTGGCTTACCTGGGCAGAAACGGAAGATCAAAATTCCAACCAGGGCTATCAGAACAGCAATACAGCAAAGCCATGAAAATGAAACCCATTTCTGGTGATGAGGTTGATCTCATCAAGGCAAAAGAACATAAAGGTCGGATTTTAATGCAGGGTCGCATTTAATACAGTGGTAGCAGCTGATATTTCTGGTCAACGCCCTCCATAGTGAGATGGTCTCCACCCGTTTGAATTTCCCAAACTGCGCCGACCCATGTTGATGCTGCCCCCATGACTTGTACATAATTATCTACATGTACATTCGCACTTTTACGCCCACGACAAAGTGCAAATTGTATTACTTTGGGTTTAAATCTATATACCCACTGGGATATTTTTTGGGGGGGGTGGGGTGGGGGGGAGCCATTGGCGTCCCACCCCCACCGATTTACGGGATCACTGACCGTTTTGGAGTGTGATACATTAAATGTACAGCTTATTGCCCAAGCTAAGTTTACTCAATTCATGTCACTCACGTGACTTTGACATGTATAGACCAACATATCCATGGATTGTGCTTTACCTGTTGGAGGATTCCCTTGGTCTGTTGAATCTTCTGTTTCTTTTTCTTCCAGCTCTTCAGAGTAAAATAAAACATTTAAAAGAGGGGAAAATGATTTTTAGAAAACTGTCTTCGTTAGAACAATCTATACATGAAGATTTGATCACGGAATTCAATTAATACGAAATTGCTTGAACTGTCAAATAAATTTCAGGACGTATGAAGGATACAACACATTTGATTTTACCTTCTTTGGAAGATTGCCTGTGGACATAGTTTATCAGGCAAGAACAAAAAAACCCACTTGAAACACTGAAACACACATCTGATATTAATACCACACGAGTATAGGAAGGTTATACAACATTACTAATTAAATTTGTATCTCTTCTTTTTTCGGTGGAGTGATAGTTTCAAATTTAGGTAATTTTGAGACCTTTCTTTTGAACTTCAGATTTCATCAAGTATGCCTATACTAGACGACAACCTCTACTCCTGGAATGACTCTGTGACCACAATTCGTATACCCTTGTGGAGACACACACACAATAGGGAACAAAACATTGTAAAGGTCTCCACTGGGCAATTTCTGTACAGGGTTGTTGTTGTGAGGCAGGATGCCGCAATGATTAGGTGCGCAGTTTATGACATGCTGAGGAGGGCAGAAGTCTGTGTGCAAAGAAATGGTGGCCACGTCGAAGACTGAATCGTGCATGCTGTTTGCATGCATAAAGTGCAAACGTTGCATTCCCTAATGACGAGTACCATTAGGCCTAATCATTGACTTGTAAGGTCATGCTGTTGTTAATGTTTTGAGGAAGGCGCAACTTGAGTCCAAACTTGGTGGGCCTGTGGAGGACTAAGGGTTAATCCAATTTTCATGAAAGTTTGTGAGCAACAAAACACATGCCTAAACTTCCCTACCACGGTGTTTGATTATGTTTTAACCATTTCACTTTTGTGCGCAAGCCAATTCAAATCTGGTGAAAGTAAATAGCTAGTGTTCACTCATGCGGAACAGCTGAAGATTAAGATGGTGGCAATTGAAGCGCAAGACCTTGGTCCATCAATATTTCGTGACAGATTTTTGAAAAATTATAAAACATCCTTTTTTGATACATTTCTCTAAGTGTATACTTTTCTTTGATACACCCTGTAGATGAATAGGTCTCCACAAGGTTTTCACGAAATAGATATATGGGTTTTACTCAAAAACTAGGAATTTCCAAGATGGGTTGATCTGTCGCAAATGGAAGAGTTTTAGAAAAGGGATATTAATTCCAAATTTCAGCCAAGGAATCTAATTCTGGTTAAAATGGGAGCATTTTTGAAACTTCACTTTCAAATTGAACACTTTACTACACGAGAACAAAGAAATGTCTCCACAAGGATACACATTTGAGAATGGGTGGTAACAGTCAACCTAACCTATATTCTTTTCATGAAGTCATTTTGACCAACACACAATTATTCGTGGAATTTTGCTGTACCTTTTGGATGTTTCCCTTGGTCAGTTGAGTCTTCAGTTTCTTGTCCTGCCATCCCTTTGGTGTGACAATTATTTCGAAGGAAAGAACGAATGTCATAAGATTGAATCTTCGTTTTAAAAAGATAACTGTAATGAAGCATTGAATCGTTGCAATGAAAAATGAACTGTCAGTTCACAGCGGCGTAGCCAGGATTCTCATCCTTTGGGGGCGAGTGGAAGGGGTGTGGGTGTTTCAATGGAGGGGCCCCCAAATTCATCCGTGTTGAAAGCTGAACAGTTTATTTTACAAGACAACCAACCTCTGCAATTATTAGGGGTGGGGGTGGGGCAGGACACAATTTTCCCATGGGATGAGGGCTGATAGAAACCGATAACGTGACTAACTACTGTTATTCGGTTTCCACAAAGACGCTAAAATAAACAGCCACTCGCCAAAAAAACAGGGTTTTGGTAAAAAATAATATATATTAATAGTTCATCCGGCAAATCGTGGTCACTCATATGACTGTGATTTTCTCCCGTTTTTAAATTTCAAGTGTTGGGGGGGGGGGGGGCGACTGGCGGCGGATTTTTCATGGCTGGGCGTGCACCCCCCCCCCCTCCCCCATGCCCCTCCCTTACTCCCTCCATAGCTAACCCACGCCGCTGTCACTTTATCAGGTATGAACAAAACTGAGGTTACAGGTTCTCGGACCATTGATTTGCTCAGGAATATGAGTATGTTGTTTTTAAATCCTCAAGAGGTTTTTCTGGTAAAACCAAAATTACATTAGATATATCATATTCCCTTATAATGCAGCATATAATGAAAGGGTGTACGCCTAAAGCTACCTTATCGCAAAAGTACCTTATTTATTGCAAACAGCCTCCTTTTTTGACACAATTGTCGAATCTCCTGTGGCGTAACTTGTGTCTAATTTACAGGGGCTAATATGCCTCGTGATTGTTTAAAAGATACAATTTGTAAATACAAAAAGAATAATTGTTACTTTTAGCAAAAATATTGACCGGGGGAAGTAGGAGAAAGACAAGAGGTATTGCACCAGCCTTTCTCCCCAAACAGTTTCCAACTGGCTATGGTGCTCTGGAAGCATGAGCGTCGCGAAGGGGCAAGGGGCACAAGGGGGCACTTGCCCCCCCCCCCCCCCAACCCCCGGAAAATGAAAAATTTAAAATAAAAAAGGAAGAAAGGAAAAGGAAAAAAAAGGAAAAATAGCTCCGAAGACATATTGCTGTTAATTTGATGGGGGGGGGGGAGGTAGGGCAAATGCTCTCCTGCTCACCCTCGGAAAATGATAAATTGAGAATATAATTAAAAAGTTAAGGAATTTTGGAGAAAAGTTTGCTTTGCCCCCTCTGAAAAAAATCATGGCGACGCCCATGACTAGAGCGTAAAAACAATGTGAGGAAATGCATAGTATTTATTTAGCCCAAAACGAACGTCCCGGATCTTTCCAACCCGTGTCCCACGCATTGCTCAAAATTGAATTGCTTCCTCATCGTTATTTAGCCTCCTTGGCCAGACAGTAAAATCCCCATTAAATTGTATTTTAAAGTAACTGTTTGGGTATGCAATACACTATTGTATTTTATTTTTCTATTAATGTTATTCTTTTGTAGCTAATTTTCAACCGAAATTATTAGTCAAATTTTGCGTCTCTGTCACTTTTCTGTTGTTGCGAATGATGTCCTGTCCTTGCTACTTTCTAGTTTCACCCTAGCAAAATACATTATATTTTCAATTGTTTATATCCTTGCGATACAAACATTATTTTAAGACATCGGGTCAAATTTTAAGACATGGGCCAAATACAAGTTATAATTATAGTGTTAACATGACGATGACAATTCAGTGTAAATAATGTTGAAACCGGAACAAGTCTATACTTGCTGTCTGGATTTGTTCGCTTGCAAAAGGAACCAAGAATGACAGGAACCCTTTGTTACATCTGATAATGTAGTAACCAACGGATAATGTATCACTAACCGATAATGTAACAGAAATTGACCAAAAGTGTAGTAAAAATGTACTACACTATCAGTTGATTGTTGTTACATTTTCCGTCTTAGCCGATAATGTAACAAAAATTGACCGATAGTGTAGTAACATTTACTACACTATCGGTCAATTTCTGTTACATTATCGGTTAGTGATACGGTATCAGTCAATTTGTGTGACATTATCGGTTGTTGATACATTATCCGTTGGTTACTACATTATCAGTTGTAACACCCTTTTTTCCGGAGGTTTACAGCTGTCCGAAACAAAAATCAAGTAGTGTTTATCTTTAATTATCAATTTAAATAAAAATCTTCAAAGTATTTTAGTTGGAAATTCGTAAGGAGAAAAGGGGTAAAGTTAGGTGAAGAGCAAATAGAGTACATAACACGATTTTAGATTTTATAATAGAGAAGGGGAAACAAATGGATGAACAATAGCAAGCGAAATAAAGACACGACATTTGGACTCTGTGCAAGTAGTTACCTGGAATGTTTTCTCTCAAGTTCACGTGTTGAGTGATGTGCAAGGTTGGTTTATAAACAGGTCCCAAGAAGGTAGGGTTATTTGTACCGCCAATCTGCAAGGAATCTACGGAAACTAGTTGCGCAGATCTGTGTCTGAGCACAGCAGCAGGTGGGGATGATGTCGCTTCTCTGACCACTGTATCTTGTATCTCTGAAGGATTTGTCGGTGTATCACCCACTTGTCCATGACCTGGTATAAGCAGATTTTTGGGTTTAGAGTTTTAACAGAAATCCTTAAACTGAACAGTGTCTTCCTGAAATGACATCACAGCAACAGCACCCATAATAACATATAGTCAGGACAAGCAAGTAGTAAAATGTACATTTAAAAAAAAAATGTTTAAAATAGAGCACTTTTCAATCAAATTAACCGAAACAGGTTGTCAAATATGTTTCAAACATTTAAGAGGAGTAGAAAGTTTCCCCAAAACTGCTCCCAGCCAAAATTCATGTCGCGGGTCCTTTACTGGAAACAAGAGTGAGATAATCAATCAAAGGGAAAGATGAGATCATTATTATGTAATACAAGGCTTATTATTTACCTGCTGGGTGTGGATACCTGACTTCTCTGCTGTCTTGGTCATTGTATTGACTATCCTTCATTGTATGACTATCTTCGTCGCTTGACGCCATGATTATCTTCGTTTCTAGTGACACACCACAATTGAAATGTTTCATGGTTACTAACAATCTGATACAAGTTTAGTTTAAAAAAGTACTTCTATCATAATCACAAACTTTGCTAAATAAGATTTGTTATTTGTATATGTTCGTATGTAAAGAATATTTAAGTTTGATGTGTAGGTATGTGTTAATGTAATTTCTGATACTCTTAACTGGTTATCAAGGAGATGGAGAAAAGTATGTTGCATTGCGGATAAAATCCATTAAATTCAAGTGTTTTTTTTGTTGTGAGGATTAGATTGGCAAATTCTTCGATTCAGGAAACTCTTTTTCTTACAGCCTTCAAGCTGAGAACTATGTTATTCGTAATGCTGTCATTTTCATAAAAATGCTGACATTTTATTGAAAAAAAATAGGTTTCTTCTAATTCAATTTAATAATCTCCTTTTTTTGTATAACAGTAATTGTTCTTACCTTACAGTTCTTTTTTATCTGAACGTTATGAACAACAGGCTTGTGTTAAGCCTCGATACATCAGATTTCAGCAGCCTCCCAATTGGCGTGTCGTCGGTAAGGATTCTGAGATACATGAGACATATATCTATCGAAGTACAGCACAGACGGTTCAGTTGTCACAATCGCATTCTCATCTGCTAAATGGCTAACAAAAATAGTTACTCACGTTAAATATACCATACATGTATATATAGAGTGTTGTGTTATACACAGTTCTGATACGAATGTGCTGATTTCTCTCAGTCTGAACTTTGGTCTTTCAAGTGTTTTGTTTACAGAAAAAAAACAGCAGGTTTTCTTTATTTGGCTTGCATCGTATCACATCCAAAGCGCTGGGTGATGGATCAAAGTCTAATAAATTTTGTTACGATTGTCTGTCAGAGTTTGCAAAAGACCATTTTTGTAAGTTAGGAAGGTCAATGATAACATGGCAAAGGTTAGCCCAAAAATCACAAACATGTTAGAAAAAATGTCTCTGTCGTGAATTGAAAATGTGTAATAGTTTAGTAAAAACTTGTATTGACAAAAATACTTGTTGCCTAACAATTTATTAAAGCTTTCTCAGAAAAGCGTATATACATTTTGTGCAGATTCTCACATTAAAGCTTAGTTGAGTAGTCTGTCTCTTGTTTTGATACACCGGTATTAAAGCACAGCACAGAAGCTGGTACTATAGACCACACAGTTTATCTGTGAAAATGCACAACTCCAAATAAGGGTTATATATAACATATCATTGTTGAAAAAAAACACGGGCCTTAAAAGTGAGAACATGTTGAATTTTGGACGGCTCCAAATCTGTCTTCTTTGAGTAATTGTTATATAACTTTTACCTTTTTACAAAAGTAGTGCTTTTGAAGTAGTATTTCAACACATATGCACTGGACTTTGGTCATGTAAACATACTTAAGTAATATCGTACCAATTTGATCGACCACGGCTTCAGATATATTCCCCACGTGAACAAGTTAAATGCAATGGGACTTATGGACGGGTGAGGTAAAATCTTATTTTTTGGAACTTGCGAAGAGAAATGAAAGCAAGTTAATAACTAATTAATTCCAGTCTACTTCAATGAATAATTGAAAATTTGTAATTAAACATAAAATGTTTAAAGCAAGTTCTCAAAAATGACGGTAAAATAAGGCTGCATTATGCATGCATAAATAGTCTAGCGCCATCCCATTCATCAGTAAACAATTAATGAAATACATTCAGGGAAGCCGAGAAAAATGGCCAACTCATGCATAAGGCCCATACAAAGTACATAAAATTTCAACATATATCATTGGATTTTAAAATAAATAAACATGGGGAGAGTGGGGTACAATGGCGCTCTAATAACGTGGCAGACGCATCATTTATTATCTGAAATCATTTCCAAAAGACTCAGGTTGATTGATACACAGATCTTTAGTGTGTTTCTTAAAAAGTCTGTTTCGAAATCAAATCAGTTTTGATGACGATATCTTGTTTCAGATGATTTGAAATAAAATAAAGCTTTAGTTAAGCTACAAAAGCCAAAGTTATTTACAGCCGCTAGTTGTTTATAAATAAAACAAATCGAACAGTACTTAGTTTCAGTAAACTAAAACAGTACATATACTTAGTTAAAGTTGGCCTTAAACTATTGATATAAAAATAAATACCAAAAAATATTAACCGGGTTACATCTCCACAATGTAGAAAATACATCTCTAAAGTGTAACTACATTATTTCTTTTATCACTATAGTTTTATAAATACTTGTTCCACAAATTAAAAGTACATCGCTCATATTCATCTCATTGTCACTTTTCCCTCGGCCTTTTCAACCTCAACCGAAAGGTCTGGTAACGGAAAATCTGTATACACTGAACAAACTCGAAAACTCTCTACACAAAGCTAACAGTTACAAAGGTACAAAAAGAAAAGGATACTAATATATACGCTTAATTTATCAAAAAATCCTTCAGAATGGCATTTGTCTTCATTAACTTCCTTCTTTCTAGTCATTGTTTATGCCCGCAATGATTGAGAGAGTGACAACTTTTATGCTACAAGTACATACTGTCCTAGTAGTCGGTATTATTAATCAAAATGATTTATAAACTTTTATTGATCTGCCCTTCAAACCATGTTTTCCTCCTTGTTTAATAACATAAATAATACTAAATCATTGTTGGCAATCAGTATAAAATATATTTGGCTTGCAATTCTATAGAAATATGAGAATTTTGAATCCGTCTCAGGAGGAGGAACTGCGAAAGCTAAAAAGGAAATATTAACTGAGATCGGAAATATATTTAACGTGATATTGGATTGGTAGGGTAAAATGGAACCGATGATCTGTTTGACACGAACGTCAAGGATTCTGTATGGCCCAATGGTTCCCAAGAAAACTGTATAAGATAGTGTACGATAAGAATTTTATTCAGACGATGTAAACAGTTCAAAACAGTTAATATCGGAAATTAACTTGAGTTTTTTTCGAGCTCTCCTTCAAAAAGTTGTATATGAATATAAACATATTAAATAAATGAATAATAATTATTGTTAATTACACGGTCAAAAAATATATACTGACAGACTTGATGGTATTATTTCGATTTGAGATACAAGAGGCTTCCGTTTCATCCGAGGTTGCATGTTACGCCATTCCCCTCATGTCTGCATTATTTGTCCTGCCAGCTTTTTTGTCCGCAAGATTGAGGATTGCAACATTTATTACTTTTGAATTTAACTATTTAATGACAGAAACCTTTCTGAAAGTGAAGGTAGGACAGGAAAACAATATCCAGTTATCTTGTTATTCCGCCTGAAACAGAACCGTTGAAAAAAAATCCAACAATGAAGGTGATCTCAGAGCAGCGTATGGCCACATGAAATTTTTACGGGAGTTATTAACGGAATCCACTTAAGAGACCCACAACATTGTGCATACGTTTACTAGAAAAAAAACGAGCAAGTGTGTTGCCTCAATAAAAACAAGTACCAACTTGTACAACCCACGGTGACAGGGTAATGTTTGAACACGCCTTTAATACGGCACCGTCCATGCACCCGAATGGGACGTGACTTAATATGAAAAAATATGCAAATAAGACATTTGTGCAACAGTATTTTCCAAACCGGCCTTCGAATGCAAAGCTGTAATACTCGACTTGCATGAATACAATATATGGCCGAGTAAACTGTCCACCAACCCATCCACCCACCAATCCAACCACTTAACCACTTCAACCTGTCCCGACTTCCTATACCCAAAGTGTATGATCGATCGTCCATTGGCTTCTCTTGGAAACAATGGATTGCCATATAACAGTTATTGTCCTCGCATTAGTCCTATACCATATTGGTGTGTGGGGATTCAAGATTTTCGTAAAGTCGAAAAGAGTTCCCATGCTTTCCGCGTTTCTATATTGTTTTATGGGAATAGATTTTTTGTGTGTGATTGTTTTAAATTGCAACTTTTTGACATTTTTTTGCAAATGGAACCTGCTGCTACTTTATCTATGTACATGTGTGTCAAACTGCAAGTTGAACTCTTCATCTAACCTAAATCAGTCTTGAAGCAAACTTTGTGTACATAGGCCCCATTGCCTATACATACACATTTTGATCACGTGCTCTCCGCGTGTTTCAGATTTAATTCGTAATAACAAATTAATAATCCGTAATAAAGGAATTAAATAATCCGTTGCAACGAATTAAACAATCCGTAATAACGAATTAAACAATTCGAAATAACGAATTAGTAATCCGTAATAACGAATTAATAATCCGTAATAAACGAATTACTAACATAATACTTGCAGTGGCGCTAAAAATCTCCAAAACAAAATCACTAAAAAAGAATACGGCATGAGTTTTTAGTGCGTCTTTAGCACGGTGGCTACAAAGGTCGAACATTCTACAAAGAACGAAAAAAATGCACAATCTGTTGCAGACCGTATAGTTCTTATTTTTTTGTCATTTACAAATTGTTTACCTACATCATTTTCCACCTAAATAACAACAAGTAAATCATTATCTTCCACACAACCAAACGCTAACAATATTATTTGCTGACATTTACGAGGGAAAATATGGGGTTCTCCGTTCTCGTTGAACTCAAGGTGACCTTTGGACAAAAAAAGGAACATAAAGTAGACGGAAAGAGTCTACTTATGATAGAACTACTTAATGGTAGCCTTTCTGTAAGTTCAATTCTTAATATTTTAATTGTTTTGAAATGCATGTGAACATTTAATATATACCAATGAATTCTTAAGAGTTATTTCGTGTAAATACTTGTCCACGCTCCATTTTTTTTTAAATATATACTTTGTAGGATAGAAGGACGTGTGAAAACGCAGTCTTTGTAGTGTATTCAGTTGCAAATTATTTATTCACTTTTTGATCGCTATGTAAATAATATAATATATCTGAATTTGGCAGCGCAGAGGGAGTGGGCGGGACTACTCATCTACTAGTCTAAGAGTGACACACAGTGGGGTTTTGTTTGTAAAAGTGTGCTAGAACACTTATACATGCTAAAAATGTGTCAGGAACACTTATAAATGCTATTACTCCAAACAAAGGAAAAAAATTGAAAATACATTAAACTCAACTTTTTTGTGAAAAAAATAATTGTTTCAGCACTACTGCACAAAGGAAATACAAAATCTCAAGATTTTCTCAACAGATATGAAAACATCAGTGTCTGAACTAACACAGCAAAAGAGGAAATTATTCTGAATACCCTGGCAAGTGACATTTTCGACGGTTAAAATGGGGTAAAAAAAAATGCAATTTTACTAGATGTAAAATTGCCATTATGTCCTTTGAAATTAAAGCCAAACATGAATTTTGCATCCTCAAAATCGGTTTACTTACTCCCCAAGTCCTTTCATCCTATTAAAACATTATAAAATTTGATGATTTGAGCGTGGACAAAACAATATATGAGTCACTACAAGAAGTGACTATGTCGGACATCACATTATCAAATTTCATTATACCACAAGACACAATATTATGTTTTCACTGACAAAATATTCAAATCTAACGTTATAACACGATTACCCCCTTCCAAAAATAGATCTCCCGAAGTATTACCGGTCCAAACATTCAGTTTTCCATTAAAACGTTCATAATCCGAGTGGAAATGGTCAAGCTAGTTACTTCTAATTGGTAAAGTGTGTCAACTGTATTAGAATTCGATTTTTTATATTTACACATTTCCCTTATATGCATTTTTGCTTTAAATAAATTCACACGCAAGCTTTCAAAATCAAACGGAATAATTGTACGCGTGATTTATCGAAAATATCAAACTGAGCTAAATAACATCCTTTTAATAATTAAAACAAATTATCCCACAAGTATTCATTACAGTCAAGAGATGGTCACAATTCGACAAATGAGTAAAAAAAAACACCTGAAAACAACCAAGTTTGAACACGAACACTCTTTATAGACCTCAGACCAAATGATGTCACCTTTTGTTTACAGTGTCCAATTCGTCCTAATTCATGTACATTCGTTCTGACCATACCCCCATTTGTGGGGTGATGTTCCTTTCAAGACACCACTGTTTTTACAATAGAAACACATTACTCCATAAAAAGGGATACAGGGAACACAATCCCATCACCCCACAATTCCGCCCGGCTGGAACGTCAGTTGGAGAGCCCCTAGACAGAAACCATGTTTCTTTTAGGTAATCCAGCGGGAGCTGGTTAAATATCATACCGTCTATGTTTGGTCTAAATTGTTCATGTGTATTTTTGAGTATTTAATGTTGTTTTTTGTTGTAACAAATGTATCCCGAAAATGAAATAAATGTATAAAATGTAAAAATATAAATGTAAGTGAAAGTGAAGGAAGTTTGATGACGTCGTGCTGTAGTATTAGGACGCGTATCGCTAGTACAGTTTCTGACATCATTATTTTGGCATGAATGATCCCTAATATGAACAAACATTGATTTTAATTAAAACAAACTAATGTCATTATCAAATGCTCTCCACCCCCCCCCCCCAGATTTTCCCAAGTGCCCTTTTTGCGGCCATATATGCCCCCTCGCCTCGAGCATAAAAGTGCCCCTTCGCGATAAAAAAATTCCCTTAAAGTATCTTTCTATTTCTTAGAAGTAATCATTTCCCAATAATGGTATAGATAGTTTTGATATAAACGAGGAATATGAAAACAAAGCCCCAAAAACTCATACAATACGCACAGGGGCACAGGGGCACATCATGCATAGTTAGCATATTATTTTCTGTTTTGAAGAGCGCCCCCTATGTTGAAAGATGGAACCCCCCCCCCCCCCCGCCTCCTATTTGATTTTAGGGAGGTCAAGTGTCTGGTGAAAAAAAGTGTCGACCTTTCAGCACGGATGTGCAAAAAAAAATGCTGAGCAAGTACCCCTTTTTGGTGATGCCCCCAGTTTCAATCCCGTTCCGCCGCCGCTGATATAGTGTCATCACACTGAATTTATCAAAAGTTGTTATTCTGTGAAATCCCGATAGTGAAGGTCAAGTGACTCAATGCAGACATAACCTTTTCATCAGGTCATGGTGAATCAAATCACAAAGTGTGAACATGATTAACCATTTTATTCAGTTTTGTTTTCAGTTATTAGCCTTGTTTCTCCATTTTCCACCACAATGGTGCCCAAATGTTCTACTGTTCCTTTAGTTGTTGGATAAGTTTTGTGTACATGGTTGGATTGGCGAATAGAAAGTAATTCTCCTTCGATTTCATCGATTCTATTTAAAGGTATAAGTTGACGCATGTCTCTTTCCGGCATTAAGTGGGGATATTCAATATGCTTTATCCGTGTCTCGTGACCAACCACATAGAAAAACCGCCAATCAATACCAAATTCCGTCAAACCATGCCCGGCTTTAACGATTCCGATGAGGTCTGGAAAGTCATCATCATCCACTTCACAATATTCGAATATTAAACTTTTGAGGGAATCTGTGATAAGAGGAGCTAAGTCACCTACGTGATTATGCATGTTGATGTGATTGAACAGTAAAGCATCAAACTTGCATTCCCTTAAAGCGTCGACAATTCGAATAACATGATTATAAGAAAGCTTAGATATCTGTAAATCGAAAAAGTAGAATTTATGATTGGACAAAAGCGTGATGCTTTCTGACAAAACCTGCAAATCGAAAACTGAAGTTTGATTAATAAAGATTGTCAATGCTACTCGTGAAAGGAATGTTTTCTCCACTGATCCAATATTTTCCTTCAAGTACTGAATTTCCCTGTCCCCTTGTTTAGACATAAAATACCGAAACATAAACACTTTACCTGTTGAGCTTACTGTTAGATTCAAAAGGATATCTAGTGCAAGTTTAACATCATCATATGAACTGCACATTATATCATACCGAACGTCTTGCACTGACGTGATGGGAGCTGATTGTAAATAAAACGGTAATGCTATCAGATCCTCCCATGTAACACAACGGATATATGACTGTTGGTTGAGTTCATTAGCCAACTCCTTTGAACCAGACTCAAAAAGTAACAAGCGCAACAAGGCATGTATTTTCAAATCTTGCGGATTGTCTTTTTGTACATGTTTTAGAATAATATGCGCAGCTTCGAGCGACTGACCACAAGAAAACCGAAGCAGCATTTCCATTTTATGAACATTATTACAATCAATCTGTTCTAACCTCTGGTGGAAAGTATCGATATCATGTTTATACAAATAAATCAAGAAATGCGCAGCAGAGTATCCTTGAAAGGAAGAGTGATAAAATGTGATCATTTGTTTGATTTCAAGACCGCTAGTGAAATGTTCCCTCTGCAGAAAACCAAATTCACAACCGTCATTCAAAGATGAGGCACATTCAGAAAATTCCTCTCCGTCAAAAATGAGTCGTCCATCTGTTGAATCCAGCAGCCCATTTAATGCAATACGACCGAGGTCCTTTAAGACAGTGTTCATTCGTTGTCGCCAATGCTTGTCATCTTCAATTCGGCGTTTGACAAGAACCTCCGCGAACTTGGAGTAGAGCGCTGTGATGTTATGAGGCAAAGAATCCTGATTCTTCCAAATGACGCACACCATTTGAGAGATTAATGGAATCTTTGTCAATGTATGAAAAGATGGGACGGAGTCTAAACGTGCAATTAAAGTTTCACCTGACGTGATATTGTCGGTAAAGTGGGACTTGATGAATTTGTTTCTGTTTTCAGTTGTGAAGCCTAAAATATTAACTTTCGCAAAATTCTTGTATCTATTCTGAACGTACTCAACCATGTGAGGTTGTGTTGTTACCAACACGTAGCTTTTTATCAAGACTCTGTTTTGCAATACATCTTTGATTCCAAACAAAATCTCCGTAGATTCCAGAACATTAGATGGAATCTCATCTAATCCATCCAGTAAGAATGCTATGTCGGCTTGGTTATTGACGATAATGTATTTCATTTTAGCTTTTGTCAGATCGGTATCTTTAGGTAAAATCTGGTCGAATATTGCATCCACGATACAACTCGATTTCTGCATGTGCCTCAACTTCAACAAAAACACGAGTTTGAATTTTGCGAGTTTATCATTTGCCAACCAGGCATTTGCCATTTTCCCTAGAAATGTGGTTTTCCCAAATCCGGCCCCGCCTGACAGAACGATTTTAGACTCGCTTACAATTTCTGGATTAAACAAATCTTCCCACGTGTCTAACGGTACTGTTTGTACTTTGTCCAACATCATTTCCTCCCCAGATAGTTTCACGCGGTCACCCGGCACTGTCTTTCCCAGTACTTCCCTATTGAGTTCCAAATTAACAAAACACTTATCAATATCCACGGTCCTGGAGGTCAGCAAGGGGTGTGAAGGGATGGTGCTTGTTCTATCCTTGTAGAACTCCACAAGCTGCTGCTTGCAATATTCCAGGTCATGTGATGGTGGTATTCCTGCATGTATATACAAACACCAATCATATGATATCAGATCGTAAACTGAAGCAATTCAAGTTGACGAAAGTCCCTAAAGGCTTCTTCAGCTGTTCGGATTCTGGGCAGAGAGCTCCCAAGGTTTTGTGAGAACATTTAGGGTTTGCAAGAAGTGTTGACCAGCAAGATGTTTCCCCCATCTATCACTATAGACAAATAAACCAAACCTTTCCTTTTGGTTTCAGCGTTCTGAAGCTGTCATACGTTAGAATGTTTTTGTTTGCTTTGCAGAAACGTTGTTGCAGAGTTGTAATGACTCAGGTCAATGACGCAACTCGAGTCCGACTCGAGTCACAATTTTTGGTGAGTCGACTCGACTCGAGTCCCCAATGGTAAATGACTCGACCCGACTCGAGTCACTGCGAGCAGGACTTGACTCGATTCGACTCTAGACCCTAAGGGTAACTCACTCGACTCGACTCGAGTCACAGCGAGCAAATGACTCCACTTGACTCGCGTCCTTCGTCAGAAGACTCGACTCGACTCGAGCGAAGGCTAATAAGACTCGAGTCCCAAAAATAAAAGCAAAACTTTGCAAAATATATTTACAATGACTCACAGTGCAAACATTCTGTTCATGTCACTTTGCATATACAGTACGGTTCAGCAGCCGCTTGTCATGTACAAATATACGTCACAGACTCCCAACTTTGTTGTTCTGGATCGACCAAAATACTATCCCGGAACCGAACTTTAAACTAACACATTTTCAAATTTGTGATTTCAGTATTGGATTTGGCCGATTTTTTTATTGAGCTCTTGGATTCGAACGCCGGCTTATTGATGCCCTCCTTTTAAAAATAAAATAAATAATAAGAAACAGTTTTGTATAATGCAATTTTGGTTTTGATGTTGTCAGCGATTAGCGAAAAAATTCTAGATTCGATGCCAAACCAAATTGTACACAAATATTGAATGCTTCAATTGGTGTAGTAAAACTGGCCTCCCGAGGTGATCCATGGACCATTCTATTTTTCCCGAGACGAAGCCGAGGGAAAATAGAATGGTCCATGGATCACCGAGGGAGGCTAGTTTTACTTCACCACGAGATAAAGCATTCAATATTTGTTTTATAACACGTCACCCACAGATTATTTAAATCTGAACACAGTTAAAATAAACTTCAATTTCAATACAAAATTGGTGAAAAATGTATTTCTCTCTTAAAAACTAACCCTTCACGAAATGTTTGAACCCAGGTCTGCGGCGCGCTCTCTTTGGAATAATACGCGCTACGTACAACGCTCAAGTATGCATTGGCACACAAATATCGCGCCGTGGAAATAGTACTTTGGTTGCTAATGGTATAGTACTCTTGGCCATGCACAGAAAGATAGCAAAATTAGAAAGTAACATGTGACTCGCTCTCGGCCAATCAAGACACAGAATCCGTGTGTGAGGTGTTATAACATAAAATATTAGACCGATGTTTTACTTCTTGTTAACTGCTAGTGATACAAATGACTTTTCCTCTTGTCTTTATTTGTTACATAGTGTTCAAATTTTCGTGACTCGAATTGAGATAAATATTTGACTCGACTCGACTTTACCCGACTACATACCGTGACTCGACTCGTCTCGTCTCGATTCGACTCGATTCGACCTTCTTGACCTAATGATTCGACTCGACTCGAGTCACTTCTTTACAATATCTCAACTCGATTCGAGTCACAAAAATCAGAAATTCATTAAAACTCTGCGTTGTTGCTGCCAGTGTTCAAGTGGAAAATAACAAATAATGTATACATGGGATGAATAGCGCAAAATGCTTTAAGCTGACCTTATAAGACGTTTAATTAATGTATTATCACACACGTTCTGAAATCTCTTCTGTGTCATTATTGCCTGAATGATGGTTCCTCTGCATTTGTTCGGCTTACCTGGGCAGAAAACGAAGATCAACATGCCAACAAGGGCCATCATTTCGGTGATGAGGTTGATCTGAGGGGACAAAAGAACATAAGGGTTGGAAAGATTTGTAGTTCAAAGCCGACCATTGGGGTCATCTGTAACCTTATTGTGATTCGAAAGCAGGCGGGTGGGAGAACCACATGTAACCGTCAAATGTGATAACTTTGGTCAATTATGAGACATATTTAACTATTGCTTTTATAACAAACTCGGTGAATTCGATTTTCCCTAATATTTAGAACATTTAGACTAAACTCAACACTCTCATGTTGTTTGGTGTAAAAAATATTATTAAACAAGGGGGTGGGGCCCAAAAAAAGATGTGACCAAAGTTACCTCCGTTTTAGGGCGACATTGGCCAGCCCTAATAATTCCTATGAACAAAAAGTCACATTTGTAAAAGATTATTGTTTCCTTCCAGGTGAAAAGTAGATCAAATGAACATTTGACACTACATTTGACCTTCTTGTTCCTTGACCTCTGACCTTTGACCTCTTGAAATTTAACACATATTTACATGATTTCGTAATAATATGAGCATTTTGATACGCCCATGACCCGCAATAGACCAATATTAAAAAAATGTCCGCGAAAAGTTTGGTATGTGCACGTTAACACCAATGTGATGCAGTTCACCGCCCATCACCGTTGGAGTGGCGCACGTTAACTAAATGCCTATATTGTCCAAGCTTAGTTAAACTCAAGAGATGCCACTCGAGAAATATATGGAAGAAATTTATTCTTGGACAATATATGCATGGATTTGGCTTTACTTTTTTGACAATTGCCTCGGTCAGTTGAGTCTTCTGATTCTTGTTCTTTCAAGTCTTTATAGGTCAACATTAGTTTTAAAAAAGAGGGGAACATTATAATACAAAAGCAGCATCCCCATGAAAACATTGGTAAGTACATGAAGACTTGGCCATGACGGAATACACTCACATTAAATTGTTCACACTGTCAAATTAATTCTAGCAAGAGCTTGGGCGTCGCCAGGATTTTTTTCTAGAGGGGAGCAAAACAGATTTTCCCTCCAAAATTCCTGTATTTCTCAACATATTCTCGATTTCTCAGTTTTAGAGGGGGCAGGGACATTTTGCCCCCCCCCCCCCGTACTCATTAAATTTACACCACTATGCCTTGGCGCCTCATTATCTTTTTTTCTCTCTCTCTTTTTTCTTCTTCTTATTTTTTGGTTTTTTTTGCTTTTCGGGGCGGGGGGCAAGCGCCCCTTGCCCCTCGCGACGCCTGCAAGACTGAAGTGTAAGGAAAGATGCATTTATATAAAAAGGTCTGAGCTGCACCAGTACTTATGCGCGGCGCCCTCTTTTGACTAGTGCACACAAACATGCGACTGTACCTTCCGTATTGTAAACTGCATACGTTTACTGGGATAAAACAATTGTTGCATAAGCACCAAATAAAGCAGAAACAATACTATGACCAAATCTCCAAAAACACTGTCTCTGTGTCGAGTCCAGGAGACAGAGTTCATGTGCGGGACAAGAAAACATGGACTGTATTCTCTAGGAAAGCTAAAGTTGTCCTGTCCTATACATTGTTATAGCAGACCAAATGGACATGGCATATCGCAGGAACGGACGAGATCTCAGCAAATCATACCACCATGACCTACCGGACGACAATGGCTAATCTGTGAAGGCCAATCTCTGAATTCCTACAAGTGAGTTGTTTACGTGTAGATCAATGTTTACGTCTTACTCGCGAGCTGGACAATCCGTCTATGGGTGTTTCGAAAAACATGAAGTAATATTGTTGAACAAAATCGTTGAATTTTTTTAATATTAATTTTGGTCAAAAATTATTCATTCGTGGTCAAATTATTCCAAAAGAGAGAGAAAGTGATAAAAAATATTTTTAGAACACAGTCCCATTAAAACAATCGTAAATTCAGGAGGTTTTTGGATGAATGCAATCTTACCAAATAGTTTGAACTGTCAAATCATTTTCAGGACGACTAAAAGGTAACAACACATTTGATTTTACCTTCTTTTGGGGATTTCCTATGGAAATGGAAATGTGACCCATAAGCACTGCCAGCAATGACGAGGCCTCTGGACTCCACATTGGTTATGCCAGAGCCAGCCCGTGAAGTTGTTGGGTTCCTCTGTGCATCAGACGAGGTCGGTGCATCACTGGAGGATAGTGGACTGGATGATGCTGAGGGGACTTCATCTTGCACGTGATGCCGTGATACTGACAAGAGTTGAATTAACAGAAGTTGTTTCGTCGCAAAAACCTGATAGTGGATGTATGATATGGGATGTTTGCTGTTGTTGATTAATTGGAATAGTGCTTTCCCAATTTGGTTTAATTTTCATTGCCAAAAATGGACTTATTTACTTAACAAGCCAATGCAGACCTTGCAATATATTCATGGTAATATGCATGCAGGAGCCTGGTACAAATAACGAAACAGACTACTGTACAGAGCGTTACATTTTTTGTGCAGAACGTTACATAAATGGAGAGCCACACATGGCCAGAGGCGGCCACTCTTTGTTGTGGCTACAGAAAGGGAGAAAAATGCGAGATGGAAAGCAAGATGGGTCGTTTACATAAAACTAGCATTAGTTTTTACTATTAACGATTTGTTAAATTTCGTATGAATAAGAGGGGTAAACCATTTAGATTTGGAGGATTTACTGGTCATTTGTCAAGGTTAGGTATGAGGCCGGGCCTACTTTGAAAATATACGGCAAATACTTCTGCGCTAAAAGTAGTGCATTTTTGAAATGTTATTAAAATTAAAATTAAAGAGTATGGGTGTAAAGTACAAATGATCATACATTATATGTCCATTTACATTCTTGCAAAATTCATAATGTTTACTATCAATTTCATTACTAAGAAACGAAAATTTCGCATTTTAAAGATCTAGGAAGTGTTACCGTGTAATTTCGATGCAGCGCAGAAAGATTAGGCAAAAATATGTATCCAACGGTAATCAGGGTACTGAACGAAATACATTGACCATTATTGAAATCTTTTGAAAGTTTAACAGGTATTTTTAAAAAAATATTTACGATAATTTATAACCAAAAATGTTTGCATGTGAAATATTGAAATAGGCTTATGTTTCTGGCCGAATAAACACTCTTTTGCAGCTTTGACTTCGTCTTTACGTCACGTACATGAGCGCTTACAAGTTTCGCGAAAGTACTCTCAGCATTTTGCAACTGGAGAAAATTGTTTTCATTATTTGAATTGGATTGGTGGTAAAAGAAATGACTGTACTTTTGGGCAATTCCATGAAAAAGTGACCACGGCTGGAAAGTGGAATCTGCATGAAATCTTCCAAACTACAATCATCTCAACATCACATGTGGTGTCAAATTAAAAAAGGGCAACAAGATCTTTCATTTGAGTGGTGTGCCAATGAGATGGAATGTGGTTGAGTGTGATTTTGGGTCAAAGAACTTATTTTTTTTTGGGGGGGGGGGGTGAAATCATGGATTTAGGGAGTCAGTTTGGCACCTTGTTTTAACATGCAAAATTTGACTGTTATTGAGAGTTTTCATTTATTTGTGTTTAAGGCAGATAGAAAGGTTCATATATTATAAGAAAAGAAATGTATTATGTTGCATTTCATCAAACTCAGATTTTTTGCCGTGTTAAAAACCATGAAGAGGAAATTACGTGGGTGACGGTACCTGCCTGTAATCTAATGTCCCTTGCATCTTAAGTACACTTATTTGATTCAAAATGGGTTTTATATCTAGCTATGGGTTGAATGAAAGGTAAAATATTTTACTTCTGTGTTGCAGACTACAGTTTGAGGAGACTGTAACAACAAAATAGCAGGACAATTTTCCCTGTCCCTTTTTTGTAACGTGAGTGACGACCAACAAAACACTTGTTTTCAAAAAGTCTATTGGTTGAATTTTGTTTATCCATTTTTGAGTACCCCTCACCCCAAAGTTGTTGTATGGCTGGTTTGATTCAGCTTGATCAAATACTGTTGAAGCAGTGAGAGGTCAAAGTAGCCTAATGGCACATAAATGTTACTAGAGTGACGGGGGAATTGCCATGTACTGTATGATTTGGACTTTGTTACCCTACTTACACTGCAAGTTTTGCAGTGTTAAATTTACACCATTGGTATCTATATAGGACCATCTGGTGTTAAATTTTACTGGTGTTGTCCTATATAGATACCGAATGGTGTTAAATTAACACTACAGTTTTTGCAGTGTATGATTTGTTGAGGAGTTCTTACACACAAATCAGACGCTATTGTTGACAATCAGTCTTCCATGCAATCAATGCAACAGTAAGAAGCATTTGGTATGCGTAAACCATGCTGTGTAGTGAATGCTGAACGGTGAAAAATACCTTTATCCATATGATTTAGGCATTTGCTTTTCCTTAATTCTTTTACGCCTAAGTAAATGGTGTTGCTGTTTGCCTTTACTTCCTTACATTTGCCGGTATTTAAACATTCGACCCAATATCCCCCAGTTTCACAATAAGGCACTGTATTCCAATACTCCAGGAATACTTCAGGTAACAGCTCTGCGGAAAGGGAGACTACGTGATGATGCGTTTTCAGTGCACCCTATGTACCTCGGTTTGATTTCGGATTGATACATTTATTAAGTAATGTTCCACAATGACATCAAGATAGTCAACAAAAATGTTTACCAGCCCTGTCTAGCTCCCTGACGCCTCGGCTGCCTTCGTCAGCTCCTTTCGTTCGATGGCTGTGTTGCTTGCTTCTTGCTTTTCTAGGTTACACACAAGGAATAGACATGTTTCGTTTGGTTCTCAATCCGTTTAGTCATATCGTTGTCAGAATATGACAAACTTCAACATGATGGGTAACTGACTTTAAAACGAACATCACGCATTGATTGTAAGTTGGTGAATGACTTTGTGTGCACTCTGTTGTATATCATTTAAAGATAGCAACGACAGAATAGACCAAATAAACTGCTGATATAATGGAAGGGTGGGAGAACTAACGGTTATACTAGTTTGGAATATTTTTTTCCAGCCTCCGCTAACTGTATAAAGCAAACTGAAGCATCATACTTACCTTCGCCGCCCCATCGCTGGATCCGCATGAATCAACACAATGTTCAATCTTAGTCACTCGTTTCGTTAATTCTGAAGTCTAATCCTTAAGCTCGGTACAGATCGTTAAAGACTGTTTAAGTACTGCCAACGGAAACTATAACGCCGACGATTTTTCCGGATGTGTGAGCGTTGCCTTTTTTTCTACTGATGTATACGTAGCACCGACGATAGTGACCTTTGAACGCGTTTAATAGACCGTTAGCAGGGTACACCATCTTGAAAATCAAACCGAGGCTTGTTACGCAAGCAAAAATGAGCTGTCTATCCATTATAAGAGTGTAATATTAGTTTTGCAAGAGTCACTCGTTCACTGCATACTCTGTTTACGCCGCCACGTTTGTTTGCGTTACATGCCTCGCTTTGATTTTTAAGATGGCGTACTCTGACAAATTGAAAGATGTTTTGGGTACGTTCGTTTAGCTCACCCGATTCGACACGGGTCAGCCCCATGCCATTCTACTAGCTCTGACGTCATACTTGGGGCTCACTCGGGTCAGCCACCACAGATCATGCTCATGGAGCAGAGTCACTAGTGGAAATACGTCACGCATGCGTTGTCCATTCCATGAAACTGACAAATATGGCGGCCGGACAGCGGAAATTTCAAGCGGACTTATATATTAACTTTTTTTGAAGTCTAAAGTTAATAATTTATTAAGTTCATTGCGACATTTCAAACGTGTTTGAGTTTTGCAATTCTCATTAAATCTCCAACTAAAACCTAATCAGAAACGGGTGTATTGTCAGTGGCTACGGCCACGGATAAGGGCGTCACGTGATGATCGTGATGTCGCGTTGAGCGTTTGTTTAGCCCGGCTGTCGTGGCTAACTCATCTGCCTTTACCCGAGTCGATCCGGGTGAGCTAAACGAACACATCCATTGATTGAGCTCCCTTGAAAAGCAGCAAGGTCAATAAACGTAATCGTTGAGGGCGCTTTATAATAGGGCCCTCAATATTCAATTATTTATTTTGTTACATAGGACACATGAAGCTTTTAGTTCTGAGACTCCAATACACTTACAAAAATCCTCCAAAGAAATTAGAAGAAAAGAAGAAACAGGTAATATCAAGATTCATTAAAATGATTTCCGTGAAAAAAAATTACATTGTATTAGCTTAAGGCCGTTCAATCGAAAAGGTCAATATGATTTTTATTTGGTCTGGTACATAATACAGTGTTCTTCATAATGTGAAAGAAACGCACCACCTTTGCTTTCCGTTATTATTTAATACATTTAATTAGTAACAAATTTGTTTACCCATATCATTTCCCCCCTAATTAGTATAAAGTAAACCATGGGATAACACATTATCTTCCACAAATCCAATCACTAACGATGTTTATTTCTTGACATTTACAAGGGAAATATGGGGTCCACGTTGAAGGTTAACTATTGACAAATAATAACAAACATTAGACAGGGAAAATCTACCAAAAGACTGCGTAATGGTAGTCTGTAAATCTGTAAATTGAATTTAGATATTTTAATTGTTTTTAAACTTATTTGAAATTGTATTAATTACCAACGAATTGATCATTACCAATGATGTGAAACATCATATTATCAAATGTCAAAATACTTCAGCACATACTTTTTTTGCTGACGAAATATACCAATCTAACATTGTAAACAAATTACCTCCTTCCCCAAAAAAGAACTCCCTAAGGCCAAAAAAAAAAAGTCTCCGGTTTCTGGTATGGAGCTTGCCCCAAAAGTGGTGCGGCGACGCGGCTTTTTTTTTTTTTTACCTGTTTTTTTTTTTTTTTAGCTTCAAATGTCGGCTGATGACTGCAAATGGTGCCCGACTAAACTTAGTGAAAATATATGGGAGTCCAGAGAGGCCACATAAATCTTATTCTCGATCATAACCCCTTCTTAAAACACGTTAAAATTGTGCAGCAGCAGAATTCCAGTCAAACCAGTGAGTTTGGCGGTTTTTAAACATCATCTTGTATTGAAAAAAAAAACTTTTTCATTTTGCCGACGCGCATGGCTACGGCGACGCGCGCGCATACCAGAAACCGGAGACTTTTTTTTTTGGCCTAAGTACGACCGTTTCAAAAGTTCGATTTATATGGAAACGTTAAAAATCCAAGTGTAAATGTTGAAAATAGTTAGCTGTTACTGTCGAAGGGTGTGTACTGTATTTGAATTTCAATTTTACTATTTCCTTTTGCAATTTTTTATTAAATTAATTCATACGAATACGTTCCAAAATAAAACAAAATAATGTTGTTGTGGATACAGTTAGATCCAAACATATCTCAGTTCTAAAAACTGGGGCTAATTTAATGCGTAGCAGGTGTATCATTAAATGGACTTTTTAACATTCTTTTCAATATTTAAACAATTTCTTACAAAATTATCCCATGATTTCCGGATAAGGTCACCGTTGGACAAATGAATTCAAATCAAACGAACAAAGTTTGAAAACAAAAAGTTGGCAGCGTCAGCTTTATGAGTGTGATGGCTGCTGTTTTGTTGAATCGATCCCAGTTGGCTTGGAAGTATGGCTTATAAGTTAAGCCTCCAAGTATGGGGGTGGTACGTTCTTGGCGATCGATTTTTTTCGAAATTGCGGATCTGTGTATCGAGGTGCGTTCGGTGGTGGTTGTTATTCTTGGAGTGGTATGGCGAGGCGGCGAACAGTTGAAGTCCTCTTCAGCCAGGCGGTGCTTGGTGGGCTTGCTTAAGTCTCTGGATTTGTTGGTGTCTCGCTCCAGTGATTGTTCTACATGAGAAGCGAGTGAGTCTAGAAATAAGGATTCGGAATCAGACATATGCGGTTCCGAGTCGATTTCCGGAATGACTTGGCCACACATAATTGGTGAGGATCAGTGGCGTAGCCAGGAATTTCAGTGGTGGGGTGGGGGGGGGGCTGGAACATTTCATGGGGGGCGTCAAGCAGGGGCGTCAATCGCTTCTCAAAAGTGGGGGGGGGGGACATACCTTGATCATAACTGATGCAAGCGCGAAGCGCGAAGCCCTTACGGAGTGGGGTTCGGGGCACGCTTAAGGGCCCCGAAAAAATTGGATTCCAGAGTTTCTGTGGTGTGATTTGAAGCAATTTCTTACGACTTTCTTCCATGCTTTAACTAATATTTTCTTGGCAAAAGATAATTATTGGAACATCGTTTTCGAGGTTGGAGTCATTGAATCAGCTTCCAGAATTCTGAGCTATAGGCGTGGGGTTCGGGGCCCGCTTAAAAAGGGCCCCGAAAAATTTTGGATTCTAAATGCTCTGTGGTGCTATCTGAGGCAAATTCTGACCACTTTAACCAATATTTTCTAAGCAAAAGATACATTGTAGTACATAATAGGGCCCTGTAAATGAGACACGAGTTCAAAATTGGGAGGGGGGGACATTTGATATTGTGTCCCCCACCCTTCAAAAGGTGGGGGGGGGGGACATGTCCCCCTGTCCCCCCACCCCCCCCCCCCCACCCCCAGGATTGACGCCCATGGCGTCATGTACATCAATGATAATTTTTTTGGAAACTCAAAATCTCAGTGGGGGTGGGGGGGGGGGGGCGACTGGGGAGCGAAAAGGTTTCATGGGTTTCGCGGTCGCCCCCTCCCCCACCATTTTCCTTATCCTTATCCTTGTTTTTTGGAATCTAATAGTCCATTTAACGCAACACATCCGAGGCCACTGACAAGAGTAGCCATTCGTTGATGCCATTGTTGATCATCTGAAAAACGGCGTTGATTAAGTACTTCCGAAAATTGTGTATACAAGTATAGCGCTGTTATATAATTCATTTTATCACTGAAAGATAAAATACATTATTCTCCACAAACGCACAGTTGAGTCCTACACTTTCTGTTATCAGCTGATGGTTGCTATAGTGTAGGAAAACTAAACATATCGATTGGCCTAATTGCAGTTTGCCGCCCCTTGATGGCATAAGCTTGGCATAAGGATGGATGCTTTTTGCTAAGTTGATACAGATGTAATAAGTTCATGCGCACATTGACGCGCTAAGTGCATTTAGGGCAAGAAAGGCCAGTTAAGTTCGGGGTAGCATTTTGAGACCGCTACATCAAAAATAAATTTCTCCCTGAATATTTCGTTTTTCGCTTGTATTTCCACGGGTGTTTCGTTCATAATTGAACATCGTTTGGTGAACGGTCTCCGGGATGGTACAGGAGTTTTTTATACAGCTTGCTGCAGTAGTCTCCTGAGTTTTAAGCATCTTCAGTTCGTCATTTCGATTTTGTTTCTGCGCCCGGCCGTGGGCGTGATGCCGTACACTGAGTAGCCCCTGAACGCCAGGTGACAGTGTTGTCTGCTAATTGAAATCATCGGACTGTGATACTTCATTATTTCGTCTGAGTTTCTCCAGCTGACTTTAACTTTATCAGTTATTTGTTCAACCTCTTGGTGAGGTTTTAAGATCGTGATTACAATGTAGTCCATCAGTGTGTGATTGAGTCATGCTCTGTCATCAATCTACGGACACTGAAGTACGCAACGTTATATGACAGTATGACCGGCGGAGTACGGTCGGTGAATCCCCCGCCTAGATTTCGGTCCGCCCGGTACCGGCTGAGGTTCGCGGCATGCTTGGCAGTGGAGGGGCGGGCGTGCAGTGTGAAACCACGTCTATCTGCAGGCCTCCCATTCTCCCCTGAAGAACGCTGTTTTTGACCTCCAGATCCCAGGATTTCCCCTGCGTTATATACAGTCTTGGTCATCATGCGCAAACATGCTTTCATGGATGGAATTCGAGGTGGGAATTTTCCAATTATGGCCCTGGTTTCGTACCAGTTTTCGTCAGTGTTGCTGTGTAGTTGCGTGTGAAATGTTTGGGGCTCCGCTCCCGTGATTCAAAAGAGGCTCGGCCTCACTGCCAACCATACCGCAGGCGCGAATGACTCGATCATGCTGGATTGATCTTTGAGTTTGAGTAGGGCCTAGATAATAGAATGTTAAGATGGACAGACTATAATTGTTGGGAAGTTGGATGACAACGAATACATATCCGAAAAGGGATAATCGGATAAATTTGGATGGAGCCTCGTATTTTTTGCGTGCAGTGACTTTGTTCTATTTTCCGATAGTTAGTAACCTATGGTAACCAAGCAAGTAATTTTCCAGGCAAATGCTGGAAAATTTATAATCGGAGCACTACTTAAGATTCTTTCTCCATCCGTTTCTACAAAAATAAATAACAATAATAAGGCCTACAACTTGACGATTTTTCCCCTTCATGGGTGCAAATCAAATAATTTATTAATTATAAATAGGGCCTAATTCAATAAATAAACACATGTTAGATATATTTGCAATGGATAGCTGCTGCTTTGAGTATTGTTTGTTACAGGATGCCACGGCAAGGCAGACGCTGCAAATTCGTTGGGGACAGGAACTTTTACCATTGAATACTCTCCGGGCTGTCTTCAAAGTTCTGAAGTCTATAGCAAGGTCGGTGGGTTACTGATGATCGCTAAGCAACTTGGTAATGTGCAGAATATCAACTGTTGCCGAATTTAGAGATGCACATATCAGGAAACTGCTTCAACACAGAAAGAGTCGCACACTTCTACTCTGCGAACATGGTCTGTTAATTTCTACAGACATCTATTTGAATTAAATTGACACAGGATGCAATAGATGATTCCTGATACATTCAGAATAACCATGAAAAGTAATATTCTTGGTGGTCTTTAAGACACAAGTGTATTGTGTCACTGATGTGATTAAGAAATGTTTCTAACATTTTAACCACGCGTGTTACAGTGCAGCAAAAACAGCGGCTGATTGACCCAGGTCAGATCTTTAACATCATGTTTGGTTTGAATTTTGGTCAACATTGTAAATATCGACAAGGAATAGATAATTTTGGCTGGACACATTCTGGAACATTTATGTATAATTTCCAAGGTATATGCACCATAACACATTTTCAAGTTTTGAATCCACCCCTTAGGATTTTGGTGTACATGGGCGTATATTAGACATGGCTGCTTTTGTATGGTACAGGTTTCCAAAGGTAACCAGGGGAGTACTCAGCATATTGATTCAAAGTAATTATAATAATATCAACGCTTTAAATGATTAAAGTTTAAATAAGCTTTTTTTCAAGGTGTATTAATACTTTGAATTTATAAGGTATGATGCCATGGAAGTAAGAAAGGGGATGCTGCCCATCTACGTGTATCTTAAACTCTTCATATTAATACGCACAGTTTTGCTCCTAGAGTCCAAACAGAAATTTGGTCGCCGATTCAGGGGCCGGAAAGCAATTTTCCACAATTGTTCCCACAAAGATGGGTTTTTATTGGGTTTTCGCCTTTCCTAGGAGCAATGATAGCTAAATGTCATGATTTCAAGGTGAGCCTGATGAATTGAAGGTAATCACAATTGGAAGTTGATACCTTCGACATACATACAACATTTTAATTAAGTATTCGCCCACCATTTGCTTATTTTGGACTTTTAACATTTTGTGTGCCAACATTTGCCAGTTTTTATCGTTGGGGCATTAAGATTGCAAGCTTCAGAATTTATACATCGATTTATGGGATTTGTGTGATGAACACACAGGCCTTAATGGTATCTGCACTTATGATTGCAAGCTAGATCAGGAGCGCAATCTTGATTTTGAGATTTTTTTTTTGTTACTTTACTTTACTTTATTTCATCTCAAGGCATAAAAGGATACAGTTTTTACTTAGAATTTATTATGATTTATACATTTTTTTAGAATATAAAGATAAGAATAATAACATTTGATTAATACCACCTAGAGATGCAGGGGACCCACAAAAAGCAAAGCTTGTCGAGTGCGAGTCCCCTGAACATTAACAACAAAGAAGATACAGGATGACAAGAACGATTATAAACAAAGACAATATGAAAGCTAAACAAAAGCAAACAAACAAAACCATACATACAAAACATAACGTAACATAATAGTTAAATTAGAGGTGAATTTTAAATGAAAACGAATATGATAATAAGCTACGCGAAATTACAGTATGACAAACAGTAACAAACGGGTGCATTTTACAGGGAAATGAATGAATTTATAAAATAAAATAAAAGGTTCCAAAACAAGCAAAAGTAATACAAAAGGAGCATGCAAGAAAGTCACACCAACATGATATAGAACAATACAGAATAACACAAAACCATGATCTATGAAGATAAACAGGTAGTACGAAGGATTTAGAAGGAATGTTGCAGAACTGTATTGACAAAAAAAAATTTGATAAGTGATGAAGTTCGGAGTTCATTAATTCGAGTACTTGTTGAGAAGAATCTGTTTAAAGTTGGTTTTGAAAGTAGAAATAGATGACGATTTTTTTATTGTATTGTCTAGGGAGTTCCACAATTTTGGCCCTTCAAATTTAACACTTTTTTTGGCTAAAGCTGTCCGTACAAATGGTAAATGAAATTCGGTGGCCTGTCGAGTTAAATAGCTATGAAAGTCCCTATTTCTGTTAAACATGGACGAAATGCAGTTCGGTAGATCATTTTTTGTTAATTGAAACATGAAGATAGCGAGTCAGAAATGGTATATGTCATTTACCTTGAGTGTGTTATCTAGTAGAAAAAGCGGGTCACAGTTGATTGAAGTTTTACTTCAATCTTGATAACATCATACTAGCCCTTCATGCCATATTTGAAGGCATCTGTTTTAGCCATGTTCTGAGCAAGTTGACTAATGATTGCTACCCTAAATGTTTTATTGCGTGCATTATCGGCAAGTTTACCTTGCGTCTTACCTCGGTGTTTTCAAGTGGTGGATTGTTTGTATAAGCCTACCATGATTTTCTGGCGAGCAAGCTAAGGATTTCCGCACTTACTAGCTCATTCTTTGAAGGGTAAGACTAGAGCATTTGTTGTAATTTGTTGTAAGTTCATCTTCCTCAATTTATATCTGCCTGCTTAATTAACATTTTTACAACCGTGTTTTCATGAGTTTTGTTTGGGCAAGTAGTGGTGACAAAACGTGTCATGGATGTTTACAATTGAACACATTCTTTGAAACAAATGGTCAGAGTAACACATGTTGCAATATATATAAATATATAAAAAAAAAAATTGGCGTGGATGTTTCTTAAATTGTATTGTCTGCATGTATATTTTACATTCTACAAAGTGTTTCCAAGCAATTGTTTGGGCAAGCATGTCCAGGATTTTGGGGCAAGCATGCCAAGGATATTTACAATTTGAATACAGTCTTACAGTCTAGTGGTGGTAGTTTGAACTTGCTGTTAATATGCAGTGGTGGTTTTCATTATCCCTCTATTTAGGCAAACATGCCCAAATTGTTGGGGCAAGCATGCGAAGGTTATTTACAATTTGAATTCAATCTTTGAGTCCAGTGGTCGCAGTTTGAATTTGTCGCCATATCTGTATGTTTATTTTGCATTTTATAACTACACGTTTCCGAGACGTGGGTAGATGGGGAAACCATGCCCAAGTTTTGGGGCAAGTGTACCAATGAATTACAATTTGAACTCAATCTTGGAGTCCAGTCAGTGGTCGGAGTATGCAATTTTTGCCATAATAGTATCAGTTATTCCTACTACAGTTGCATTCTATTGATTGTTTTGGCAGCATGCCAATGTTTCTTGGGCGGGTATGCAAAGGATATTTCCCATTTTAACTGATTCCGTAAAACCAATGCTCAAGAGTTTGCTCTTAATTATTGCATTAATGTTACCCATTATTTTGTTATATGCATATCTGCACCTTTTATTGTACAACCATATGTACAAGCAAGGTATAGTATCAGTATGTTTACTTTGCATTTCATAATTTCCAAGCAATGGATGGTTTGGGAAAGCATGCCCGAGTGGTTGGGGCAAGCGTGCCAAGGACATTTAAAATTTTAATTCATTCTTTGAGTACAGTGGTCGCAGTCTGAACTTGTTGCCATTATGCAGTGATGGCGTGCATTGTTTCTCAATCTGTATGCTTCTTTGCATTTTACAACGGTACATGTTACCAAGGAGTGGGTTGATTGGGCAAGAATGCCCGTTTTGGGGTTAAGCGTGCTTAGGATGTTTCACATTTGAACTGATTCTTTGAAACCAATGGCCAGAGGCTGCGATTCTTGCCATAATGGTGACAGTTATTCTTACGTATCCATGTGTTCTATTGATTGTTTGGGCAAGCAAACCCAATTTTTTGGGGCAGGTGTGCCAAGGACATTTCCAATTGAAACTGGTTCTTTAAAACCAATGGTTGGGGTTCGCATTTAATCATTGCAACAGTGGCATCCATTATTCTTCAAAATGTATCTTTTATTAAAATCTTTTATTTTATAACCATGTTTACAAGTAACGGTTTGTTTGAGCAAGCATGACCAAGTGTTTGTGGCAAGTGTGCCAAGGATATTCGCAAGTTGCGCTCATTCTACAAAACAAGCAGTTGGAGATTGCACTATTTACAATAAATGGCCAGGGTTCTTTTTCCTGAAAGTTTTATCTGCATGCTAATACTTTGCATGCTACAAAGGCATTTTCAAGCAAGGGTGGTCTGTTTTTATCTTGTTGCGGTAATAATGGCAACTCATTTTCACTACAAATTCAAGTAATTGCATTCTGTTGCTATACACTCCTTCACTGTTTGTGTTTAATTCACTCGTCGGGGTAGGGCTCTACGTGTGCTGCCTCAGTCGTCCCAGTGGGGCGCGCGTTGCGCGTTTGGCAGTGAGGTCCTGGGAGTGACGGGCAGTGCCTCAATTCAAACTAAATAAACAAGTTGGGTATTTAGTTCTGAAGTAAGACTTGGAATTTGGACGTTAAACATTTAACAGGTTGTGTTTAGTCTTTGTAAAAAAGTACGCCAAGCACCCATTTGTACTGATGGGGCATGCCAACCGTATCTACGAGCGGTGGACCAAATCGGGGTGCTTTTCCATTATTTAGTAATTTTTGCATATATTCAAGTCACCTGACAAAACAAAAAAACACTTTGGCTAGCACCCACTTGTTCTGGTGGGGCTAGTGAATGGTTGGCAAGCCTGCCAAGGTTTTGGGCCCAGTGATGCCAAGCATGGAAAGGAGGGGCAAGCGTGCCCCGTGTTATGGCAAGTGTGCAAAATGTTTTGGCAAATAACTTTAAGTAAATCGAAAGATAATTTTATTTTGTTCCGTTATAGTCTATCAAGGTATTCACTGCCATTTAATCGAATTAAATATTGACCATGGAGAAATAAAATAGCGGCTCAAAAATTAGGCCAAAAAGTCAAGTTATTGTTTTAATGCGTGGTTTTGTGCGTTGTCTGAGAGTAATAATTGCAATAACTTGTGTTATTAACACTTCACACAATCATATCTAATCGATTGAGTACGTGCTCAGATGATTAGTCTCATTTCAAGGCTAACCATTTTGCACTGCATTCAATTCGGTTTATCGACGAAGTGAATTCCTTTCGGTAACCGGGAACATCACATATTAAAACTTTAATACTAAATTCAAAATTCAGCAAAATTTGACGTGAAATGCACATTCAACTTTGTGAGTAAAATTAATTTTAATTTTTAGAAAATAATTTGCATAATTTACATTTACATTTATATATACTCATCAAAACAAACTATTATACGGAAAAGCCATATGTTTTTTTCTTGAATAGACATACCTCTAGTTTACATGTGTATTGCTATGTGAATAATATAATATATCTGAATTTGGCAGCGCAGGGGGAGTGGGCGGGACCTATCCTAGGGTGGGGGATTATGTGACCTGCTACTCGTCTACTAGTCCAACAGTGTTACACAGTGGGGTTTTGTTTGTAAAAATGTGCTAGATCACTTATACATGCTAAAAATGTTTTAGGAACATTGTATACGTGTTATTACTCCAAACAAAGGAAACAAAACTCAAAATACATTAAATTAAACTTTTTTTGAGAAAATCATTATTGTTTCAGCGCTACTGCACAAAGGGAATACAATATCCAAAGATTCCCTCAACAGATATAAAAACAGCAATGTCTGAACTAACCACAGCAAAAAGGAAAGTATTCTGAGTGCCCTGGCAAGTGACATTTTTGAGGGTTACAAGAGGGTAAAAAATGCAAGTTTGCTAGATGTAAAAACATGCTGTATTATAGGGCCTACATATAATATAAAGTTAATAAATTTTCAAAAACGTTTCTATTTTGTCTTGCAAGGATAAGGATGATGCTTTGTCATGTTGTAGTTACCGTTGTGACATTTCTTCCCATCTTGGTTTGATGTCCTTTGAAATTGACGCAAAAAAAAAAAATGTGCAGCCTCAAAATCGGCTTACTTGCTCCCCAATCCTTTAATCCCACAAAGTATTATAAAATTTGATGATTTGATCGTGGACAAAAATATATGAAATATTTGCAAGAAATGACTTTGTCGGACGTCACATTATCGAATGTCAATATGCCACACGACACAATATTATGTTTTCGCTGACAAAATAAAAAAATCTAAAGTTATAAATCGATTACTTCCTTCCAAAATAGATCTCCCGAAGTACATTTTGAAACACTCAATTTTCCATCAAAACGTTCAAAATCCGAGCGGATAGAGTTAAGTAGTTACCTTCAATTGTTAAAGTGTGTAAACTGTATTAGCATGTCCAATTTTGATATTTACACATTTCCTTAATGCATTATTGATTAAAATAAATACACACGCAAGCGTTCAAAATCCAACGTAATAATTGTACTCGTGATTTATCGAAAATATCATACGGAGCTAAATAACATCTTTTTAATAATTAAAACAAATTATCGCACAAATATACATGGAAGTCAAGAGATGGTCACCTTTCCATAAATGAGTCTAAAAAAAACCCGGAAACAAACAAGTTTGAACACGGACATTCGAAATAGACCTCAGACCATATGACGTCGTCACACTTTCTTTAGATTGTCTAATTCGTCCGAATTCATGCATTCATACTCGTCACAAGTGCTGACATATTCAAGTGAATGTGGAGAAAGTTTAATGACGTCGTTCTGTAGTATTATAGAACGCGCAGCGCCAATTCTGTTGATAACACCATTTTTTTTAGGCAATACATGTACGGACTAAAATATGAACAAATAATTAATTTAGCTTAAAGGGAACATTGTCGTTTCATAGTCTCCTTAAAATAACTTTCATATGATGCCATCATACTGAATCTTCAGATAGTCGACCTTCTGTTATTCTGTGAAATCCCGAGAGTGAAGGATCAAGTGACTCCATGTAAACAATACATTTTTATCAAGTCTTGGTGAATCACAAAGTGTGATCATGATTAACCATTCAGTTTTAAATCAGCTTCCACCTCCCCTTTTTCCACCACAACGGTGCTCATGTGCATTACTTTTTGTGTAGTTGTTTTATTAGTTTTATATACACGGTTTAATTGGGCGAATGTAATGTAACTGTTGTTCGATTTCATCGATTCTATTCAGAACAGTCAATGAGATAAGCGTGGCATTTTCCGGCATTCTGTGGTGATAACCCATATTGTTTATCGAGTGATCGTGACCAAACAACTGGAAAAACTGAGCATTAATACCAAGTTCAGTCAAACCATGCCCGGCTTTAGCAATTCTGATTAGGTCTGGAAAGTCATCATCATCCACTTCACAATATACGAACATTAAAGTTTTGAGTGAAGCTGTGATAAGAGGAGACAAGTCACCTACGTGATTATGCAGGTTGATGTGACTGAAATATAAAGCATCAAACTTGCATTCCCTCAAAGAGTCGACAATTCGAATAACATGATCATAAGAAAGCTTAGATATCTGAAAGTCGAAAAAGTTGAATTTATGATTGGACAAAAGTGTGACGCTTTCTGACAAAACCTGCAAATCGAAAACTGAATTATCGGTAATAAATATATTTAAGGCAACTCGTGAAAGGATTGTCTTCTCCACTGATCCAATGTTTTCCTTCAGGTACTGAATTTCCCTGTCCCCTTGTTTAGACATAAAATACCGAAATATAAACGCTCTACCTGTTGAGCTTACTGTTACATTCAAAAGGATATCTAGTGCAGATTTAACATCATCATATGAACTGCACATTATATCATACCAAACGTCTTGCACTGACGTGATGGGAACTGATTGTAAATAAAATGTTAATGCTATCAGATCCTCCCAGGTATCACAACGAATATATAACTCTTTGTTAAGTTCATTAGCCAACTCCTTTGAACCAGACTCAAAAAGTAACAAGCGCAACAAGGCACCTTTATTTACATTTTTCAAATCTTGTTTTTGTACATGTTTTAAAATAATATGCGCAGCTTCGAGCGACTGACCACAAAAATATCGAAGCAGCATTTCCATTTTACGAACATTATGACAATCAATCTGTTCTAACCTCTGGTAGAAAGTATCGATATCATGTTTGTATAAATAAATCAAGAAATGCGCAGCAGAGTATTCTTGAAAGGACAAGTGATAAAATGTGACCATTTCTTTGATTTCAAGACCGCTAGTGAAATTTTCCCTCTGCAGAAAACCAAATTCACAACCGTCATCCAAAGATGAGGCACATTCAGAAAATTCCTCTCTGTCAAAAATGAGTCGTCCATCTGTTGAATCTAGCAGTCCATTTAATGCAATACGACCGAGGTCCTTTAAGACAGTGTTCATTCGTTGCCGCAAGTGATTGTCATCTTTAATTCTGCGTTTGACAAGAACCTCTGCGAACTCTGAGTAGAGCGCTGTGATATTATGTGGCAAAGAATCCTGATTCTTCCAAATGATGCACACCATTTGGGAGATGATAGGAATCTCTGTCAATCTGTGAAAAGATGGGATGGAGTCTAAACGCGCAATTAAAGTCTCACCAGAAGTATCGTCGGTAAATTGGGACTTGATGAATTTATTTCTGTTTTCAGTTGTAAAGCCTAAAATATTCACCTTGGCGAACTTCCTGTTTCTATTTTGAACATACTCAACCATGTGAGGTCGTGTTGTTACCAACACGTAGCTTTTGACCAACACTCTGTTTTGCAATATATCTTTGATTGTGTACAAACCCTCCGTAGATTCCAAAACATTAGATGGAATCTCATCTAATCCGTCCAGTAAGAATGCTATGTCTGCTTGGTTATTGGCGATAATGTCTTTCATTTTAGATTTCGTCAGATCGGTATCCTTAGGTAAAACCTGGTCAAATATTGCATCTATGATGCAACCCGACTTCCGCATTTGCCTCATCTTCAACAAGAACACGAGCTTGAATTTTGAGAGTTTACCCTTTACCGACCAAACATTCGCTATTTTTCCTAAAATTGTGGTTTTCCCATATCCGGCCCCACCTGAGAGAATGATTTTGGACTCTCTTACAATTTCTGGTTCAAACAAATCCTCCCACGTATCTAACGGTACTGTCTGTACTTTGTCCAACATCATTTCCTCATCAGATAGTTTCACGCGGTCACCTGCCATTGTCTTTCCCGGTACAACCCTATTGAGTTCCAAATTAACAAAAACCTCATCAATATCCACGGTCCTGGAGGGTAGCAAGGGGTGTGAAGGGATGGTGCTTGCTGTTTTCTCGTAGTACTGCACAAGCTGCTTCCGGCAATACTCAACATCACGGTCACCTGATAAAATAGTCAGTATACAAATATAACATGGTTTGAGAGTGGACAATCGATATTCGCTCCCCGAGGTATTTAAAGTTGGCAAACTTTGCCGACGGAACTGGTTTGTCAATTTCTAATACCGAGGGAAGTTAATATCAACTGTCCACCCGTAATAAACCATGCTTTCTTTGTTTTACTATACCTCGTACATATTCAGTTGCCGTTTTTGTTTTCGTTGCAGTATGCACCTCAAACACAAACTTCGGAGAAGCTTGTCTAGCTCACCTAAAGAATATTGTCGCCAGTTCAGTTCGTTTGCAATACAGCAACTACATTTGTGTTCAACTTTCCTTTGTACAGGAGGCATCTTTCTTGTCCCATACATTTTCTCCAGTTCTGCATAATTAAGCTCGTGAAAATTAAATTAGGCATTTCTTGCAACCACGGATCCTACACACAAGGATAAACGACCGTTCTGAGCTCTAGTACAAAATGCACTGAGCAGACTTGCCTTAATTGGTTAGACACGTAATAACGGGCATTAATACCCGTAGGCATGTTAATCACGAATTTTCCAGGTGTGACATTATGTCGTTTTTTTGCATGACATCTCAAACGGAAATATTCATAAAACTGTAAGCAAAACTACTCTCTATGTAAGATATAATTGTTCCAAAATTATTGAAAAATATATACTTCAGGATATAATAGATGGTATTGTGCAGTTTTTGTTGGCACAGATGAAGTATTTACTCGGGAAATAAACGTCAAATTTCAAGAACACCGTTTACCCCAATTTTTTTTTTAATAAGACTTTCATTAAAATGGTTTTTAAGAGATGTGGTCCTGAACTGATGGAACAAAAGCGACATTTCATAGTTCATTTTAAAGCTAAATATATTGTGCTCGGCGTTAACTTTGTTATGTAGTTATCGCTTATCAGAATTCAATAATAAAGGCCAACTAGAGCTTCGCGTTTGTTGAGTTACAAACGCAGAGTGGTCGGGCGGACAGCCTTTTCTTTCTATTCCTTCCTCCATGATTATACACTGCCCACTTATATTTGTTTATGTAGAACAACAAAGGATCACGAAATTAAATCCTTTCCAGTACAATCAATTATTTTGTTACAAGAATGTATCTTTAACGGTGTGATGATTTGCAGTAAACATTCTTTGTGCGCAAAAAAAGTTATTTCTGGTTTGATGACGTACGTCATCAGTCAAAAACGGTAAGTGAATACTAATAAAGTTCGGAGAGGATATATTTTCATTGTGAAGTTAAAATAACGTATGAAAATATGGGAAATATAATTGTATATATTAATAACACCTAACTTCCGGTTTGATGACCTATTAATAACACCTATCATACGGTTTAATGACGTCACAGCATTAGAGATCAAAGGTAAATATTGGATATCGTTATTTGGACTACGAAGATATGACAGGGATCAAATGATAGAATTAAATTTTAAAAATGAAACTTTTCAAATTCTCCTTAAAGTAACTTCCGGTCTGATGACGTCATGAATTTGAAACCTTGCCAAGTTATCTGTGGTTAACCAGAAAATATCAAGGGGCGATGGGGTAATATGTGAATGGCTGGTTTTAAAATTAAAGAAAGCAAACTCTATATTATATGCCGATAGGGGGCGCCCTTTTGGATGATGACGTCATCACACTCTTTTTTGTGTCTGGCATTCCTCACTTCACACTTTCATAATTTACATGTTTGTAATCAATGCTTCCGCTTGTAACTTATATACAGCTTTAAATGCACTTCCGGTAACACCGGAAGTGAAGGTCAAGCGGTTTTGTGTACGGGAACAAGGAATGTTTGGTACGGCATAGTCTACAACCTCAAGAAAAAACGAACACGATACTCTTCTTAGTTCAAAAGATATAGCGCAAACTATTTTGTCAAAATTTGGCCTTAAATCCTTGTGATTTGATACCTAATGACGTCATGATGACGTTACAAAGATTATAACATCTTCGTAACATGGTAAAAGTTCACACTAGGTTTAATAATCATAGCGTTTACCGTTTGGATGAAATTTTGCTTTGTTATGATTTCAGGCTAAAGTCTTTATTTTGAATTCACGTTACTTTGACCTCCCGGTAGACCCGGAAGTAAAGGTCAAGCGAGTTCACGTACACGACAAAAAGTTTATCAACTAATGGTCTATCTGCTAACAAAGTTGGAACATATTGAACGTTTTGTTTAAGAGTTATAGGTGAAAGTAATTGGCCATGTTTTCCTCTAAAATCGCTTGTAATTTGACACCCGATAACGTCATCGTGACGTCAGAGTAATATGCACCACTTGGGATGAGGGTCGATATATATTGAAAGTTACAAGTTCATATCATAAACCGTTTTAGGAGAAAACCCGCGGAGAGGTATTATCCTGAATAAAAAGACGGAAAGAAAGAAGATTTATGAGAACAATTCCAGAGAGTGGTGGGGTTGTACCCGACCACTCAAAAACGTAGGATCATGAATACTAAAAAATATAATTAGCTGGCTTGACAGACTTCGACACCAGATCCGGCGAAGAGCCATGCAAGCCTGAAAGCCACCGCGTGCAGGGTTCTTTGTTGACAAGTATTCATGGTATTTGCCACCAGTACGGGCCGTTATCACTCGTCTAACCAAGAGTTTGGCAGAGTCGTTTATCCTTGTGTGTATGATCCAGGTGTAACCATCTCTAGCTCTTCGTGTGTAGCTCACTTGGGTGATTTTCGCGCGTGCGTACTTACACCTGTGTGACAGTTCAACGATTGCTTTGTAAAGCGCATGCGTAGTAGTCAACTACGCAAGCGTATACATTTACCCTGTGCGTGAATCCTCGCGCGCGCACTTGGTAAACAACCCAAAAAAATCCGGCACGTGATGGTGAATGGACCAGTGAGAGTTCAGCTCTCGATCATGAATATGTGTGAGGTGTAGTAACATAAAACATCTGTCAATGATCTCCAATCACATTCGACAGTACTTTTGTAATGATACTGGTAAATTATGCTGGTGCGATGCGCACACAAAACACCAACCATCTGATATTAAATCATAAACTGAAGCAATTCAATTTGAAGAAGCCCCATACAGGCTTCTTCAACTGTACGGACTTTGGGCGGAAGGCACCAAATATACACGAGAGATCCATGCACACATTCTTTACGATGACCCTTGAAGGGTAAATATTCTTAACCATTGAGATATATTATCATCACACCTTTTTGGCTAAACTCTTCATGTCTTAATTGCCTGAATAATAGTTCATTTTTTTCGGCTTACCTGGGCAGAAACAGAAGATCAAATTTCCAACCAGGGCTATCAGAACAGCAGAATGGCAAAGCTATGGAAAGGTAACCCATTTCTGGTGATGATGTTGATCTCATAAAGGCAAAAGAACATAAAGGTCGGATTTTAATGCAGGGTCGCATTAAATCAGTGGTAGCAGCTGATATTTCTGGTCAACGCCCTCTACAGTGAGATGGGTCCACCCGTTCAAATTTGCCTAAACTGCCGCCCATGTTGATGCTGCCCCCCATGACTTACACCGAATTATTTACATGTACATTCGCGCATTTACGCCCAAGACAAAGTGCAAAGTGTATTACTTTGGGTTAAAATCTATATACCCACTGCACTGGAATAATTTTATTTGGGGAGAGTGGGAGAGCCCATGATTGGCGTCCCCCACCGATTTACGGGATCGCTGACCGTTTTGGAGTGTGATGCAATACTGTACAGCTTATTGCCCAAGCTAAGTTTACTCAATTCATGTCACTCACGTGACTTTGACGCATATAAACCAACATATCCATGGATTGTGTTTTACCTGTTGGAGGATTCCCTTGGTCAGTTGAATTTTCTCTTTTTTGTTCTTCCAGCTCTTCAGAGAAAATAAAAATTCAAAAGAGGGAAAAACGTTTTTATTTTTAAATGCAGTCTTCGTTAAAACAATCTATACATGAAGATTTCGATCACGGAATTCAATTATACGAAATTGCTTGAACTGTGAAATAAATTTCAGGACGTCTGAAGGATGCAACACATTTGATTTTACCTTCTTTGGAAGATTGCCTGTGGACATTGATAGTGCATCCGATCATCCCGCCAGCATTGACAAAGCCTCCGGTGGACTCCACATTGGTGATGCCAGCGCCAGCCCGTGAAGTTGTTGGGTTCATCTGTGCATCAGACGAGGTCGGTGCATCACTGGAGGAGAGTGGACTGGATGATGCTAAGGAGACTTCATCTTGCACATGATGCTGTGATACTGACAAGAGTTGATTAAAACAAGTTTTGTTTTCGCTGTAAAAACCTCTATACGATAGCGAATGTATACTTTATGGGATGTTTGCTTTTGAAACTTAATTCGAATTGTTTTCCCATTTGGACTTGTTCTTTGCCAGCATCGGCTTCACAAGCCAAAGCAAGCATTCCAATAGAATCATGAAATTCGCATGTTGGAGCCTCGTGCGAAAAACGAGACAGATCTCGTTATGTGTTCTTTTTATGTGTGCAGAGTGTGTCATTTTTATGCAGAACGTTACATTTTTGTGCAGAGCATTACATTTTTTGTGCAGAACGTTACATTTGTGTGCAGAGCGTTACATTTTTGTGCAGAGCGTTACATTTGTGTGCAGAACGTTACATTTTTGTGCAGAACGTTACATTTTTGTGCAAAGCGTTACACTTGTGTGCAGAGCGTTACATTTTGGATGGCAAGCTACAAGGCCTAAGGCCATACACTGTGGCGGCGATACAAGGACGAAAACAAAATGTGAGATGGGAAGCAAGATGGGTCGTATGCATGAAAATTACAGTTTGCTTCACTATCATTTTTTAGGCATGAACTGGCATCGCAATAAATAAAAATTAAGCAAATGCTTTTACTGGAAAACATTTGCTAAAAACTAAAGAAAAAAAAACCTGATTTTTTTAATAGTTTTGCATGTGCTTTGTTTATTTATTTACGATTTTCTTTTGCAAAAAAATTAAATACTACTTTCTGCATTCTGCAACTGAAGAAACTGTTCTTCTTCATTTGAGTTGGATTTAGGCTAGGATCAAATTACATGTATACTGTACTGTATATTTGCATGCCCTTACTGGTTTAGACTATAACCCTTCTTGTGAACCCTGTGTTTGCAAGTTCGAACACACAAAGGATGTCCGTGCAACAATTCAAATTAAAGCAAGTATAGCATTCTGCTACGCAGCCACCATGATGTGTAGTAAATGCTTAACAGTAAAAGAAAACCTGTATTTATATGGATTCAAGCATTGTCGCTCACGATTTTACTCTTAAGTAAATGGTTTTACTTTTGCCTATGCCCACGTAGTAGCATTTTGCAGTCGTTATGCATGCGCTCCAATATTGTGTATTTCCATGCAAAGGCATTTTATTGGAAGGAACTTGAGGAATACTTCATGTAACAGCAGCTGTTGCTCTGCTCTGGGAAATCTTTAAATGAGACTGCGTGGTGATGCACTTTCAGTACACCCAATGTGCGTGCCTCTATTTGCTTTTGGATGATCGCAATAGATACATTTTCCATAGCAAATATGTAAACATTATAGTATACCAGGCTTGTCTAGCTCCCTGACGCCTCTACTGCCTTTGTCATCTCCCTTCGTTTGATGGCTATGTTCACTAAGTGATGTCATATCTCTGATGACTTGTTTGCTTCTTGTTTTCCTATAGGTCACACACAAGAAATATGCATTATTCGAAACTTTCTCTAAACCACACCAAAACAATTTTATTCTTTTCAACAAAACTCCTCGTTCCAAAGACACTTTGTTGCCGCTTCTGAAGGTCGATGATACCCCTATCAACAGGGTCTCATCTGCAAAAATTTCTTGTGGTCATTTTTTCAACCAAAATATTTCCTGGAATGATCACATCTCTTCCATCACTAAATCGCTCTCTTGCAACACCGGTGTACTTTCCAAACTTCGCTTTTTTCTTCCCCCTCCTTTAATGATTATGCTCTACAACTCTCTCGTACTTACTTGAACTACTGTAAGTCCCCCAAAAAAGTATCCGGTTTCTGGTATGGAGCTTGCCCAAAAAGTGGTGCGGCGACGTGGCTTTTTTCCCCCTGTTTTTATTGTTTTGCTTCAAATGTCGGCTGATGACTGCAAATGGTGCCCGACTAAACTTAGTGCAAATATATGGGAGTCCAGAGAGGCCACATCAAGCTTATTCTCGATCAGAACCCCATCTAAAAACACGTTAAAACTTTGCAGCAGCATGATTCCAGTCAAACCAGTGAGTTTGGCGGTTTTGAGACATCATCTTTTATTGAAAAAAAAAACTTTTTCACTTTGCCCATGCGCATGGCTACGGCGACGTGCGCGCATACAAGAAACCGGAGACTTTTTTAGTTGGCCTAATACTATGTGGGCGCGAACGAGTACAAGTAAACTTCATGCACTGCTAGTCACACAACAGAGAGCCATAGCACATGCACTTTCTCACACAATCGACACCACACGGCACTCCTTTTCACTCGCCTACGCACTTTGACAATTACTGACCTGAACATACTGCAAACTGGCATATTCATGTATACATTTGTCAGCAATCTCCTTCCTGACATCTTTTCTGCATATTTCACATCTGTCCAACAAATACATGATCATGCAACCAGATCACGCAATAAGTTACTCCTTCCCTTTACTCGCACCCCATACGCTAGCCTCACCCTGAAGTTCGATGGTCCACGTCTATGGAACTACATTCCCCATGACATCAAGGCAATGCCGTCCGTGGGTCGATTGAAATCTTTATATAAATGATTTTTGTTCTCTCCCAGTATGTAACATAGCCTTCCCTTCTTTACCGTTTCTTTTTACATTTTTAATCGCTTGTTTAAATATAACTGTATTGTAATTACATTATCCAACTTTGTTTTGGTTTATTGGAGAGTGCTAAATAAAAGTCGACTGAATTGAATTGAACAGACACGATATTCAACCTGTGTGGTCATATTCTTTTCACACTGTGGCAAGCTTCAACATTTAATGGGTAGCTGACATTACAACGAACCTCACGCATTCATCGCATTTAATATACGTTTTTGAATGAAGTATGTGTTAACATTATTGTATATCATGTAAAGATGGCAATGACAGATGCACATGAATTAATCTTCTAAAATCCAAAAAGACCACACATGCAGAACTTATCACCTATTACGTGCATGTAATTTATTCATACTGAACGGGGCGCTAGCGTTTAAAAACTCTTCCTTTGCTGTGGAATCACACCCATCCGTAGGATTTACCAACTTTTGATGTAATGGGATTTAAACTGGAATAGAATAATTGTTCAGGCCTCGGCTAACTGTAAACATGGGCGGATCCAGAACCCTTTTTATGGGGGGGGGGGGCGACAAATATATTGGTCCCCCCAAAAGTGGGTCAAAAAAACTACGGCATGGGGTTCGGGGCCCGCTTAAGGGGCCCCGAAAATGTTTTGAATTCTAGATGCTCTGTGGTGCGATCTGAGGCAGTTTTTGATCACTTTAACCATTTTTTTTTAAGGAAAAGATGGTGGTGTACGCAGTGCCTATCTTTATTGCCACTTAAAAAAAAAAAGTGGGTTGTTGTTTTTATTTATTTATTTATTTTTTTTTGGGGGGGGGCATGGCCCTCTATGCCCCTCCCCCGATCCGTCCTTGACTGTAAGCAGAAAATTGAAACATCATATTTACCTTCGGCGACCCATCGCTAGAGCCTCGTGAATCAAAAACAATGTACTACTGTATAGTTAATCGTATCGTCGACTTTGAAGTCTTATCCTTCAGCTTGGTCAAGACTAATGTAAGTCAACCGTTGAAGTATTTCAAAAAGGAAATATAACGCCGACGATGTACCCGGAAGTTTGCGTGGCTTCCTTTTTACCTATGTAGGCTACTAGTGTTTTTGTGTCCTTGAAAAACAGCAAATGTAACGTATCTAACAGTTGAGGGCGCTGTTTAAATAGGGCCCTCAATATTCATTCATTATTTTTAAACGATGCGTCTAGTTCTGAATCCCAATACTCTTACCAAAAAAAAATTGGATTACTGGTTGAGGGTGAAGTTTTGACAAATAGGAAATAAGTTACACGGAGAAGAGTCTACTAAAAGACTGCCCAATGGTAGGCCATTATTACGTTCAATTATTGTAATAATTTTTAAAATGTATTTAGAAAATTATTAATTACCAATTAATTCTTAATTATCAATGATATGAAACATCACACTATCAAATGTCAAAAAGCCACAATATAACATTAAATTTCTGCTGACGAAATCTGATATTGTAAACTGATTACCGCTTTCACTATAAATGAACTCCCAATATACGATCGTTCCAAAATTCAGTTTTCCATTAAAAACGTTCAAAATCCAAGTGGAAAAGGTCGAACTAGTTAGCTCTAAATTTCATAGTGTGTATGCTGCATTTCAATTTTAATTTTAAGATTAAATTTTACACATTTCCTTTAGCATTTCCATAAAATATATTCGCACAAATACGTTCAAAATCAAACAAAATAATGTTGTGGTGGAAACAGTCAGATCCAAGAATTACACAGTCACGTGTAGTGTATCGTAAATGTCATATTGGTCTGTATAACATCCCTTTTAATATTTAAACATTTTCTCACACAATATTCTCTCCGTTCACAAGTACCCCCTCACCGACCACACTGTAAACCATGTGTTTAAGATTTAAACACACGAATAAACACCTATCTGTGACAGTTTTTAAACATGTGACGCAGTTTATTCCCTAAACATGTTTAACCCTAAAACACACCGAGTGTTTAAATTCATAACGTAGACGGTGTTTAATTTCTAAACAGCTGGTGTGTTTAAATAATATACACCAGCAGTGTGTAAATTGTAAATACTAAGGGTGTTTAAAAAATAAACACACATTAAAAAAATAACACGTCAAACTGTTTTTATATTAAACATGTGACACGTTTATTGCCTGTGACAGATTTTAAACATGTGACGCCGTTTATTATTATTTTGAAGTGTTTACTTTTACAAATGTGTTTAATTCGTGAACACAATTAGTTTTTAAGAAATATTATAAGCTGCAGTTAAAATGCTTGTTATGTCTAATGAAGTTGAATTTCAGAGCAATGGAAATTTGAGTGTAAGGCAAAGGAACGATGGCTGACATGACAGGACCAGTGCTGTGTAATGTGCCATTTAGTAATTACAGCAGCAAATCTGTTTATGTCCCATAATGCCAAATAAAAGTGCATTTTAACAAACGTTTTAGCAAAATTAAATCACGTTTACTGAACTATATAACATGTTATTTTTTTTCTGTACACATTGAATATTAGACTCGAGTATTATACTTAAATTTCATTGTGATTGTAGCATTTGTGCCCTCTCAAATAGTGATTATGATAATGACAATAATAATACCACGTATTTTATGTGAACATATTCAAACACAACATTAAAACAATAAACTTTGTATAAAAACCCGTATTGATTAAAACACATGAAAATCACCAGATACATTTAAATAAAAAGCAGGATCAGAAGTTGTCGAAAAAAAATATGATATAGGAGTTACATTCATTAAGAATACTGACACTGGATTAAAAAAACCCAGAAACATTAACATTACAACAAGAATACTTACTATAAAACCCGTTGCATCAAAAGCATTTTGGAAAGGATGCATTCGTTCAGAAGCGTCTTAAAATGGCTTAAGCTTAATTGTGGCAATTCTGACATGAACCGGTGAGCTAAAAAGAAGGAAATTTGAAGTTAAATTTAATTTAACAAAGAACTTTCCTAACAAGCTTACTCGTAAAAACTTCTGTCATTATTATGAGAAAAAGATTAAGTTACTTTGTCAAGTCATTCCAAAATTACACCTATTTTTGTGAAATAACCCAACTTTCATTTGGCACACAGTCCGGCATTCTGGTGTCATTTTAGGCTTTTTTGCTTAAAATGACATGATATGGAATGGAAAAACAACAAAATTAACCTGACAGCTAAAACCTCTCAACAGCCTGTGGGCTTCTCCTGACAAGAGACAAGCAAGCTCCATCATTTATTGTTAAATTTTGTTATTTGGAACAAACAGCAGGTTTGGGTGTGCGAGTAGACTGGATTAACTGGAAAGTCACTGAAAGCTTACATATTTTGTTGTAAATTGATGAAACTTGCTGGAAGTAATACCAGTATATTTTTCTCCAACAATATACTGCTGAGAAAATCCCAAGACTTGAGAGTAGATTTTAGGATATTCCAGGTCGAATGCGTAGTAAACCCCGATCAGTAAGAGGAATGCATCAACGGCAGTGGTGGGGTTGAAAACGACCTTGACATTGTCCCCACACACAACAACTTGCTGGATTGTGTCGTCGTGGAGAAAAATGACCAGATGAGGCGATTCTAGGGGTTTTGTCGTGGTAGCTTTGTCCACATCAGCAGCATCCTATATGTAAATAGTTAATGAATGATTTCATTAAGATGTGCTCAATCATACTGGGAAAATCGTGACAGACAGTGAAACTCAATTTCACACATTCATTTCCATCAAGTGCTTTTGGTACAGATATGGGCACCGTGCGTTTTTTTTTCTTAAAAAAAACATAGAATCTTGTCTAAAATCAATTACCTTCGACATAGTGACAAATTCGGCCCAGAATAGGACACAGATGCAAACCCATTTGTGACTTTTTATTAGAAATTGGTGCGTTATAATTATATGAAGTTACACTGTCCTAATGATTGTATATGTTGTGAGAAACAGTCACGTTGATGTTGATTGAATTTTAAGACTGCACAGTGGAAAATCTTTCAATTTTTTTTCGGAAATGTATTTGAGGCATAGAAATAGTTATGCTCATACTATCATTAGAATGATGAATATTTGCTCCCATCATTACGCCAACAGTGGTGCGGAATAAGATTCAGTGTATACGCCTTTTATCAAAGCAGAGTCCAAACCAATAACAGCAACAACATGGATTCAAAGTTCACTTGGGTCCCAAACGGGAAAGGTGGGATCAAGATTTGAGTGACCTTACCCAGACTTGACATCGGAACTCGTCACAATTGTCTGATGAGACTCACTTAAAAGTAGGCTTAAATCAGTGAGGTAGACACCAGGCTGAAATTGTCAAGGGCAAATGTCGACCTTAAACTTTTTTGAGTGGTATAGTAAGTAATATCATGTTAAAAAGTGAATACCTCGTGAATGGTCAAGACACTCCTTGTTTTAGCTCCTTTGCCTCGGTCGAATTTTGAATGTTGTTCGATGTACAAAACTGCATCGATCATCTCCAGAGGTCCCTAGTAAATTAAAAACAAACGGAAAATTATAATGGAATAAAAGACTGTAAATTATAAACAAAGAGAAAAATATTCTGGAATAAAGAGACCATATTTTATACTTGAGTCACAATCAAGTGACGCGGATAATTAAAGCTCAATTTTAACTTCCTTAAGCAAGCACTAAACCCTCGGTAATTCAGTTAGCACATATGCGCACAACATTCAATACATGTGAGGTGTATGGTGTAGCACATCGATCCTTCATGAGCATTTTTTGTTATTGTTTTAACCTCTGCATTCTGCTCGCCCATGCATCAAATGATACGCATGACATTACTGTTGTTGCCTTTCCTTTTGTAGTCTCTCTGAAAATGCAACATATAATGGTCAACAAAAAATGGCATGAAACTTGACCCTCACAGAGCTGGGGGGGGGGGGTTAAGGGGGTGGAATCCTTCCCCTTGCATCCTCAGAACATGGTGCACGGATATTTTGCCAAATAGTGTATAACACCCTTCAATTAATTGAAATGAAAGTTTGAACATCAATTATAATTGGTATCCTAATTTTCATACTTATTTTTTTTTAAATGCATTACTGTTTGGGGATATTTTGGGACGGGGGCAGAATTTTAATCCCCCCGCCCGGCCAGGAGGAAAAAGAAAAAAAAAAAAAGCAAACAAACAAAACAACACAGCGCTTTTAGGGCTAAATGCCTGAAAGAACCACATATTCCTTTCGATTACTAAATTGTTTTTACCTGTTGGCCTTCAGTCATCTTCTGAACTGTATCCAAAAGTGCCATTGCTCGTTTCTGCAGTGTTTCCAGCGGGGTTTTGATAATCATGCAGAACTTGGCAAGAACCTTGAAAATAAGAACAACATAACTTTTGGCTTTCGTCTTACTTTTCTGAGCCAGGTGTAACATGAACCTAGTAATACGACAATTGCACATAAGGTTTAAATGACGTCTGGTGCAACTTGTTTTATTTAACGCTCACATTCAACACCTAATACTGTTACTGAGTAACACGACTTGGTGCAAGCTTGTGGTTGGTCACATAAAAGACGTCCAGCATATGTACATCATTAACAGTGGGCAAGAATGGCACAAAGGTATACATCAAACTGGGGGTATCACGTGCCACAGCAACATTATTTAGTCTGGAGAGTTTAAATGTTGAATGAGAACATGTGAAAAACAGTAAGTGCACCGGACGTTATTCAAACCTTATGGGCAAATGGTTTACTTAATATTTGTTTCTGGTTTAACGATTCCATATTTGTTTGTGCAAAATCCATGACAGTGACATACAGCAAGCCAAGCTGGGGTTGCTTGTCCTTTTCTTTTTTTACAATTGTGATTGTTTGTTTCGTTTCCGAAAGTATTTTTAGAAGATGTTTTAGCAGGATAGTATTACTATACATGTAGTTATCAAATAAACAAAACCGGACAGTAGCTAGAAAATTTACATAAATTTTTAGAGCAAATAAAGAAAATTGATGCGAGTGGAGATTGAACCAACTGGTTGCAGGTTGTAATCCCATTCTTGTCAATTTTTATTGTTCACTCTGAAAATGTAAACAAAAGTAGCAAAAGCATAAGCTGAAAACTTCAACTTACAAATTCTCCCAGTTCAAAGCACGGATATTTCACGACAATTGGCTGAAGTTGTCCGCTGCCAATGGTGGTCATCCATCTTCTTCTGTCTCCAAAACTCTCCTTTATCAGAAGACGGATGTGGGCCGAGTTTGGATGACCTTTCTCCATTTCCATTTGTATGGTATTGGTGTGCTCCTCCAATTCCTTGCTTGATGGTTGTTCTGCTTGCAAGTGGACTGAGTCAGGCATCTCGGCAAATGCACATCTCTTTTTTGGCTGTTCGTGTGCACTGTCATCACTCTTCCTCTTCAGGGTCCATCTGATATGCCGTATTTTTTGGCTGAGGCATCTGTTAAAGTAGGACTGTAACAAAGAGTAGGCCTACTGGATCAATGGTAAAATTCAAGACACAAAAAAGGAGCTTCTTAAAACAAAATTTCCCGAAAACCAAATTTATCTGCACCCTTGCAAATTCAACAGAGTCAAACAGTAGCAAACTGTGAAGTCCGATGAATCCAATTAATAGAATCCATATCCAGAACAAACATGTAAGTAGGTCCCACTCCTCTTGTGCAAATATGGCACATATCACTTGACTCCTGATCGGTGTTGTAGTCGAGACCTCTTAACCCTCAAAGAGAGGGGGAGGGGTTGCAAACCTGTTACCTATGTCTAGTCTAGTGTCACAGGTCTTGTGATGGTCTTGACTATAACACGTTCAAGTACCGTGAATTGCCGAATTGTAAAGTCCTTTGATACCCAATTCAAAGTGCTATACATGTATGCCAATATAATACTGTGACTTGATAATTACCCAGGGTTCGTTACCCTCATGCTGTATAGATGGATATGAGGCAAACATCTTCTGACCAATGGACTTGTAGTTCCCCGCTGAACTGAGTTCCGGGTACTTCGTCATGAAGAAGTGTGCACTCTCATCGATCAGCTTACTCCACACTGCTTTTGCTTGGCCAGATGCCAGTTTGTCACCCAAAAAGGTACTAAAATCGGGAAGTTTAACATCATCGGAGCTGGATCTATAAGCTGACGAGGAAGAAAAATGTAGAAATTTCGGACATTTCAGTTCCAAAATAATTTTTTGTTAGGTCTGGAGAAAAACACACTTCCAGTGAAGCCAATAGAATATCTGAATGTTTTCTTTATGCCCATTACTAATTACCCATCAGAAAGTGATCGTATATGTCCTAAAAGTCAAATTCAGCAGGGAAAATATTGAAGGATAAGTTAATTGAAAAAACATTTAGACCAGTCTCATATATGGTTTGTGCACTTGGTAACAAGTGATGGCCAGAAATGGAAATCTTTCCAAAGTTAGTAATTTGGGGGCAGTATTTTAAAAAAAAAAGTCTTTATTGAAACGACCTTCATTGGAAAGTGATACAAAACTCTACTTTTCTTGAAAATAACAGCACACCGGGTGCCATGATTTCACAGGATGCCTAATACTATAATTCACTTCATGCCAGTCACAGTAAAGCAAGGTATTTCAACATAATTAGGTAGTTTTGTTTTTTTATTTTTACAATTGTTGCATATTGCCTTTCACCTCTTGCCAATTATTTTCTTTTTTTTTGCTTGGGAAAAAATGCATTTGCTTGAAATTCACATGAAGACGCCCCTGCCTATTAAACTCATGTCTATGCCCCTCGCCAAAAATAAAAAAGATTTGCTATGCATCCTTAAAATTTTGTTGAGCAATGATTGTGTGCTATTTAAAATTTGTTCAAAACAACACCATGAACTGAGATAAAACTTACTTGGGCAGATGCTTGGAGGTTTCTCAGTTGATAGGCATGATGCAGTGCTTTCTGTGTGAACACTATTCTGTTGAATGGAGGTGGTCAACTCGTCAAATGGCTTTCTAGCAGATGCTGACTCCCACTGCTCCTCACTGCCAAGTAACATCAAGGTTTGCGACTGTACAGCCATGAGTACCTCGTCGTCGTCTATCTGAGTACCATCTTCTTCCAGAACAACACGACAAGCCCTTACACTCAACTTCGCTCCACCTAGAAGTAACAAGATACTTTAAATGTCAAATTTAATAAAGGATGTTATTTTGAACGGATGCTTTGAGTTTGTTTGGAAAGAATGCTTATCTTCAATATAACTCTGCCTTAGTAGGGAAGGACTTTTGGTGTCCCTATTACATCTGACATACTATTTTGTTAATTCAGAACACATTCTTTAATGCCTTCTACATCCAACAGTGATATGTAATGCCCGCTAAACAAATAACAAAGTTTGAAGTCAATTATATTTCCATGTCAAATTGCACTCAGGTTAGGTGCAATAGGGGCACAAAATATCACACTTTTGGACCCCAAGTTTATAAAATGACCCAAAAGTCTCTAAAAAGAGGACAAAAAGTAATGTCCCCCCAAATTGTAATTCCTAATTGTATTAATGCTGAAGTGCTAATTAATCATTACAGTTTTTACATATTATTCCATGAATACCACATACTTTTGTTTGGTGGGATTGGAACTTTTTGAACCCCCACCAAATGGTCCTGCAGAATCGGAGAAATATATCCCTGTCTATTCCCCACAGGATTTAAACCCATTATTAGACTGTACTTGAACAAAATTTAAAATACCTTTCTGCATTATCTCCTCCATGCTATTGGAAACCACCATGCTCTTTGTTTGTCTCTTATAATCCCACACCTTGAAAACAGGCATCATGTACTTCTGGTATAGCTGACCTATGTGGCATACAAACATGTGCAAATTATGGTCATCATTTTGTGATTTCTCTGGAGTTTCTTAATTTTGCCCCTATTAAATGTCTTACGGTGGAGGTTGATGAGTTAAGAAAGTATATTGAACTTCAAAGATGCGAGTACTGATTGATGACGGCAAAATGTTTCGAATACTGGTGAAAGCTCAACGGCCATTTTGAACTCAGTTTGTGGTAAGGAACAATGACACGGTTGCCAGAGCTCCGCAAAACAAAACACAGTGCATGCTCCTCGAAATACTCAACGCACATCTCATCTACAACAAAAAACTTGTCTTGATGAACGACAAGAATTTCCATCAATTTTCCAAAACGTGGAACCTCCTCATCATCATAACCGAGCCTCAAACAGCATCCTGGACGAAATCTATGACCATGAATTGTTACATTGTCTGTAAGGTACACTAATGCTGCTGGATCTCTGAGGGCATCCAAACCAGTTTCAGCACACAACTGATTTACAAGCTGAGGAAACCTGTCATGCAATAACACCTCTGATCCTTCACTCACTGTATCTCCCTCATACAAATAGTTATTTTTATTACTTGACTGTGTGTGACACATGAGCAATTGATGTTTCCTACAGACACTGAGTGGGAGGTTTTTAAAATTTTTCCACTTCCTTGATTTGGTGTTGGTGTGTTTAGCCTCAAACCGCATACACCAGTGATACCGAGCAGGACCATACTTCAAAATCTGAGAAGGTATGTGTACACAGTAATGCATCTTGGGTGTGAAAGAGGCCCGTGGATATTCCTCTAGGAATACACTATGATGTGTGTAAATCATTTCCTGCAGTTGGCCCACTGTGTTACGGTCTGCACATGGACTAAGACACAGAAGCATGATCTTCACCAAACGAAGAAAATTCAACCACTTGACATTTCCTTGAGGAATACAAGGTCCAATGATAAAGGGCAAAATGACAGAAAGAGTATGCATTGATGCTGCTGTCTGCTTAATATGTTTCTCTCTATGCAAGTGACCTTTATCAAGAGGAATAACTTTCGTATCCTCCTCCAAGTATGTGTATTGAAAGTGTGCAAGTTTTCCATTAAGCCATTCCACTGTGAAAATTTCATCAACAACAATGAACTCATACAGCATAAGCTTCATCTCATAAGGGACCAACCCTTCAAGGAATACATGCATTGGGTCATGGACCAAGGCTGAGCAGAGAGGAAAGTTAGCAATATCGAGCAAACAACTGGAAGAATTAATGCCCCACATTTTGCTCCAGTATGTAAAGGCAGCAGGGGTAAGATCTTGCATGAGGCTACATCTTTCCCTATGTACTTCTTCAACTCTTAGTGAGACTTCACTTTCATCTAGCTTTCTTTTCATGTCTTCCTTTGAAATGTTGCAGGTTCTACATGCTTTAAATGCAAATCCCACACCCTCTTTGAAACCACCCAGCCATTGTGCTGCAGGGGTATCGCAAGGACAAATAGCCAGAAATCCTTCCACTAATTGTTTTCGGCCGTTAATTTGCAACAGCACACCACCATTTTCAAGGCATTTCACAGCAGCTACAAAGTCTCGCAACAACTTCTTACAACCCGAATTGTTCTGTCTCAGATCCTGTGTTTTTGCAACTGCAAGCAACTGAATGCTTGTGAGACGGGAACGGTATTCGGGGGGAAGATTTCCCAAGACCCAGTAAAACATAGACAATTTGTGCTTCTTAACATGTACCCCTATGGGGTTCACAATTTCTATGTCATCACAGTTTAGTATGAAGGTAAGTGCACGAGGGTTTCTTTGTAACATGTTGTGATTACGGATAGCGTCACCATCGCAAATATCATACATCATGTTGTTGTTGCTTTGGTGTGGATTTGCAACAAACCTTTGTACCTCTGGTAAATTCAAAAACTGTTGTAAGTTCTGTATGAAAGGAATATAGTATCCAACTCTGTTGACACGTTTTATCCTGCCCTTGGTGTGTACAGTTTTGTGACCAAGAGTTACACCGACTGGTTCAATGAAATCAAACATTTCTTTATACATTCTCATGCGTCTGCGACGGCTTTGGCAATTGTCAAATATTTCTTCAAATGTTCTATCAAGCAAAGCCATGGTATTTCCATTTTCCTGAACATCTGCAGGAGCAACAAGTAACTCATTTTGAGCAGCTGAAATAACATCTTTGATAAGAAGTGAAGTTTCAGCAAGAACTGACGTCAGAGCCACATCAGTCAGACCATGTCGAGCCTGGAGTGACAGAGAATATTTACCAATCCTTCTTTCAAGAAAGTTTCTGTCATGGCCTATCTCTTGCTCATCATCAACGACATCTCCATCAGAGTTCTCACTATCTCCGGCACTGCTACCGGTACTTGAGTTATCTGAAATGTTCCCATCTAATTCTCCACCCTCATTGCTATGTCTACGCCAAACGTGAGTTCTAAATGCTCCCCAACTCTTTGTAGAATAATTGCACCGACGAACAGAACATGTGACTATGAAGTGGGGATCATTTTTATGTAAACGCACGGTGTGTTTTTTAAATACTTTGTATGCATCTGACCTATAAAAACACATGCTGCACTGCCACATGATGGTCAACCCCAAAAGACACTTACTATTTGTTTTCTTTGACGTATGCTTCACTGAGTTGCAAGGGATTCAGACAAACCAGCTCTGAAAATACCAAAGACAAAGAAATAATTATTAATCCTGTTTTTATTCAACAGCTACATTTTTTGTCCATGATGTAGGATAAATATCATCAACTTTGCTACGTACGTGATGGTCAGTGTGCAGCAAAATAAAGTGGATTTTTGTTGCCTCGCTACTACTAGATTGCCCAAGCTATAAACTTAGGAATTTGGGTCACCTTGCCAGGGTCAACAAAGGTTTGATGTCAAGGGAGCGTCCCTGTCTCCATTGACCAACTTCACGGTCCATAGAATGGCGGTAGACCTACATAAACAGGACAATGCAGGCCAAAAAAAAATGCCTCCAAGGAACTACAACTTAGTCTTCCAAACAATTAGCATTCACACAAATAATTAATGTTTATGCGTTGAGTAGTCCTTTGAAAAAAATGTAGAATGTTGACTCCTGTTTATGTTCAATTTTTACTAATTTTGCAATGCATGTGTGGCGGTACGCCAATAAGGAGGTCCGCTCAAATGATTAGATTTAACTTAAGGACACCAAGGACAAATCACAACAAACAGACAAAATCGAAACACCAGGAGTCAAATTATGATTGGTTTCATGAACTTAATTGTTACACAGTTCCTTATTTACAAAATCAATTACAATCAGGCATGCAACTGGGAATTCACAAAAAAAGGAGGAAATTCAAATATTTTCAAGACTTTGTACAGTGTTTTTCTATTTTCAATGGCACACATGGGAAGTCAAAAAAGAGGAAATCAGCTGATCCAAGGAAAAGTTGCATGCCTGTACAATACTAAATAGTTCTCGATCTGAATCTCAATCTAACTCACAAAACAAGTGTTACAAAAAGGCCTTAGGGCTAGGCCTACTTAGCTTCAACTTCAAGCTCTATAAATTGTAATATTAAAAAAGTTCCCACTGGTAAATTATAATCACAAAGTTTGTATTCTAATGTTGCCAGATTCAAAGTGAGGGTTTCCTAAGATCATGGAGCTATTATAGCTCCATGCTCACCGGTTCCCTAACGCCTAGCCAGTGTACGGCTGTTGTGAACTAGGCCTCCAAATTGCACCAATACATGAAACAGTCGTATTGCAATAAATCAACATGTAACACACGGTGAATAAAACTTTGAGATTGTGAAGACTTATTCACCCCAAAATCACTCCTTTTGTCAACATGAAATACACTAAAACCTAGCCCAGCGGTAGCAGAGAACTTGCATTATGACATTTGAATGTAAAGATAACACAAATTTTGCTCATTTTAAACTAAAATGTTGGTTTTCAAGCACAAAATTGTGCATACGGTACTCACACTTTGGTGTGCAGGCAGAAAAGGGCCGATATTCGCGGTTATGCGTTCACGGCATACTGAGTGCGCGTTTGTATACATTTTTCTGGGCTGTGTGCCAATTGCCAGTACGGTGCCTCGTGAAAGCTAAAGAGTCTCACGACACATGTAGACCAAATCCTAAATTCATGCCCCCCCACCCCCAAAAAAATCACCATCAAATTGTTTTAACCTACTCATGCTACTGTTGAAATAAAGTTGAACTTGAAATCCTTCGGTTAGTGATGCTTGCTAACAGTTGAGTTTACGTTTATAACATTATTAATCAAAGTCTTTCTGAAAAACTTACCTGAATTGACATGCAAACTGTTGCTAGTGCTGCACGATCATGACACGTCCGGCCGGGCCGTTAGCTTGCTGCATCCATCCAGTGGAAATTTATTTCGACGTGGCGGTCATTTTTTGCGCGCTTTTCGCCTGCGCGCCCGTCTTCCCATTGGTCAGTCAAGAAGGCCTGGCGCCAATATAATAGCTGCTTAAGCACACAAGTTTACTTAGCACAATAAAGCAATTGCGTATAAAAAAATAAAATAACAGTCAAAATTTAACTTCATGCGATTGTCGTGCAAAGCTACCACAGCTATTTACCAGTCACAAACAATATGGTAACATATTTATACCAATTAAGACTTTTCATGCTAAGCACATTTTGTGCATAAGCAGCCCTATGAAACTCGCCACGTCAGCTAGTCTTGCGTGACGTTATCATTCATTTTAAACACTCTGACGTGTCGCATGTTTATATTGTGTTTAGAATGCGAAACGGAAATGAGTTATCATGACTTGTATTCTTTAATTATTTAATTAAAAACAAAATTTCAATGTATTGTCAAGGAATAAATACTTGTACTAGCCACTAAAGTTGGAATAAGAGACGTTTTATAAATGGGGATAGGTAAACACCTATACCGAATAAAAAAATAAACACCACGTGTTTAGTTTATAAACGCTAAATATGATTAATTCTGTCACACTGTGTTTATGCGTTAAACGCACTGTTTATTTTTTAAACGCGTCACACGTCCTTACGTTTTACATTGTCCCGCCCAGGCCCACGGGACGTCGTAGCTAGGTAAAAGGGCGCCCTCTTGAGTTGGCGCATGGAGTCCATAGTCATTTAAATCCAGAGTTGGTAACCTTTCGACAAATGAGTTTAAAAACGAACGGAAAAATCTGAACACGAAACATTTAAATTGGCAGCTCTTGAGACTAAAACTAGTTTTATGGCTAGTGTAAAATAAATGTCATACTGTATAAACTGAATCATGAAAGATCCATTTCGAGAAAAAAAAAAAAAGGTTTTATATTATAATAACTTTTGTGCCGCGTCATCAATTTCAGTTTTAATATTTAGGCCTACACATTTTTTTTTAACAAGTTGTTTATGTACATTAAGGTCCCTTTCACGAATGCTTTCAAAATGAAACGCAATGTTAGAGGTGGCGAATGACTTACTACAGAGCATAAATCAAAATAATTAATGTGGCAGTACGTTGCGAACTTAACAAGTACTTCTGTAGCATCTGAAGAAGAACTTGTTAAGTTCGCAACGTCAGGCCGCATTATTTCTTTAGAACTATATATTTCGGGTCATTCTAGCCAGTAGGCAGATTGCAGCAGTCATATATATATATATATATATATATATATATATATATATATATATATATATATATATATATATATATATATATATATATATATATATATATATATATATATATATATATATATATATATATATATATATATATATATATATATATATATATATATATATATATATATATATATATATATTCATGCAGAGCATAAGCAACAATTACTTCTTTCATGCATAGTGATTAATGCATTCCATGTTTTGCATACCCTATAATAGATTGTACGACTCAGACAATATCACAATCTTCTACATATTAAAGATAAGGTCAACACACTAGTTGCCTCGGTTTGTTTTTTTGTGGGTTTTTTTCGGAAAAATTATCAATTAAATTCTTGTGAATGAAAACGTTTACTAATCAAATACAAAAATACCTATTAATATATTTTCCCGACTATTTTTGACGACGGTTTTGAAACTACTAGGACAATGGGGGTCCAGGATTGGAGATAAGATTTGAAGGTTTGCCATGGTGAAGGGTAACAATAAGGTAAGATGTTGCGGAGGGTACTCAACGTTTCGGACAGTATGTTCGGCCCGCCGTCACAAAACAATATTAGTTTAGTCGGAAAAGGGGGTATCGTGCACCCTTGGAAATCAATTTCTAATCAACGTCTCTAGGTCAGAAAAAAAAAATGTGTAGAAAACGATGTGCTATGTTAAAAAATTCAAAAAATGACCCACGAATTGTTTTTATGCAAATTAGTGCCGCCATTACCGAAGAATCTTCTTCTTTTTTTTACTATATGTCACCCAATATTGCAGATAACTGAACAAACTAGGTGTCTAGACCCATGTTTTCAAGGTCAGAGATCACAATAAAACTATTCTGGAAGTGACCACATGTGTCTGTGACATAGGAATATGCAACTTGGTGCCGCTAATACCGGAAAATCATGTTTTGGCATATCTCGGCCAATATAGCACATAACTACACCAGTAAGATGTCTAAACCCATGTTTTGAGGGTCAAGTATCATTAGAAGACCATTCACGAAGTAACTATTTGTGTCTTTGGCATGAAAATATGTAAATTATAAAGTGTCGGTTTATCAGATATTTGATTTTTAGCCAATATCTCGGCCAATATTGCACTTAACTACACAAGTAAGGTGTCTAAACCCATGTTTTGAGGGTCAGGTATCATAAGAAGACCATTCACGAAGTAACTTTGTGTGTCTTTGGCATGAAAATATTTAATTTCTAAAGTGTCGGTTTATCAAAAATTTGATTTTGGGTCTGTAGTTGAGGGGTATTCCCTTTGGAAACTGGACAGCCGCTGCGGCACCCCTCGGGGTGGCCCAGACCACTGGTCCCCGCACTGCACCCAACTGTCACGTCTACCTCCTAGTTGTTGCTGCTTTGAATACAGCAGGGTAGGCCTCGGGCAACGACCTTAGCTGGTCGGCCAGACGACGTGATGGGAACTGGCCGTCGGGGGTTTCCATTACCCTCCAATACTAAGGTATGGTCTTGGGTGTGTAGTGGAGGGGTAGTCCCTTTGGAAACTGGACAGCCGCTGCGGCACCCCTCGGGGTGGCCCAGACCACTGGTCCCCACACTGCACCCAACTGTCACGTCTACCTCCTAGTCGTTGCTGCTTTGAATACAGCAGGGTAGGCCTCGGGCAACGACCTTAGCTGGTCGGCCAGACGAAGTGAGGGGAACTGGCCGTCGGGGGTAACCTCCCCCATTGGCAGTTTTCAACTGTGGAAGTCGGCCACATCAGGGCGGTCTCCTGCTGAACTGCAACATGTATACGGCCACCGAGTCTAGCCGCAGACCATCCGTGACTTCCGGTTGTCAACCAGCCAGTCGTATATTGCAAAATGCTTTCCACTGGATTCCCTTGTTGTCTACCGAAGGGTGTCAATGTTCCCGCGCAAAGCATGTAGGCACCTAAATTCTGCCCACATTTTCCTCATCCTAATGACAAGTTTCTTCAGAGATAACCGCGGGGCAGTGTGTAATCCCTCAGGGCATGCTGTTCACTGCGGAGCTGGAGAAGAGACCGCCTCTCGACCTAGATACGTGCCTGATGATGACGCCACTGCTTTAAACCACTATTGGAGGGTAGTGTGTGACGGCCTACAAAAGAAGTTAGTAGTTGCTACATGGAATATCAGATCATTACTAAACAATGCCATCGCCTGAGATTTGCGAGTCTGCCGTACTGCATTATTCTATTTTATTCTGATACTAAGATTGATTGAATTTTTCTTGGTAGCAATTGGTTGCCGGGCGAGCCCAATAATTGGGGTTGGAAGGAGGATTGTGCTACAATGGATTATGGTACAGGTGGCTGGAATGACGTACCGTGTTTTAGCGCACGTGGTTACCGTGTAGTCTGTGAATTGTCACGTAAGTCATATCTGCATATCATGGAAAACGACAGGCGAGTTTAAGTCAGCAATATCCAAGGGTGTCGTAATTTCATGGCGTCAAGTCTAACACAAATCGAATATCTTACTGGCGTCAGAGCATGAACTTAGAAGTACGAATCTAGCGCAATTACCGGCATTTCGATGCAACTACAGATCCGTCATGGCACTAGTAAATAAAAAGTCATAACGCACCGTAGTTTTTGTAACTTCTAATAATCAAAGAATTCATTAACGTTAAAGAAAGTAGTCGAGCTAATATTACAATATGATGAAGAGGTTGCTATCATATTTGCGTTATGACAGCCTGTTATAGTGACAGTGAGGGATCTGATGGAGGTGGGTTATGTCTTGGTGACAGCCCACATTGCTCGTGTGTTTCAAGCGGGTACTGCTTATATGGTGGCAGGTGCCACTGCTTGAAGAGATTCCATGACATGATGTGTGATAAAGGTTAGTAATTTGATCCCAACCAATTTAACCTGCCTTACATAATTCTACCAATCGACAAAGTCACAAACGAAAACCTCAACAACAAACAAACTATTTGACTCTGAATTGCCCGCGTTACAATATAAAAAGTTGGCCAATCGTCTTCGGTCTTTGTGGATAAAATCGGATCAGTCAAATGATTGGTCTGATGAAATCATGGTACAGTCATTTGATGATGACTAGAAATATTCATCACCTTTAAGCTAGATTTTCTTACAACACATTATCTGTTTAGCTGATGTCAGTATGAGTCTGCGCACTGCAAGTCACGTGAAAGAGGGAGAATTCATCGAATTAAAATGTTACGTGAACATCCCCAAGCATGACTATTCACTTCAAATTGAACACGTGACTGAACACTCCCTGGGTATAGCCCTCTCCCAGAACACAGGACTCGATTTTTTTCTGGATAATGAGGACAATGGCTACTATCAGGTAAGTATACAGACCGACCAACCGAGCGGCTTACATAATAATCCTTTTATTTAGTTCAGATACACCGTATCATCGGTGTTTAAAGCAACACATTTTGCGAAGGTTTTCTGAAAGCTATTAGATTCGGTGTGAAGTTCGCTCGACTTTTACATACCAAAACCGTCCTGAAGAAGACGCCACAGAATGGACTACGCCCGTCTATCCCGGCAACTGGCTAGGAAATGGGACTTTGCAAGAATCGTTTGCTTTCTTCAGAACACTTAATAATGAATTCATCATTCGTCATTTTAAGGTGGTGATCAACAATACCACTGCCAACGATATTCTGGTGTAGTACCCTTGTCAAGAATTGACAATGCCTTCGTCACTGTCATACGTGCGTATCATTATTATAAATAAACGCAGTATCACTCGGAACATTCTGAATTAAGTACTTTAAGAGAATTAAAGCCATGTTATGTATGCTCAGCCAAAGTGCTTTTCTTTATCATTGTCCTTTAATTCACTCGAATTGACCTTTTCCTTGTATTACTTTTTTCTTTAACAGCCAACAATTCATCGCCTCGTGTCCCAAAGCCAACACACAATAAAGGTGAGACAAATGTGGCATTTTGCCTTCGGGTTCCTAATAATTCATTGAACATCTTTCATGAAATATTTTTCAAAGCTTCAAGTTGTTTTCTTTTTCTTGTCATGAAACAGTAAAAGGAGACACAGAACTTACGACAGGCGGCAATGCTGGCAACTTGTAAACCGTACGATACCCATTGTGTTTGACATTATCCACAAGTCGATTGTTTCCTTTTCCTAGTACCGCTTTTTGTCGATCACGCGTCAGTCACGTTCAATTTGGGGATTAGTTTTACAGGCAAGTTTTTCTCTTTTTTTCCTGCCCGGGCAGGATAACCTCAGGCTAGTTTTGGAACACCTCTACGGGCTTCACAGCAACATCCATTTCACCATGGAACAAGAAAGAGATGGCAACATCTCATTTCTTGATGTTGAGGTTTCCAGAAATGAGATGTTGCCATCTCTTTCAGGACGGCAGGACGGCAGTCTTACCCGCAGCGTCTACTGTAAACCTACCCACACCGACAGATACCTCTACAGCAGCTCCTTTCATCATCCAAAGATCAAGACTTCAATCAACCGTGCCCTCGTCCGCACGGCATACAACGTCTGCGACAAGGAACATGTCCCCCAGGAACTCTATCACATCACTGCAACCCTGCAACGCAACGGATGCAAGTCCAGCCAAGTCAAAATACATTACCCCAGACCCAACCCCGGTCTAAGGATCGCCTATACCCAAAGCCAACAGGTAAGGGCCCCTAGTTCCATTACCCTCCAATACTAAGGTATGGTCTTGGGTGTGTAGTGGAGGGGTAGTCCCTTTGGAAACTGGACAGCCGCTGCGCCCCCCCCCCTCCCGGGGTGGCCCAGACCACTGGTCCCCACACTGCACCAAACTGTCAGTCTACCTCCTAGTCGTTGCTGCTTTGAATACAGCAGGGTAGGCCTCGGGCAACGACCTCGGCAGGTCGGCCAGACGACGTGATGGGAACAAGGGCGGATCCAGAACACAATTTTCGGGGGGACCAACAAAAATGTTGGTCACCCCAAAAAGTGGGTCAAAGAATTACAGCGTTGGGTTCGGGGCCCGCTTAAGGGCCCTGAACATTTTGGATTCTAGATGCTCTGTGGTGCGATCGGAGGCAATTTCTGAGCACTTTAACCAATTTTTTTTTAGGAAAAGATGGTAGTGTACTCATTACCTGCCTTTATTGCGATGTCACATTTTTTTAGGGGGGGGGGGCATCGATGCAACTACAGATCCATCATGGCACTAGTAAATAAAAAGTCATCACGCAGCGTCCGTAGTTTTTGTAACGTCTAATAATCAAATAATTCATTAAAGTTAAAGAAAGTAGTCGAGCTAATATTGCGATATATGAAGAGGTTGCTTTCATATTTGTGTTATGACAGCCTAGCTATTATAGTAACAGTGAAGGATCTGATGGAGGTGGGTTATGTCTTGGTGCCAGCCCACATTGCTCGTGTGTATCAAGCGGGTACTGCTTATATGGTGGCAGGTGCCACTGCTTGAAGAGATTCCATGGTATGGTGTGTGATAAAGGTTAGTTGATTCCAACCAATTTGATCTACCTTATAATTCCACCAATCGACAAAGTCACAAACGAAAACCTCGACAACAAACAAACCATTTGACCAAAATCAGACAGCTCAATTCGGAACTGCCCGTGTTACAATACAAACAGTTGGCCAATCGCCGTCGATCTTTGTGGATACGGCCATTATTAAACAATCGGTAAAATGATTGGTCTGACATCATGGTATAGTCATTTGATGATGACTACAAATATTCATCGCCTTTAAGCTAGATTTTCTTTCAGCACATTATCTGTTTAGCTGATGTCAGTATGAGTCTGCGCACTGCGAGTCACGTGAAAGAGGGAGAATTCATCGAATTAAAATGTTACGTGAACATCCCCAAGCATGACTATTCACTTCAAATTGAACACGTGACTGAACACTCCCTAGGTAGCCCTCTCCCAGAACACAGGACTCAATTTTACCTGGATAATGAGGACAATGGCTACTATCAGGTAAGTATACAGACCGACCAACCGAGCGACTTACATAATAATCCTTTTATTTAACTAAGTTCAGATACACCGTATCCTCGGTCTTTAAAGCAACACATTTTGCGAAGGTTTTCTGAAAGCTATTAGTCTAGGTTCGGTGTGAAGTTCGCCCGAGTTTTACATACCAAAACCGTCCTTAAGAAGACGCCACAGAATGGACTACGCCCGTCTATCCCGGCAACTTGCTGGAAAATGGGACTTTGCAAGAATCGTTTGCTTTTCTTCAGAACACTTAATATTGAATTCATCATTCTTCGTTTTAAGGTGGTGATCAACAATACCACTACCAACGATTTGCTGGTGTAGTACCCTTGTCACCCTCTTGCACAAAGCATGGTTCAATTGTATTAGTAAACGACAGCATTTTTTTTGGGATCAAAAGTATGACATGTTCGGTATCATTTTTCCGTACAAATATAGTAAAAATAATGTAATCGCACCTGCTCTGACGCAAAAATAATAGTGACAATTAGCCAGCTGTGGTTAGGGGGTATTTGAACACTTATTCGTGATATAGCGTGCATGAACGTCGGATTTGAACAGAGCCCCCATTGAAAATATGGTACGACCCCCCCCCCCCCCTCCCCCCTTTGTTGATTTAATGGATGCAAAGTGTCCGGAGGAAAAAACCTGTCTACTTTTCGGCACTGAATTGCTGAGGAAACTCCTCCCCCCCCCCCCCGCAAAATTTCCTGGATCCACCCTGCAGTATTTTACGCGGTCCAGAACCGCAAGGTGCGAGTCTATGACACGGGTGTATATGTGACAAGCGTCCGGTGTATACCATACTTTATCTGCAAAATGACGTGAACATAACTTGTATAACTACGGAAGCGTAGAAGGGCCAAAAGAAATTAAGAAAAATTTAGTTCCTATCTCGACGCGGCGAATTACTATCTCGCCGCGGCGAGTTACTATCTCGCCGCGGCGAGTTACTATCTCGCCGCAGGGAGTTACTATCTCGCCGCGGCGAATTACGATATCGCCGCGGCGAATTACGATATCGCCGCGGCGAATTACGATATCGCCGCGGCGAATTACGATATCGCGAAATGAATTACTATCTCGCCGCGGCGAATTACGATATCGCGAAATGAATTACTATCTCGCCGCGGCGAATTACGATATCGCGAAATGAATTACTATCTCGCCGCGGCGAATTACGATATCGCGAAATGAATTACTATCTCGCCGCGGCGAATTACGATATCGCGAAATGAATTACTATCTCGCCGCGGCGAATTACGATATCGCGAAATGAAGTATTATCTCGCCGCGGCGAGTTACTATCTCGCCGCGGCGAGATCATTGAATAACTCGCCGCGGCGAGATAGTAACCCGCCGCGGCGACTTACTGTTTTGCATCGGCGAACGTCAGGCACGACGAATAGCGATACTCTTTGGGTCCTATGGAACGCCAAAGAGGCATTTAATGTGACCATCAAATCGGTGATGCACTTTATCGATAGGCAGTGTAGTTTTGCAATCGGTGATTGACTGTCACAATCGGTGATGGATTTTCGCGAGTGGTGATGGATTTATGCAATATGTGATCAACTTCTGGCAAAACTAACAACCTCATCACCGACACAGGGCTGGGTTCTAATTTCTTTAGTTAGTACGTCCGATGAATGAAATAATATATGTAATAATAAAGTTGTCCTTTCTTTTTTTGTTAAGAATAAATAAAGAAAGAAAACAAAGTTCAATAGGCGGCAACAGGTGATTTATCCACTTTGAATGCCAGATCCATTAGCGTACGGGATGAGGATGACCCTGCCAACTATTCAACATTATAATTGCATCTCTCAGAGAACGGGGAAAGTAATTACTGTAATGTACCGTCTTTCGATCGTTACGACCGATTTGAATGAAATAGCTCAAATCACCGTTACAAAGACATTTGGATGTTCGCGGGTTAACTCTTTAAACATCATTTACTCCCGTTTTGAAGGCCGTTATCTCAGAGATCATGATCCTACTATGTACTAAAAAATCGTTTTGATATGTTCAGTATTTTTCATTACAATTTGAAAAATAGGCTTTGAGTTCGTCATTTTTCAATACTTTCAAGCGTCACGATTATTAATAAGGTTCTATCCATATGGAATGCAGTTACAAAGTTTACGACTCCCTCCTTCACGAGTTCTCCACCCAAAAAAAATGTTAACCTTTTTGGTTGTTTTCGATTGGTCTATACCAAGACCCACTAGAAGGCACGCAGAGTCACGCTAATTAATATGCTAATAACGCGCACGTCATATTTACGTCAACGTTGCGGCAAAACCGGCCATGGTATAGTGTCCGGTTGACCGTGTGTTTTAGTTGGTTATCCCGCGAGCGCGAGTGGAACACGGATTAATGTAGAGCATCTATCGTGGCCCGGCCGAATGGTATGTGGGACACTAGACTAGGGCGGGTATTGGGCGGATATCCGGTGAAGGAACCCTGTCTCACGGCCTTTCAGCTCGGATGAAATTTTGGGTCGTTCCTCCATTGTAACCTCAAGCCCCCCCCCCCCCTCCACGCCCCCTAGGATGAAAACCCTGGCTACGCCGATGCCTCTTTGGCGTTCCATAGGACCCGGAGGGATCGCAATTGTTGTGCCCGACGCTCACCGATACAAAATAGTAATTTGCCGCGGCGACGTAGTAACTCGCCGCGGCGGGATAGTAACTCGCCGCGGCGAGATACTAATTCGCCGCGGCGAGATACTAATTCGCCGCGGCGAGATAGTAACTCGCCGCGGCGAGATAGGAACTAAACTTTTCTTAATTTCTTTTGGCCCTTCTACGCTTCCGTATACAACCGTATTTTATTGCAAATGTTTTTCCCAAAGTTTGCTTTTATTTTTGAAACTTGAATGTTATTAACCTTCGCTCAAGTTGAGTCTTCTGATGTGGGACTCGACTTTAATCAAGTCATTTGCTCGCAGTGACTCGAGTCGAATACAGTCGTTTTTGTATCGTTACTCGAGTCGAGTCAAGTCGTTTACGTATCGGAACTCGAGTCGAGTGGAGTCACCAAAAACTGTAACTCGAGTCGGACCGGAGTCGAGTCATTGACTCCAGTCATTACAACTCTGCAATTTGCCCGACTTTGCACTGTATCTTTCCCACGTGGTGTTAAACATTTATCAACATACTTTTTATTGAAATTGTACGGTAAAGGCATATTGCCGATCATGGGCGTAAATGCGAAAATGTACCTGTAAATATGTGTATACACTTTTGACCAGCGCCCTCCACAGTGAGATGCTATTCCCCCCACCCCACCCCCGAAATTCCCGAGCCGCTGCCCCTCCCCATCCCTCAAATCAATTGATGACAACAAGTAACCGCTGCTGCACTCGATCACAGTTGGCTGAGTGACTGCCATTGAATTAACGCCTGCATACAAACAAGGTTTGGACTTTAATCCTTTCCAACCTTTATGTCTTTTTGCCTTTTTAGATCAACCTCATCAACAGAAATGGGTTTCAATTTCTCCGCATTTCTGCTGTTATGATAGCCCTGCTTGGCATTATGATCTTCCGTTTCTACTCGGTTAAGCCAAAAAAAATGAAGACGTCAAGGTGAACTATTTCAGGCAAATAAAACATGAAGATTTTTTTTTCAAATTCTGTTTCATGATACATTTGAGATAAGCCAATCTAATCGAAATGTTTACGAACATGAAGGATTTTGCTCAATCCATCTTGTATATAAGCGCTCGCCTCTCACCAAGGTGACCACGGTTCGAATCCTGGCCGCGGATCACGTGAGTAGAGTTGTGCGTTAGTTCTCTCCTGTGGCACAAAGGTTTTTCTCCGGGCCCTCCGGTTTTCCTCCCTCCGGAAAAATCAAACACTTTCGATCTCTGGCTGTGCTCCGTGGTCATTTATGGGTCGATGTGGCCGGCAGCCATAGGCGCTTTACGTGCCAGCGGCCCGACCACGTTGTAGCCGCGTTCTTCGCAATTCAGCATACTAACTGCGAGTAAGGATGATGAGCCTCCCAAAATATTATTATTTTTGTTATATATGTATACATAATTGACTTTCCGCATAGTTGTGGAAAACCCTTTCTTTTTCTTCCGATTTTTCTTTCTTCTTTTTCTACTTTTAGGCTACTTCTTCTACTGCTTCTACTTCTTCTGCTTTTTGTTTCCCGGTAATTCCCATAGACTTTGCTTTGTAAACGTCTTTTCTCAACGCCACTTTTGGCATTAATCGTTGTCATACATTATTCAAAGTTAGCAAAAACTGTGCACTTTTTCATAAAAGTGTGAAACTTGGCACAGATGTTTATATTCATGCGAGAAAATGTTTTAGATGTGGAGCCATTGCAAATTTACCCTTTTAGGAGCGTGGCAACCATTTAAAAAAAGGTAGGGGGACTCATCATACCCACAGGGAAAACGGTTGTGCCCACTTATCACAAAAGCAGAAAACTTCACAAAGAAATAATTAGGCTATATAGATTATAAGTGTTTTCCAGATGTGGAGCCACCACAAAAGCACCTTTTAGGGGGAGGGAGGGCGTGGCAGCCATTTAAAAATAAAGGGGGTAATTATTATGCCCACCTTGACAAAAATTGTGCCCACATTCCGTAAACGAATGAAACTTCCCACAGACGTTTATATTCATGAGGAAAAAAAAACACAGATGTGGAGCCATCTCGAACACACCCTTTCAGGGGCGTGGCAACCATATTCGAAAAAAGGGGCGGGGTTTTAATTATGCCAAATATGGATTTTTTTCCCCAACATTAATTAAGAAATAAAACTTCCTAAAGACTTTGACATTCATGAGAAAAAAAAACAGATTTAGGGGCATGGCACCCATATTGAAAACAAGTGGGGGCTGGGTTCTCATTATGCCCACCATGGAAAAAAATGTACCCACAAATTCCGACGTGGAGCAATCGTAAACACACCCTTTTTGCCTACCTTTCATGAACGGATTACAATTCACACAGGCAATATACTCATGAGAATCTTTCTCTCTTTGAATGTAAAGCCATCACAAACTTACACTTTTAGAGGCGTGGCATCCATTTCTAACTTGGGGAGGTACTCAATATGCCCACCGTGGACAATTTTTGTCCTTTCATTTAACAACATCCACCTTAGATAGCTCTTAAAGGTGGAAGTGACTGTTGGCAAACCCTTGGTTTTTTTTTTAAAACAGTTGCATTCTTGCCTCATCTTTATTAACCCAGTTACTGGTTCTGTCGTCTGTATAATTATTGTTAACCTCTCAACTGCAGCAATTTCTGAAGTTTGGGTATAAACTGCTGTTTTTTAATGGATTTGGTTGGGGTATAACACTCATCAGAGATAATGATGCTATTTTTTAGTGAACAGAAGGGTGATGGCGGTACACAGATTTATTGAATTCGAAGTCATAGTGGGCCACCACTTTGTGAGGCGAGTGTGATGTGTTGTGACCCGATCTGCTGTCAATGCGGTGCAACGGGTAGGGGTGAGGGGGATTTTGCATCCCCTCCGAGGGGTCAATGACCTTTCAATACTTTATTTATGCCTATTGTTCTTGAAAACCGCAATTTTTTTTCTTCAAAACCCAAGTCATAATGTTAAGTGGATCATGCTATGAATTTTTTTTTATATGTAGGGCATCTCATATCTGACCTCTGATGACCTTAAAGGGGTCAATACACTTTGCATTTCCTATATATAGATAATAAGAGTATTAACTATTTAAAATACTAATTTCTTATTACCCATGTATAAATTTTGGTTGTTGTTGCCATGATATGAATTTTCATGTGAACTTTGTGTACTCTGATTGCTATTATTTATCATGTTTAAATTTTAAATTGCCATTTTTTCATGACCGTAGTCTAATCAAAGGAAAAGGAGTGTATTTTAATAATTATTCCACGACGTGACATGAACATTAGAACCCAAGGAATTGTTTTGCGTGACCTTTGATCTCAATTTTCCTTTTTATAAGGGCAGACACAATCGCGAAAGAATATAAGCGATAAATCGGACAAGCTTCACTCTCTTGCAGTGACCACTGGGCTAGGTAAAAAAAGGTTAAAAACGTGGCTATCCAAGTCCATCTGGATACACAAGGGTGTAATAAGTACTCAAGAATGAAAATTGCTTGATATATGTACATTTTCCATTACAAAACAGACCCACAGATTTCTTTTCCAATCTCATCATATTGCGTCTGCCAATAAAACAAGGAGAAACGAGGTCAGAAGTCGCCTCAAAAATGTTTTTTTCGGGGTCTGAATCCATAACATGACTTTAAACTTATAGGTGCAATATCGTTCTTTGGCACTATATTGACGTTGGGTCACGAAAAAATGGCGTTTTGACGAATAATATGATTAATATCAGCAACTAGGATATCAAAGTTCATTGACCTATCTAATGGTATCTATACGTCAAATATGATGTCCCCATATCTGCGAATTCTTTTCATGGCACAAAGAGTCAAGCTTTAGACTTTGGGCATGAATTAATGGCATTTACAATTGTGTAAATCTTATAAATAGTCATATGTAGGCTACTGTTTTACAAAGGCCATGACCTCTCGTAAGGTCACCAGAGGTTGAATATGAAATGACCTATGTATGAAAATTCTCTTTATAACATGAACACCTTTCAATTAGACACAAATCATGAAAAAAGATGAGGTTTAAAGTATAAATCTTACAAATAGCTATATACATATTTACAAAGGTTATTGACCTCTCAAAGGTCACCAGAAGTCCGATATGAATTGTTCCCACATCTGATCATTATTTTCATTGTATGAAGGCCTATAACACAGACTTGGGTTATAGGAAAGTAAACGTTTGAAGAACAACAGTTATGAATAGAATATGGACAGTTTTTTTACCTCTGAAGGTCACCAGAGTTAAATAAGAAATTCCTCTATATCTGAACATTTTTGTGTTGGCATGAAGATCAAACATGGGAAGTTTCATGCTTTTATCACAATTTGCACAATCCCTTAGCATATTCGGGCTATGCCGCACCACTAAAGCCCCAAGTCATAAAGTTAAAGGGAATATACAACATTTGCAAACATCGAAAAATAAAACTATCAAGTTTTTACGAAATACCTTACTAGGATGTTGGTAAATGACAGTCTCAAGCATCTTGTAAAATTACGGCACCTGGTATGAAGTCATTTTCGAGAAAATGGTATTTTTGTATACATTTCCAACGGTGGTCGGCCGACCAGCGTTGGAAAAACCTAACTATTTTTCAACTACTGCTCCAAATTTATCAGTCCAAATTTTGTTTGCTATTGGTTACATGTTCATGAACGGGTGCAGGCCAGGTAGACTGGTTCCCTTGCCTTACAATTTTCCATCATCTATAAATTGATCCATTTTATCTTTTGTGGAGTCAGGGAACCAGACTACTTGAACATTTTTGTTTTTCTTGGTTTTTCCAACCTTTTCGAACACAAAACTTCACAAATGTCAGTGTAACAATATTTGATCTATTATACTAACCCGCCCTTGAATAGTTCATTTCCGAAAATTACAGCAAAAGCCAATGATGAACATTCCCTTTAAGTGGCTCATGGTATGAAAAGAATTTCATATGTAGGGAATCTCATATCTGACCTCTGATGGCCTTTAAGGGTTCAGTGAACTTTGCGTATCTTATTTATAGATATTAAGAGCATTAACTATTCAAAACACCACTTTTTATAACCCATATCTAAATTTTGGGTATGTAGACTTTCATATTTGACCTCTGATGACCTTTGCGAGGTCAATGAACTTTGTGTAATCTGATTGCCGTTATTTATCATGTTTAATCTTCCAAATGCCATTTTTCATGACTGAAGTCTAATAAGAGCAACTTTTTTACCTCATGTTTTCTGATTTTGATAAAAATTGCTGTGCATGTAGGTCCTAAAGAGCAATGAATGCACACCAATTTTTAGCCCGATCCGACCAACCATGTGGTCAGGGCAGAAACCACAAAAAACGGACACTTTTAGAGTAAAATACCACCCTTTTGGTGGAAATATGTCAAAACCGTGTCAATTTTCATCGAATATATGCGAATTTGGTATTAAAATAATAAGAATTGCATGGTCAAATCAACTCTTTTGTCAAAATTAAATTTTGTGAAAAGGAGGTCATGTGACCTTAAATATGTTATCGTGACCTTTGACCCAATTTATGTACTAATGTATCATTCCGAAAATCAACGAAATGAAAATGACCTGATAGAACATGTCTTCTTCTATCAGAATCTACTAAAAATCAATTGGGGTCTTTAAAATTTACAACTTTATGACTATTTTTGTACAGTTGGTGGGTTACAAATGAGTTAATTTATAGACTTTACATTAGAAATCCACCCACACGACTTACCATTCTGTTTCTAAAGGTACTTAAATTAATCTTGGTTTGGGAATTTCTCATGTTGAGGGCTGATGAGGTATAACCAGACTCATAATATAAATTATCAGCAGTGGATTTTGCTTTTGGGAGAGGGGGGCTCAAAAAATCAAACAAACAAATTGACAACCTTGGAGGGGGGGGGGTTCAAGTCCCTCGATCCCCCCCTCTCCCCCCCCCCCGTGCCACTGATAATTAGTTATCCCAGGAGCGCGCTTGGAATATTAGAATATGAAACAATGCAATGCTGCTGTGACCAATAATGCCACCGACACACTACATTATTCCGTGTTCCACGAGCCATAACGAATTTATCTTCAAGCAAACTTGATGTCGAATGCGTACATTGCACGTGGCGAGAGATGTAGGTGCATAGTGTATCGGACCGTTCAGCAGCAAATAGAAAGAACACAATACATACATGTATATGTACTTTCGATATCTGGGGCGAAATATAGCTGTGCAGTATTATATCAAATTACAATGTTGTTGCTATAGATGGACTAATCAGGGTCTAGGATTCAAGGTTGCTTGAAGATAACACTCAATATCGCAATCAAAGTCACCTTACTATATATATATATATATATATATATATATATATATATATATATATATATATATATATATATATATATATATATATATATATATATATATATATATATATATATATATATATATATATATATATATATATATATATATATATATATATATATATATATATATATATATATATATATATATATATATATATATATATACATATATATATATATATATATATATATATGTACATGCAATAAATTCAGAATATGAGTTAAAACTTTGGCATATCTCTCTTCTGAACAGACTGTTTCGTACCATAAGGCACTCATCAGCAGAATGACTAATATATATATATATATATGAAATCGTCTTCTATCACAATTCACAGTGCTCGATATATCTCTGTAGAGCTATAATCATGCAATAAATTCAGAATATGAGTTAAACTTTGGCATATCTCTCTTCTAGACAGACTGTTTTGTACCATAAGTCACTCATCAGCAGAATGACGAAAAATAGAATACAAGTAGCATCTTACCTTATTTCGAATCAAGCGCGCGCACGCGTTACGCGCGTTACGTCATTGAAGTTAGTACGCGTTTACGTCACTGAAGTAAGAACACATCTGTCTCGATGCCTGCACTTGGAGACGATTTCGCTTCTCTTATTCAGTGTACCTAGATCTGGCCTACATATGATTATGTACTTCTCTGCTATACACAAATTGCATCTCTTGTTTACGTAAGAGTATGGCAGTGCTTTCAGAACAATGTCCCATTTGATTTCATAGTCTTTCCCCTCGTCCTTTAAGTCCCATATATGTTTACTTAGCTCTGTTTGCGCCCTCTTGCTCTCGGATCTGAATGACTTCTTGTGGTTCGCCAGTCTCGCCTTGAAGGTTGTAGATGTCAGCCCGACGTATGCCTCCTTCCTGCCTTCGCTCGTGACGGTGGCCTGGTACACGATGTTCTTGCTGAGGCACTCCCGTTCAGCGGGCATTCGGCATTGCGGGGGCAACTGCATGTTCTACCACCGACGTCGTCCTCTTGTTTTACCTTCCGTTTGTTGATTGACTGGATCGTTGCCTTCATGTTCGGCATGCAGCTGTAGGATAACTTTACTGTGTTCCGGTTGAGCACTTTGTGTGTACTGCGTCCGTGCTTTTCCACAGGTTGAAAACAGGTTGAAAACAGGTTTTCCACAGGTTTTCCACAGTAAAGTGATCCTCGACAGAATCGTCGGTAAAGTCATAGGCGCGACGGGATTCAACCTGTGGAAAAGCACGGACGCAGTACTCGACTGGTATAAGAAAATCCCTAAACAAGCAAGAATCGAGCTTCATAAATTTCGACATTGTGGAGTTCTACCCCTCAATAACGGAAAAGCTCCTCCTGAAGGCCATAGGGTTCGCGGAAAACTACGAGAACATTAGCAGCAAGGAGAAAGACATCATCATCCACGCGAAACAGACAGTGGTATTCAACGACCAGGTACCGTGGAAAAAGCGTAATGCAGACAGCAAATTTGATGTCACGATGGGCAGTTTCGACGGCACGGAGTCATGCGAGCTGGTCGTAGCATATATGCTGTCGATCCTGAAACCAAAGTACGGAAACAGAGTGGGACTATACAGGGACGACGGTCTGGCAGTATTCAAAGAGACCCCCAAGAAAATAGAAAACATCAAGAAGGAAATATGCCAAGTATTCCGGGAAAATGACTTAAAAGTAACGATCGAAGCCAACAAGGCAACAGTAAACTTCCTTGACATCACATTAGACCTGCGAACTGGAGGGTACAAGCCATACATGAAACCAGGTAATGTACCTCTCTATGTACATGTCCAGTCAAACCATCCACCCGCCGTCATCAAACAGATACCAGAGGGAATCAACAAGCGACTCTCCAACATCTCGTCGACCAAGGAGGCATTCGAGAAAGCTGCCCCGGCCTACCAAGAGGCTCTGCAAAAAAGCGGTCACAAGTATCGGTTGACATACACGCCGGGCAATAACACAAGGAAAAGGACTAGAAAAAGGGAGGTGACATGGTTCAACCCGCCATACAACAAGAACGTACGTATCAACATTGGAAAGAAATTCCTTCAGCTAATAGACAAATGCTTCCCCAAGGAACATAAGCTTCACAAAGTGCTCAACCGGAACACAGTAAAGTTATCGTACAGCTGCATGCCGAACATGAAGGCAACAATATATATATAATATATATATATATATATATATATATATATATATATATATATATATATATATATATATATATATATATATATATATATATATATATATATATATATATATATATATATATATATATATATATATATATATATATATATATATATATATATATATATATATATATATATATATATATATATATATATATATATATATATATATATATATATATATATATATATATATATATATATATTATCAGTTATGCCGCGAGCGCGAGTTTAACACGGAATAATGTAGTGCGTCTGTGTCCCACACACCACAAGTTTGCTTGAAGATAAGTATTTATATATACAATTTTCATGAAACCATTTTCAAGGTTATTGTAGTGGTTGCTGAATTTTCAAAATTTGAGGAATTTGAATTTGAGTATTAAAAGTATTTTGCATCTTTACTTTGATGCTTGATTTCTTGGTGAAAGCGTCAGGGCTTTGTGCAGGAATTGACCTTTGAAAAGAAGGAATTGAAGCAATATATTTGTAACACTTTGATCTGTCTCTAAGACTCGCTTGTACAATGGTTCCAGATATATGCGCCACTTTGAGGATGTATGCACACGTCCATATTCCAGCTTTTTCAAATTGCATTCACAGTTTTTCATAACTCCGATATCAAAATACCACTAGGTAAATAGCCATTCAATCTACCATTGCCGGATTGCATGTTGTATTATTCCAAGTTATATAGGCCTACACGCGTACGTACGTGTTGACTTAAGGCTCAAAGGTTAATTAATTAGCATTAAAAGGATGGAGAGCTAAGAATAACACTTGTAAACACTTGAAATCGCGTCATTTGATAAGGAAAGTCACCGAGTGACTCGTCAACTTTGTACATCTTTGCATTGCGTACGGCACATATACTAAAACAAAACACTTCAGTTGGAACTTTGGGACAATTTGGGAAAACCCAGGTGTATTTGTGCCGGCCTACTAGGACAATTATTCCTTATCTATATATATAAGAGAGAGTTTAACTCGGCCTCCGAGACGATGTTTGCTCATGAAAGGATCCCAGACCGCGGGCTCCCGCGGTGCCAAAATCGCTCCACGTCCGTGGAAAAATGCGGAGGGTGTCTTCCGCCGGGTCGGACACTTCGGGTCGTCCTGATTTTCCGGTACGGACCAGTGATCCGTTTCGTCCATTTTTCGTGACTGCGTTTTGCGCAGGAATTTGCCGTCGTGTGCGCTTTCACGTTGACTGCGTGGCCGCCCCCTGTGCTGGCCTTTCTGCATGTCTAGACTGTGCGAAGTCAACGTAGGGGTTTCGTTTACGTGTTCTACTCGGCCGTACTGCCAAAGCGTTCACCAAACGGTAGCATGGGGTGACCTTGGTAAAATATTTTTTCTCCATGGTGCGTGGCCATCAAGTGTCCCTATTCTTTCATATGCTTCGCTTGCCGCCCCTGCGCCGAGTGCAACGAATACTCAGAAGGACTTACACATTAGTATGCCTTGCGCGGTCTGACCAATCGAAAGTCTACACTGCGTGGTACTTCCGAGCTATGGGTAAAACTGTCGATGGCAACGCGTACTGCAGCCTGCTACACACCCTGGAAACGAGGTTGGGTCTACGGTGCTCGCTATTTGAAGCGCAAGCATGTGACGTCGCGTGATAGAGTGCTGTTGCTTCCATAATGTGTTTACAGCTCCATGCTTCCACCACCACCAAGGCTGAGCGTTGTGAGTTCGCTGCCCGCCACGTATAATTCAGTGTCGTGTTGTAATTTCGGGGGCCTGTTTGGGGTCAACGAAGGATCGATGCATTGCTTCAAATATCGCGATCTTAAACGAAGTCACAAAAAAATCGACGAAAAAGTGTCCGACCCGGCGGCAGACACCCACCCACGGACGTGAAGCCGTGGTCTCGGATCCTTTCAGAAGCAAACATTTCTCGGCTGAGTAAAACTTGCTCTTACATATAGATGGTTGAACCAACTTGAATAAAAGTTGAATAACAGACGGTCTCGCAAATTGTAAGAAGTTCAAGTTTACGTTTGTTGAAGAGTCCAATACTGAAACTTAATTATGACCTTCCTTCATGATTCAGACCGTTCGTAATTTTTTGGTAACACTCAACATTTTCATTTCAAATGACACCTTCAGGTTTTATTGCATTATGATTTATTGTCAAACTGTACAACCAGCCTTCGCCTGTGTACTACAGTAACCTTTTCACTACGTTTTCCAAATGCGACTGCCTCACAAAAAGTTTACAGACAGTTGCCATGGTACATAATTATCATGTGCGTAAATCGACGGGGGACAGGGGGAACCCCCCCCCCCCCACACACACACACATTTTGAGGGGGACATTGTTTGGTCTCCCCCCCCCCACACACACACTTTTTCTTCCCCGAATAAAAATATTGTAGCCTACAATAATGATTCTATTGCTCAGAATACATGTAGCTGATTCAATTACTCAAAACTCAAAACTTTCACAGATGATCTTTCGCTCAAATTGGTTTTAGTGATTAGAAATTGCCTCAGATCACACCACAGAAATTGCTATTCTTTAACTGCGTGTCTCCCCAACTATATCCCCCATTTACATTTAACTCCCCACATTTTCATCCCCAACACTACGCCCTACCCGATCTATGATCGGGTAAACCAGCTTGTCATTTGATAAGGAAAGTCACCGAGTGACTCGTCAACTTTGTACATTTTTGCATTGCGTACGGCACGTATACCAAAACAAAACACTTCAGTGGGAACTTTGGAACAATTTGGGAAAACCCAGAGGTATTTGTGCCGGCCTACTTGGACAAATGTAGTTTAAATATATCGGTGCGCGATTTGCCATGATTTAAAGCAAACAGCTTTTTTGGGGGGGTATAAAACAACTAATTCTTTTTATAAACAGATTGATAAGGACTAGTTTTAAAGTTGAAAATGCAAAGCTTTAATTATTTCATTTTGTGCAGTTTGCTTACATTTGAGTGGATGCAGAAGTCGGTTGTCAGTCATTCGACCATCAAAAGCTGTGTTGATGCCATATAAGGAGATTGAACCGGAGATTAATTTGCATAATGTAGTTCCGTCAAGTGGTCATGAGATCGGTGGTCGTAGCTGCTGCAGTGCGTCAGTGTTGTCTTGGATGTCAGTGAATCAACTCGCTCTGAACTTGACTGTAAGTTTGGCTACAGCGATAGCTCATTTCCGTCTTCTTTTTTAGTTTCATGGATTATACTAAACAGTTAGCAATTAATAAGTTTTCTGTTGCATATTTTACCTATCTCACTTGTGACGGTCACTTGTGAGTTGTGACTTATTCCGGTATTTCTTCAGCTTTATGAGGCTTGCTTTTCGTGTCACGTAGCATCTATGCAACAAGTGCATTAGTCTGGTGTCGCTTATTCTATTACGAGTGATGACCACGCTTTTACTTAGCAAATGCCCCTTTTTGGTGATGCCCCCCCCCCATCCAGTTTAAAAACCGTTCCGCCGCCGCTGTTTTTGGGGGTTTGTATAATTCGCATCAAAAGGCATCTTCTGTCGCTGTGCAGCAGCATATCCAGCATTTGTTTTTTGGAACATCTGTGTTGAAATGCCGACACGTTTTTTTACCAGGCACTTGTCCTCCGTAAAATCAAATGGGGGAGGGCTGATACCATCTTTCACAATATTTTTTAAAAATATGCAATTTTCTGATATGGTTTGACGAATCACTGGGCGCCCCGAAAGTGGACATCTAACAATCCTTTCATTCCACTAGCAGAGATATGGGTTTTGGCTGAAAAATTGTAAAATTACAATATCATGTTTTATGCCGCCGTGGATAGTTTCCAAGGCGTACATGACGCGCGTTTTGATAGGCGTTATGACTCAATGGTAAGATTGGTTTGATAAAAATTTGATAAAAAAGAACAAAGTTTGTTGAAACAATTAAAAAATAAGAAGACTTCCTGTATCTGGCTAGCACGGTGTCAATTCAAAGGAAATCAGGATTCTATGTCCAGAAATCTGATTTGAAAAAGTTTGTCGTTGGGAGCTGTTTTTAGTCTGTTTTACTTTTCCTGGAAAAAAGCAATGAAATACAGTTGTTTATCGCAGACCCTGACCAAAAAGCAGGTCAGACCATGGGGCGCTTCCTCCCCCCCCCCAAGGAAATGCAAAAAAAAAATGAGATGCGAAGTCACATTGCTGTTAATTTAATGCCAATTAACAACAACAGCCAAGTTTGAAGTCCCAATTCGATTCTTGAAGGAAGCTCCTCTTTAACATTTTGCACCTGAGAGTCAGGCCGAGTGATTTCAATGTGAAGACTAAGAGTATGCGGAAGGAATGTAGTATCAAGAAGCCACTTTTTGGGTTGTGTACAAAGTTTATGGAGAGTCAAGAACATTTTCAAAGTATTTCCTAACAAAAACAAAAATGTTTCTCGGTCCCACATTCATGTCTATCCAACATTTTTTGCAATGACTGACCTTTATTGAGATATGATGGAAAAATGGTGTCAGGATGCAACATTCTTTCAGACTAGACTGGTACATGTCCAACTGTTTGAAAAGATGATCCCTTTAGTGGTCTGGTATCAGACTATGGAGAGATGTGTAGCAAAAGGGACTGGTACCTGATGTTTCTTTGACTTATTGATTTAAGCAGTACTAAAAGGGTGTTGGACTAGTTGTTTCATGTGCCAGTCTCTTTTTTTGTGTTGCATATTTTAATATCTTACGTTTTGGGACAGTACTTTTTATTCAGATAAAAAAACAAAACAATTATAAGACTCTTGATCTGTGTGCATAAACTGCTTTGGTTGTTTGTCATCCATACCCATGACGCAATACGAATGTCAATCAGGTTAAATGAGAGTCCCACATTTTCAGACGAGGCTTGCCTCGCCCTTTGCCTTGTCAGCGGTCATGGGTGTGTTTCAAAAATCTGTTAAAATTGTTCACAAGTTTACCTGTGAATGAACATGGGCGTCGCTAGAGGAGGGTGGGGGTGTGGCGAAAGCCATGGTCTATAACATTTGAGCAGATTTGCTGATTAGTAATGCAAGACAACCGCATCTTGTCCTCTAGATTTTGAACAATCAGCGGGTGCTTCCATATCGGGTCTTCGGTCATTCACCGTTGTCGCGTCATAGACACGGATAAAAAAAACACCTAGACACAGCAACAGAGGCTGTGGTCACGAGCTATGTATTATGTTACGCGACAAGCGCCCGGCTGTTGTTGTATTACAAAACATTGCATTCGAATTGACCAATCACAGTTTTAGTCCTGATTTGGGAATCAAATGACGTCACGATTTAGTAAAGTTGACACTGATAGGCTGAGGCGCGAGATCACATAAATCTGCAGTGTTGTAGGACTCGGACTCGGGACTCGGACTCGAGTCCGGACTCGAGTCCTTTTTTCAAGGACTCGGACTTGGACTCGAGTCCTTTGCTCAAGGACTCGGACTCGGACTCGGACTCGGACCCCAAGGACTCGAGGACTCGGCTTCGAGTCCGGCTCGAGTCCGGCAAAATTGGGTCTTTTTTAGGTGTTTTATTTCAATTATTTTATGTCTTTCACCTTGATTTGGTTTTGCTGTGGAACCGAATTCCGCAGTTCTGCCGCTCGCAAAAATAACTTGCCGATTGATCAATGATCAATTGATTCATTCCAACCTAACCTGGCCAATTGCCCACCAAATAAATCGATTCGTCAGTTATTCAGTTGCTTGCCGATGTGTTGGACTTTTGGTTCAATATTACTAACATGGTTGACACAATGACAAGGAGCTATCTCAGCCGCATGAAATCAACGCCATACAATTGGGCTCGAATTCATACCCATTTAGCGCACGTGGGTGCTTTTACACGCCCAATATGATCAATATCGCCCAACGTGCCGCGTATTGATTGTTTTGTTTAACACTCATGATGCTTATTGTTTACAAGTTTGTTAGTGTTCAACTGTTCATATATTACAGTAGTCTTTTTTAGTTTCTTTACATATTCTGTAGAATTGATCTGTGGCTCGGTTTCTGTTGATTGTTTTGTTTAACAGTTATGATCTTTACAAGTTTGTTAGTTAGAACTTTTCATATTACAGAAGACTTTTTCATTTTCTTTTAGTCTTTACATATTTCGTAGACTTGATCTGTGGCTCTGCCTTCTGTTGATAGTTTGTTTGACAGTTATGCTATTTACAAGTTTTTTCACCTTTACTGTAAGAAAGGGAAATAAAGAAAAGCAACAAATGTGAAGAATAATTACTGAAGATCATATGCTAATTGTAATTGTCACTTTACTGTAGTATCTGCGTCAATATCTGTAGGCTTCTACGCATACTAAGGTAAAAGTTAATGCAAGTTTTTTTTAATGTACATTATAAACATAATGAATGCATTGCATAGTGCATACAGCCAAAACCATTACCCCTTCTCTATCACCTGACATTTGATAGTGACATTTTGAAAACGTTAATATAGTATTGGTGAACCGCGACTTGAATTTGATACATAAGGACTCGGACTCGGACTCGAGTCCTTTTTTCAAGGACTCGGACTCGGACTCGGACATCAAAAATTGACAAGGACTCGGACTCGGACTCGAGTCCTTTGCCCAAGGACTCGGACTCGGACTCGGACTCGGATGAGGAGGACTCGACTACAACACTGTAAATCTGCATGCTTTGAGACGTTATCCAAGAGACTTGGCTCCGTGGATAACAGGTAATTCTCAAACATGTCTGGGATCAGTGGACGGACCTGAACAAAGTATGCTCACAGTGACGTACTGAGCGTGTATACGAAAATTTACGACGAGCAAATTTACGACGAGCAAATAAAAATTTACTTTTTAAGTTGAGTTTATCCCACTGAAAAATTAAATCCATTCAAAGTAACCAACTTAATTAACCATTGATATATTTGAGGAGGAAATTAGGAATGGAGTTAATGGGATCATTTCGGATGGAAAGTATCAATTTCACTCATTTTGCGTGACGGTCCGTCGGCAGAGTTTCATGATGACACCCGCCCCCATTCAATATGGTCAGAGATGCCTATGTGAATAAACAAAACATTACACCGCTTTTCATTAATCATTGACATGCAGGACTCCAATGTACTATGGATGCACAATCTGCAACAGGTAATTGCAAACAAAACTAAATATGGTAAATTGGGGGTCAGTATTTGTAAAAAGCAAGTTTTTTCCAACGCTAGTCAGCCGACCGGGTTGGAAATTGATACAATAATATCACTTTTCTTGAAAATGTCAGCACACCAGGTGCCATGATTTTACAGGATGCTTTAACCTGTCATTCACTAACAGTCCAGTAAGGTATTTCATGATAATTTGGTAGTTCTGTTTTTTATATTTGCAATTTTTTTTATATTTCCTTTAAAGGCAATTTTTTTCCAAGTACAGACGACAATTGGAGATGGAATCAAGTACATGAATCATTTTCTCGGCCGTTTTTTTAAAGGATATTTTACTTTATGTTTTTGCTTGTAGGTTCCCCACAACCTCGGCAAAATCAGCGGGAGCAACAATCCTACCATTGTTGGTGCAGTTGGAGTTAGTTTCACTATTAACAGCTACCAGATGGAGGGACCAGGTAAATATAATCTTGTTTGTTAAGATGAAAGCAATTTTATATCTAAACAAGTGTAAACTATTTTTTTATTGGGGGTGGGGGTGGTTGTGGTGTATTACAAAAACGTGGACACAAAAGACCGATTGTCAGTTCCTCGAGCTAGAGAGTCGCCAATTTCTTTGGTGAAAGCTAATAGTGGATACAATAGGAGGGCGCTATTTATAGTGGTTTTAGTCTTGTAACTTGTTCCTGTATGTAACCACGACAATTAGGGTCCCCTTTGTTTGACTCATCCGAAAGGGCATTAACATTAATTTGAACATAAACATTAATTTTGCATGTATGCATGAATTAATGGAACAGTGAGCTAATAGGAAAAAAGTAAATAATTGTGGTGCAGAAGCCGCAGACAACATCGCCAGCTCAGCCAGAAGTGTCTATAGCAAACCCACCAACAAAACCACCAATTAAAATTATCAAAAATGTAATCAACGTCAGAATCAGAGAGCAATGGTTACAGCTCTTGGATGATGTAACAACGTAACATAGTGCAACATAATCAGACATCCAAGCTTGGGGTATGACGATATTTTCGGGTGCTAGAGGATAATCGTTATGCTTGGCGTGTAGATCGTGCGGGTATTTTAAATCCACTTCAAATAAGTAACCTTAAGCGTTAATATTCTTTCTTCGGTAAACAGTTTCGAGGTTGTCCATTTAAAATCTCCGTACGGTAGATATTGACTCATAGCCCAACCGTACAGATTGTTGGCATCTAGATAAGCGATATAACTCGACGGCTTGTTTGAATCGTAGTCATCGAGATATTGATTATTGGCTTTGTGATGTCTCATCCCGCTAGAAATACCTCCTCGTTTTGCTTTTTTCAAAAAATAAATGTTTGTCGACGTCTTGCAACAATTCGAGTTTAGCTTTCCGAGTGTTTCAACAGAGCATCCCACGACAATCCGGGTGCTGTGTAATAGTTTTATGGATCTAGCCCATAGTTTTCTATGCACGGCCTTCTAAAGTTTTCAAATAAGCCAGCAAGTAATAACGTGTCGGTAGTCACGTACAAGTCGTCGTGATATTCTACTAGATTTTGTATATAAAACTCGTCCCACACTCGTTGAGCTTCAGCGTTTTGATATTTAAAGCTATAGTCCATCATTTGCAGCCATCCGAAAAGTAACTGCCGAGGCCAATTAAGGCCGAGGCCTTGCACCTCCGAGGCCAAGGCCGAGGCCATGAAAATCGGCCTCGAGGCCAGCCTCGAGGCCGAGGCCGGCCTCGAGACCTCCAACACTGACTTTCAGGCTCTATATTGGGTGGTACATGTGCATAAAGTGTCAACTTTCCAATGCTATTAGTTCCTTAAAATATTGGATTCGTGTTGCTCTGTGGTGCGATCTGAGGCAATTTCTAAAAAGATGGTGGTGTACTCATTGCCTGCCTTTATTGCGATGTCATTTTAAAAAAAATAATTGGTTTCGTTTTTATTGGGGGGGGGGGGCATTGCCCCCTTTGCCCCCCCCCCCCCGATCCGCCCTTGCACGTAATCAAGTTCGCGATTACTTTAACGAGGATGGTAATTTTTGTAACATATTTTAAAAACTTTCTCTCTTTTTTACCCTGAAGTGTTGGAAGAAGAAGAGACAAATGATTCAACTGACCAAGAGAATCCTCCAACAGGTAAAGCACAAACCATGAATATATAGGCCTATATACGTCAAAGTCAGGGAGTGATATTAGTCTTGAGTAACTTAGGTTTGACAACATGCTGTATGGCTACCAAACATGGGCATCGGTCCCCTGACGGGGGGGGGGGGCACCAATGGCGATTGCCCTCCCCATCAAATAATTTATTGCGTATAAATTTTAACCCAATGTACCTAAGTTTGCACTGTATTTTTCCCAAATGATGTGAGTGCAACACACACGGAATTTACACAAAATATGCCAATTGTCGATATGGGCGTAAATGAGCATCATCTATTTGCATACATACATCTTTAACCAGCGCCCTCTATGGTTATATTGTTGTCCCCCTTTTTTTTTTTTAATTTCTCTTGTTGCTGGTAACCCTCACTCACATGTTGCCAATAAATCGCCTCTGCTGCATTTAAACACATTACGTCATCGTTCTAAAGGTGACTCGAAAAGTTGGCTTTCGTCTATAAACCTTTCCGACCTGTGTGTTATTTTGCCCTATTTAGATCAACCTGATCGATGGAAATGGGTTTCATTTTCTTGGTCTTGCCTTTTTGCTGTTGTGATAGTCCTAGCTGGCATTCTGTTCTTCAATTTTAACCAAGGTAAGCCGAAAATGTTTAAATACAGATGAGCTATTTAAGACAATTATAAATCAAGGTTTTTTTTGTATCATAAATGTGTAATGATGCATTTCAGATATAAGCAAAATAAGCCATTATGCTGAACAACATTGATCAAACATCTCCACTCCCACAGTCAACATCAATGTATTTTGTGCACTCCATCTCGTGTACATATTTAACTTTTACTCATTAACATTGGCAGCAACAACCTTTCTCCGAATAAAAATATCCAAAAGTATGCCAGCTTCAGAATGCTGAAACCAAAAGAAACAGCTTCAGCATGCTGAAACCAAAAGAAAAGGTTTGGTTTATCTGCTTTCAGTAATAAACGGGAGAAACATCTTATTGGTCAATAACCGCCCTAAAAAGTCGGTTAAATGTCTGATGGGTGGTCAATATCCACCTAAGAAGTCGGTTAAATATCTGATGGGCGTTTTGGTATGAAACGTCTTGCAAACACTGGCCTGGCAAAACAGTGGGCGCTTTCCGCCCAAATCCGGGCAGTTGAAGAAGCCTATATAGGCTTTATTCAACTTGATTGGCAATTTTTGATCTTCTAATGGTTAGATTGGTTAAAGAGGTTGTGGAATGCTGAAAATCGTTTTGTTTTTTATATTTTTATATTGTAGAGTAGACCCATATATAGCATAATGACAAACTCCCATTCTTTTCTAATGTGCGTTTATATGTTTATAAAACTGAAATTCATCGAGTAATTTGTTGGTCGGCGAGCGCATAATTGAAATCAACAGTCGTCGGGCTCTTCGTAAAATCAGAAAAAGCGTGACGTAATAAACAGGACTCGTTTATACAACGACTGTTTACTGCTGCCCAACCCGCCCCGTCAGCACGTGTGACTCGCAGTCAAGCAGTGAAAAATCATCATTTTGTAAAAGACTCACGGAGATTGATATTCCTTCCCATTGCTTAATTTTTGGATGAGTATATTGAAAAAGGACACGGTGACCTCTGAGCTGTTCTTCCGTATAAATTTGAGCCCCAACTGCTCGAAAAAGAGACCAGCGAAAACACGGATACTGCAACTGGCCAGCTAAAAACGCCAGGCAACGCGGCTCTGATGAGTGGTACGGTCTGCGACGTTCGGCGTGAAAAAAAACAGCTGCGTTTTATCCAAGGACTCAAAGTATTATGTTCATGATAACATTTTTAGATGAGCATCAACAGTCCTATCGCAACTTTCTTCGTGTTTTACAGACAATCTCAAACGTTATTCTGGTAAATATTCAGTCCAAAGAGACGACAAATCGTCAGGTTGTTTTCGAATTTTACGCGTACGGCACGCATAACGCATCACGGCGGTGGATATGTGGTCGACCGTGTCCAGAACTAATGTTGTACGGTTAGCAGCGTCGCGGGCCCCGGTCAAGTTCCTTGCGTTGCCTGGTGCTTTTTATGTATACGTTCGCCACAAAAAAATAGTCCTCTTCTCTTTTCTTTCCTTGTGCATTTTAATCCTTGTTTTAACATCCTGAAACGATAATTACGAATTTACTTGAATTTTGAAATTGTTAACTTTATTGTTTACCAAAAAAAATCCGTAAAACAACGCCAGGAGACCATGTAAACCTCGGCCTGTAAACGTGGCTACAAAAAAAAAGTACAATTCATAAATCATAGTCATGCTCCGTTCATAGAACAAAAATCTCTGGACTTACGACATGTTCGGGATCCCGGTTGAAAACAAAATTCACTGGTCCCGAAATTTAACGAGCACTATCATTATTTTCAGTACCTCATTAAGACTTTATTCAAGAAACTCCAGTGGCAGAGAATTTGTCATTCGATCAAAAGAAGTTCTAGGGAAAATGGAGGGTGAGGCCTGTCACATTATTCAGCACTAACGTAAGGAAAACTACGCGGTCCTTTTTCTACGCATTTACCTTCAATTTGTGTGTGACAACGCGTGCGCGCGCGTATGCTGCGCAGATAATGGAGGGTCGAGGATACATTTGAACGGGTCTACGGTTCTTCAAGATTGGCAATGGACAAATGGTCCAAAACAGTCTTCCCTATAAATCATTAACAAATCATATCTCTATTATTTCTTGTCCATGCAATTTAAACAAATCTCTTGAGAAAAGAAGACTCTTGCCGTACGAAATGTACATATACAGTGCATGATCAGCGCTCTATCCGTTAATTTGGCTGAAATCCGATCTCGTGTTTTCGCACGGTACCCTTCGGACAAACTGCATGGCTACGGAGGATTCTTATTCCTCCATGCTGACACCCGGACGGGAAAGCTGGAAATTTGTTGCAAACAAAATGTGGTGTGATTACAACCAGCGACTGACACAATTATAGGCATATAGGTTTGCCTTGGCCTAGTGCGTTCGGTACCCGTACACGTATCAACAACGAATTATTTTGAAATTCCAACACCGTTTACCGGTGTCAAAATCTACGGTCCCAGCGGCCGGGCCAGCGGCACAAGTACACCCGTGAATTTCCGGCCAGCTTTATATAGCGCGTGTCACGGTGATGCGATGTGCATATGTGACGTGAACGACCGAACGATGTTGATGTACGCAGACATTTCTTACTATGGTTGGCCGTTAGGGCAAACACAAAAGAATGATCCCCGATCTATAAATAAAATGATGTGTAACTATCAAAACACTGAATAACAATAGAAAGTACCAAAAAAGACAATGGAGATATCTTCCTATTAAATTCTGAACTTGCCCATTAGAATTTCAGGGGTAAAAGCTGTTGCCAACTACGGTTGAATTTATGGAGCATGTGGCTGCCCATACAAAATGTCGCTCAGAGTAATTGTAAACAAAGTCATGTCGTTGCGCGGAGTGATTTGCAAAAAGTTTCGCTGGAACGACGCTGCATCGGGAGTCCTGTTTATTACGTCAGATTTACTATGTTTTGTTTGCTGCCCCCAACGACGACTTTTACACAAATTGCACGTTCGGGCCGAAACAGGACCTGAAAAACAGCTCTCAAAAGTACCTTTTGTATTCATTTCATGACAGAAACAATAGTAGTTTTTATTTCATCACACCCTAGGCTACATATACCCGAAAAATGAAGGAAATGTCTTGGAGCATTCCACAACCTCTTTAAGTTCATGTTTTATGTGTGCATATAATTTCAGGGCCTGTGCCGCCCACGCCTTCAGTCCTCACTGATCTGGAATACTGCCAGCAGCAGCTTTTGCAGTTCTACAAGGATACAACAAGCACCATCCCTTCACACCCCTTGCTGACCTCCAGGACCGTGGATATTGATGAGTTCTTTGTTAATTTGGAACTCAATAGGGAAGTACCGGGAAAGATAATGCCTGGTGAACGCGTGAAACTAACAAGGGAGGAAATGATGTTGGACAACGTACAAACTGTACCGTTAGAGACGTGGGAAGATTTGTTTCAACCAGAAATTGTAAAAGAGTCCAAAATAATTCTGTCAGGTGGGGCCGGATATGGAAAAACCACAATTTTAGGGAAAATTGCAAATGCTTGGTCGGTAAAAGGTAAACTCGCGAAATTCAAGCTCGTGTTCGTGTTGAAGTTGAGGCACATGCGGAATTCGAGTTGTATCATAGATGCAATATTTGACCAAATTTTACCGAAGGATACCGATCTGACAAAATCTAAACTGAAAGACATTATCGCCAATAACCAAGCCGACATAACATTCTTACTGGACGGATTAGATGAGATTCCATCTAATGTTCTGAAATCTAAGAAGGGTGTGTACACAATCAAAGATGTATTGCACAACAGAGTATTGGTCAATAGCTACGTGTTGGTAACAACGCGACCTCACATGATTGAGTATGTTCAGAATAGTTACAAGAATTTCGCCAAGGTTAAGATTTTAGGCTTTACAATTGAAAACAGAAACAAATTCATCGAGTCCCACTTTACCGACAATATCACGTCAGGTCAGAGTTTAATTGCACGTTTAGACTCCACCCCATCTTTTCACAGATTGACAGAGATTCCTATCGTTTCCCAAATGGTGTGCATCATTTGGAGGAATCAGGATTCTTTGCCACATAACATCACAGCGCTCTACTCAGAGTTCGCAGAGGTTCTTGTCAAACGCAGAATTAAAGGTGACCATCACTTGCGGCAACGAATGAACACTGTCTTGAACGACCTCGGTCGTATTGCATTAAATGGACTGCTAGATTCAACAGACAAACGACTCATTTTCGACAGAGAGGAATTTTCTGAATGTGCCTCATCTTTGGATGACGGTTGTGAATTTGGTTTCGTGCAGAGGGAAAATTTCACAAGCCGTTTTGATATCAAAGAATTGGTCACCTTTTACCACTTGTCCTTTCAAGAATACTCTGCTGCGTATTACCTTGTTTATTTGTATAAATATGATATTGATACTTTCCGCCAAAGATTAGAGCAGATTGATTCCCATAATCTTCTTGAAATGAAAATGCTGCTCCGGTTTTGTTGTGGTCAGTCAACCAAAGCTGCTCGTGTGATTCTAAAACATGTACAAACACTGCACAATGCAGAAAGCGATACATTGTTGCGCTTGTTGCTTTGTGAATCTGGTTCAAAGCAGTTGGCCAAGGAACTGGACAAACAGTGGTATCTGCAATGTGATACCCAAGAGGATCTGATGGCATTGGATTTTTACTTACGATCAGTTCCCAACACGTCACTGGAAGGCGTTCATTTTGACTTAAGGTGTGGTACGTATGACGATATTACACTTGCACTAGGTTTCGTTGTGACTATAAACCTGAATATAGTTGATGCACTTACGGTTCAGTATACTATGTCTGAACAAGGGGACAGAGAGATTCGTCATTTAGAAGAATTACTTGGATCAGTAGAAGAAACTATTTTTTCCCGGCTGACATTAATGGTGTATATCAACAAAAAGTCAGTGTTTTCTCCGGAGGTAATTTCAGAAAGAATGATACGTCTGTCCCAAAATGAATTTCAGATACTTGGTGTAACGATGGTTGAACTATCTCATTATTCTGTGATTCAGCTGGTCGATGCTTTGAAAGACTGGAGGTTAAATTGGTTTTCGCTACGTAATATCGACATGCATGGTCACGTGAGTACATTAGCTCCTTTAGTCAAAGGCTCGCTGAAGTATCTTCGTTGCGACCCATGTTATTTGGATGATGATGACGTCATAGACCTCATCAGAATCCTTCCAGCTGGTCATGTTTTGAAAAAGCTGGTTGTCGGTGGAAATGCGTTCAGCTTGGATGGAGTAAAAACATTAGCAAATCATCTCCGGAGCTTTTCTCAGCTGCTCTATTTCAGACTACATAGCTCAAGCCTCAATCAAACACTCGTTGACCAGGTGGTTCATCAGATCCTACCTCAGACTATATAATGTATACATAACTTTAATACTCAGATATCCCGACGGGTAGTCACGTCTAAACAGTTCAAAAAGACACAAATAATATTCAAATTTTGACAAATTGAATTAACATTAGATTGTAACACTAGTAACCCTTTTAAACGCTATAATGCACAGATTTAACGTTTAACTACTTATTAAATGCTGTTTTTATATCGTCAACGTCAAGCGGTCGCCTTATAAACCTTGCGGTGAAACTCGCGGTGAAACTAAACATTAATTCTCATGTGCGGGATAGGTTAAAAAGCTTTCGTAAGTAATTTCTGAGGACATTTAATATTAGCTGACAGATACGGTAAATCGGGTGTAACATTTTGTTTTTCCAAATATTATTTGTAATTTTTTATTTAATTCAAGGCCAACAAAACAGCTGTTTAAACACGTTTATAAACACAATCTGCGAATGTAACTGAATAGTGTTTCGAACAAAGGCGGTCAATTATTGAATGGTGCTCAGATAATGCAGATATTCGTCTTTTTGTGAGATTTGATTTTGAAGCTTGTAGCGGATATATTTGCTATTTTGTCGGTTGCCGTGTGCAACATTTGGTGAATTGTATTTTAGTGTATTAGAGTGTGAAAATGGCCAAACAGTCTTACCCCATTTTCTTGTGTATTTTAAAGACATATAATAATTGATAAGTGTACATGTTGCCTTCATCTGTTATGATGTCTGAGCTTTCTAAATGATGAGACTGTGGACACATTGCGTGTGAGAGGGTAGGAGGGACCCGGGTTTGTGACGATCACTAAAGGACTGTATAGTGTGAATCATAAATCTGAGTGAATTGGACTAAATCACATCGGGTGTAATAAGCACAGATGTTTTAATCTTAACCCAACACACCCAACCCCTATACCCCCTACAAAAAAAACACAAAGATATCAATTCCCAGCCGTGGCGTGAGGGGACATCCAACCCAACTCCTTCAGTTGTTGGAAATTAAAACAAATTTTGAATGCATCCCCAATAAAAAAACACATATCCCAATGCATGCAGGCCTATTAAACTATCTAATGAACAGAAAAGTACTTTGGAGATCTCAATTTTGGGATCTCAGGTTCCATCTCCGTAACATCCCAATTCTCATCCCCACCCCCAGATTACATTTATGTTCAAACCATACCACAAATAATAATTCAACGTTAGATTGTTTTATTCGTTGAATAATATGTCTCGGTTTTATAAAGTGAGGACTTATGTGCATGCTCGATGTATACATTTAATGAAAGAATAAAATATAGAGTTGATTGGGGTTTTATTTAAAACAATATTCATGTTTCGAAATTCAAACATCTCTTCGTTAAATTGCAGTCATTCTTTAATTTTTTTGGAAAAATGGGGGAAAAAAAATCTAAAACTGTCCACCTATTACCTCCCGCCACTAAAAATAAACCCGTATATAAGATCGTTGCCAAAATATACAAGTAAAACTACAAATCTTAAACTAATGCGTTACAGTATTAATGTGTTAAAAGGCATCGTTATTAACGCACTGAAGGGATTTAGGTATGGTATCAGCAAAAGAAAATAATGGCAGAAAACATCACTGTTTGATATATGCATGCTCGATATACATACATGCACGTCAACCGAACAGTAAACTGAAAGCCAAAACAAGATCACCTGAGGCCGTGAACTTATTTGCGTGCTCGATGTATCAGCTCACTGATATCAGCTCGAAGTATCAGCTCACTGATGGCCAAAACAAAATCACTTTTGGCCGTATATACATGCTTAATGTGCTTATTGGCATGCTCGATGTGTCACCTTACTGATGGCAAAAACTATCCTTTTTTTGCCGTATGAATGCACGATCGATGTACTTATTTGCATGCTCGATATATCAGCTCAATGACGGTCAAAAACAAAATCACTTTTGGCCGAATATGCACGCTCGATGTACTTTTAAATATTTGTCCATAAAGTTTTAGTCGTACCCCGTGCTCTTAAAAAAAAAAATAGATCTAGTTTTCTCCTCACGAAGTTTCAATGTTTGATTTGTTTAAACGTTTTGTTAAAAAAAAAAATCGTCATCAGCACAACGAACTGAGACTCAGTTGCGCGTGAATGCGCTGTACGCGCGCGTATCAACAGAACCGGAATATTTTAGGTTTCACGAACTGACGTCTTCCACAGTGCGGCACTTTTAGAGCGCGACCGCACATTTTTGGTTTCACGAACTGACACTAACTTTAAATTAAAACAATGTCCTGTTAATTGTTAATGAAGCCACACAAGACAAGTATTCTAACTTCCTATTTTGCGCCGGTGTAATGTGCGCGCACACTCCCGGGTGAAACCAAATTGGTTGGTTATGTGGTTTTCACGAACGGACACCCCATTGCGCGTGAGTGTCAGTTCGTGGTGTCGATGACGAATTATTGCTTGGCAGTCAAACATTCACACTTTCACGAAATAATTCAATAATCAGGTTTTGATGGACTCTTTTCGTTCAATTTCTCATTCAAAAGTGAATCTTTTTTTATATTGCAGTATAATAACTTAATAATATATTGCTGGGATAATAGAAATTTGACAAACAAATCTATTTTTTCGAGGTGAAACTCGAAACTAAATATTTGAGGAAATAAACATATATAAAATTGTTAATTGATGACCTCCTCTCACTAAACGAAACTCCATATACGTACTAGCCTTTCAAAAATACAAAAATGAAAATCATAAGTCTCAATAGAATGCTATACGGTTCGCATTGAAACGTATTTGCTATTCCCTCTACATAATCAAGCCGTTATATCGGGCCCCCAGTCAGTTCACTTTGGGCAAACAAAAATCACTGTTTGCCGCATATATGGAAACTACTATTTTTATATTTATATTTGATGGTTTCTTAATAAGCGCTATTACTCAAAGGCCCTTGTATGGTGCTTTTTGTTAATGTAATTCTTGAAAATACAACTTGTTGTGCCATTCTCCCTCATTTTCTATTTTTATGCTGCTATTTTCATGGGTATTATGGTGCTTTTTTTTTGCTTGTTTAATGTTGGTTTCCATATTCATGAGTAAAATTGTGATGTCAATCAGGCAAAAACCTCAATGTTACAGCTATTTCTGCTTCAAAGTTGTCCGAATTTTGGAAAATTTTCAGATTTTTTTTGTTTGGTGATTTGTTGTTTTGTTAGTACACAGCAGTAGGCCAAAGAGCAAACTTTTCTCGCAAATACACGGTTTTTTTTCAATGAGTACATTTTGGGGTTCCAAATTTTAACAGAAACGCCTAAACTGAACAATGTCTTCATAAAATGACATCACAGCAGCAGCGCCAAGGAACAGTTTAGAAAGAAATTCAAGGAAAATATTTAATATCTAAAGAAGTGCACGTTTCAATAACTTAAATCACTCTCTAAATTCCAAAGAGTGAAATTAAGGACTAGACGTTTTAGAGAGAAAATCACTCTCATGTTTAATTGAAATAGTCTGAAGAAAAAAAAAGAATCACTTCAGACGAAGCTCAAGTGAAAACTCGATCTTTACCTTAGAAGGAATTTTACTCTAAAACGTCTAGTCCCTAGTTTCCGACTGTGGGAGTGCATCTTCACTCGAATGGAGTGAATTTTCACTCATTGGAATTTAGAGAGCAGTAAGGGATGTCAAATAGTTTTCATACATTTGTGACAATCTTGAAATTAGGGATTGGAAGCTCTTCAGTTGTAGTATACGTGCAGCGAAATTATTCAGTATAAGTGAATACATGAAGTGATGTTACTTCAGTCTTCAGGAAATAGCGAAAAATCACAATTTATTTACAAAATGATAATACAATTAATCAGTAAGATTAAACTAAGATAAATTCCAATTACTTTCAGTTCATGAAATAATGATAAGGATTCATTCAAATGATTAAACAATAGTCACGTTTTCCCGCTGAAATTTTAGCGGGGTCAGCCATATTAGATTTCAACGTTTCAAGAATAAAACTTAGTTAAAATACCATCAAACAAGGATTTAAGGAAATACAAACAGAAATGGGTAGTCAAGGAATTGTGATGTCATGTATAGGTCATTGATGGAATGATTAAAAACCAAAAAAATAGACAGTATTAATTACCTGCATACGTGAAGACGAATGTACATAAAGTGATGTTACTTCAGTCTTCGGGAAATAACGAATGAGCTAGTGCCCGATATCAGACGTTGGGGGCGCTAGGTTAATTTGAATTTACATGTAAATAAGGTTGAACCAAAAAATAGCGGGGGTGTCTTTTTATAACCGTCAGACATTTAAGAGGAGTTGAAAGTTGCACAAAATATGTTCTTTAGAAAAAAAATTGCATAAACCCTATAACAAAACAAACTCGCAAAGATCAATAACTTCAAAATCCATCCATAACAAGTAAAATGGTCCTAAAATTAAGACTCCACTAGGACATTAGGTTTAAGAGATTTTCCTACAGCACCTAATAGATCATTAGAAATAACTTATATTCCTTCTTTGCCACCTATGTCATCTGTATCGTAATTGCTGTGTATATTTAACATTTTTACTGGAGATCTTGCGAGGTAAATATGTTAGTGGGCTTGCCGTAGGCACGCTATCACTCAACCCCCATCACCACAACCCCTCCCCCGTTGCCTGAAAGCTACATCCGTCCCTGCAACCCACAACACCAAACCACAACCGCACCCCAAAGCGCAAACCCATAACACCAACCTACTATACCACCCTAACCCACAACACCTTCCCAGACGCAAACTATCATCATCATTGACCTTCGCATGTTTTCATTAAGCTTCATCATGTTATCATTGACCTTCCGGGCATATAAAATGGTATTTCAAAAACCGTGAACGGCAATCGCAACAAAATATGGTAGACTTTGATCCATCGTTGGAGTAGACTTTGACCTGATGTTTTTGATGTGATAAAATACTATGCTAAATACAGGAAAAAACGTTTTTCTGTAAACAAAATGCTTGAAAGGTCGCAGTCCAGACTCAGCACATGTATAACACAACACTGTACATGTATAACAGTACAGTCTACACGCGAGTTACAATTTGGTTGTTAGCCACTCAGTAAATAGGAGTGCGATTGTGACGGCTGAATCTTCTTTGATGTACATCGACGGATAAATCACCCAATTGACACAGAAGCCTTACCGACCACGCGTCCATTGAGAGACTGTTAAGTATGTTGTGTAGGTACTTCATACTAACTTGTTGTTAAAAATCTACTTATAAGAAACTAGAAGGTAAGAACAATTCCCCTATCAACAAAAATGAACATTAACGCATGAGTTCATTGTTTTTGAAACAATTAAAGTCATGGCATTAAAAGTAGAATGTCAGCTTTAGGTCTGTAAGATAGTACTTTCCTGAATTGGAGCCGTCGCCTATCAAATCCGTACAAGAAAACTTTGAAATTGATGGATTTTATCCTCTATGCAGCATGTTTTTTTCTTTGATAATTAGTAAGTAGAGTAGATCTTATTTCTTATTAAATGCACAAGACGCATCTATCAGCAACTTCGTGAACACATGCCTACACATAAAACTAAATTATGCTTGAGATGCGATAAGATACGAATGACAGCTATCTTAGTTTTAGCAAAGTTTGTGAATGAGATAGAATCCCTTTTTTCTCATGGTTTGAAGCTGCGAAACATTTCAATCGCGGTGTGTCACTAGAATCGAAGATAATCATGGCGTCAAGCAGGAAAGATAGTCATACAATAAAGGACGATGACCAAGACAGCAGAGACGTCAGGGAGCCACATCCAGCAGGTAAATCATAAGTCTTACGTAATACATCATTTCTTTCCCTATAATTGATTACCTCACTCTTATTTCCGTTAAAGGGACCACGACATGAATTTTACTTGGGAACGCATTTTGTGCCACTTGCTACTCCTCTTAAATGAATGAAAACTATTTGACATCCCTTTTTGTTCATTTTATTAAAAAGTACCCTTCTTTAAACGTTTAATTTCGCAAGCTATTCCTGACAAATATGGGCGCTGGATATATTGCAGTGATGTCATTTCAGGAAGACACTGTTCAGTTAAGAGGTTTTTCTGTTAAAATTCTGAATATTTGTGAGATACCTTTGCTCATTGGCCTACTGTCATGTTCTGAAATAACAAAAAAATCACAAAAGAGAAGAAACTTTACGACAGCAAACTCTGGCAAAGTTTTAGCTAAAATATCTGTAACAGTAAGGTTTCTGCCTGAAATTACGTCACACTTTTGATTATGCAATTTCAAATTCTTATTAGCATAAAATCAAGAAGACAAAATACCCTAAAAATGCCAAAAGGAAACTAAAAATAAGGTTAAATGGCACAAAAATGTACATTTACAAGGACTGCAGTTAAAGAAATACATTAAATTGCCCTTTAATCCACAATCAACCGTAATCACCCCAAGAATCATTCATATTGGAATTTTATCTTGGTATTTCTCAAGAAAGCATGATGAGAAAATCACTTGCAGATGGGTAAAATGCATTTTACTTCCAACCTTTTACTTCCGGCGTTTTCGTTCGTAGGTCTCCTTGTTCAAATTTGTTTTCACTTCACGAACTTGCGTGAGAATGAAATGTAAAATGACGCACAGATTTACCTACCTACATCAGATGGGTTCTAGATTTAGTCAGGCTGGCTTGAAAGCAGTCCTCATTATTTTGTTTTGTAAATGCAGATGAGTCCTTCAAGTTTATATTTAATAACAGTAAATCCTTCAAGACATGTTAGTCTCTTATTTAAAGTTACGTTTCACCCGATGACCACTCACAATTAGTTAATGAATTTCAATCTGTGTACGAGTGCACCCAGTTTTTCTAGGTATAGGTATACATGTAATTTAAGTTTTTATAAGTGAAATTTTGGCACGATATTCCTCTTTCATGTCAAGCGGTTTTTCAGTTTCCATCAACTGAGATGATAGTACAGATTTTACAAAGAGTATTTTCGAGGAAGAAATCAATGTACCCAAAGTACTTGCAAATTTGACACTTTTTGCATGTTAATTTTTCCCATTCAAGGGTTCCGAAAGCGCGCCAATAGGGGTGAACTTTCAGGCTCTATATTGAGTGGTATATGTGCATAAAGTGTAAACTTTCCAATGCTATGTTACAATGGTTCCTATAGGGCATGGTAGGTCAAAGAACATGAAACCGAGAACCAAATTGAATACAAACGTACCTCAACTTGTAAAATCTACTCTCAGAGCATCATGTGCAAGATGAAGTCTCCTCAGCATCATCCAGTCCACTATCCTCCAGTGATGCACCGACCTCGTCTGATGCACAGATGAACCCAACAACTTCACGGGCTGGCGCTGGTATAGCTAATCTGGAGTCCAGAGGCCTTGTCATTGCTGGCAATGTGACTGGGTCACATTTCCATTTCCACGGGAAATCCTCCAAAGAAGGTATACAAGGTATACCTTCAAACGTCCTGAAATTAATTTGACAATTCAAATAATTTGAATGGATTGAATTCATCCAAATCTTGAGGTATTTACGATTGTGTTTTGGATTGTGATTTTGTTTAACCTTGCTGTCGCTTGCAATCTCTTTTGAAATAATTAACACCGCGAAGAGCTGAAAGAACAAGAACCAGAAGACTCAACTGACCATGGGAATCCGCCAACACAGAATCCTTCCGTAGAAGGTAAAATCACGCTTCATATCCTTTAATTAGTCGTCCTGAAATCAATTTGACTGTTCAAACAATTGATATGATTGAATTTCACGATCTTAATATTCACGTATTCAAGTTCACTATTACTTTAATGAGGATGGTAATTTTTGTAACATATTTAAAAAACTTTCTCTCTTTTTTACCCTGAAGTGTTGGAAGAAGAAGAGACAAAGGATTCAACTGACCAAGAGAATCCTCCAATAGGTAAAGCACAAACCATGAATATGTAGGTCTATATACGTCAAAGTCAGCTGAGTGATATTAGTCTTGAGTAACTTAGGTTTGACAACATGCTGTATGGCACCCCAACATGGGCACCGGTCCCTTGGCAGGGGGGGGGGGGGCGCCAATGGCGATTGCCCTCCCCACCAAATAATTCTTTGCTTATAGATTTGAACCCAATGTACCTAGATTTGCATTGTATTTTTCCCAAATGATGTGAGTGCAACACCCTTTTTACGGAATTTGCACAATATATGCCAATTGCGGATTGTGGGCGTAAATGAGCATAGCTATTTGCATACATACATCTTTGACCAGCGCCCTCTATGGTTATATTGTTATCTTTTTTTCTAATTGCTGGTCACCCTCACTCCCATGTTGCCAACAAATTGCCTCTGCTGCATTTAAGCACATTACATCATCGTTCTAAAGGTGACCCGAAAGGTTGGTTTTCGTCTATAAACCTTTCCGACCTTTGTGTTATTTTGCCCTATTTAGATCAACCTGATCGATGGAAATGGGATTCATTTTCTTGGTCTTGCCTTTTTGCTGCTGTGGTAGTCCTGGTTGGCATTCTGTTCTGCATTTTTCCCCCAGGTAAGCCGAAAATGTTTAAATACAGATGAACTATTTAAGACAATTATAAATCAAGGGTTTTTTAATCATAAATGTGTAATGATGCATTTCAGATATAAGCAAAACAAGTCATTATGCTGAACAACATTGATCAAACATCTCCACTCCCACGGTTAGCATGAAGGCATTTTTGTGCACTTCACCTCGTGAACATATTTAACTTTTACTCTTAAACATTGGCAGCATTCAACAACAACCTTTCTCCGAATCAAAATATCCAAAAGTATGCCAGCTTCAGAATACAGAAATAGGTTGATTTGCTTTCAGTGATAGACGGGAGAAACATCTTTTTGATCATTATACTCGGACTCACTAATAAATTAAACCCAAAACATCATTATTTGTGTGTCTTCCCACAGCTTCAAGCAATTTATTGAAACCTATTTGCCAGATACCGAATTTGTTTGGGCAAGCTGGCATCAGGAATAATATATATGGGCAACCAGGCCCAAGCATATCAACCACATTAATCAATGGACACCCAGGTCCAATGTACATCGATTACCATTTGGCACCCAGGCCAATTAATGGATGCATGGGCACCCAGGCCCAGGAGTAATCACGCTGGAACCAAATTAGCTGGTCAACACTTTGGGGACAGCCATGGTTGTGCTATGGAAGATACAGCACACCCAAACCCCTGGGTACATAAGAGAGAGAGAGTGGCTGACCCCTTACAAAGTTCACATCACAGTGTAACACTCATCAATACCCGTAACAATATCAACTGGTGACAATAACCACAACAATAATGATACATGTCCAATCATGTATGTATTAGGAGATGGCTGTCTTGGAATCCTGTTAAGAGAAGGCAGGAGCTGGGGTGGTGGTGGGCAAATTGATCCAGCTTGCTCAAAGTGCTGTGACAGAATGACCCACACAGTACATGCAGTACATGTACATGCATTGTTTCACTGTTGCATATCATTTGCGCTTCAATCTATCTGCTGATTGGTCAAAACTCTTGGCTGTGATTGGTAAAAACTCTTGGCTGTGATTGGTAAAAACTCTTGGCTGTGATTGGTCCGATCTCTTTTAACCATGAGAAATAGCAGACCTGTGTTTGCCAAGTATAAAGGATTTTGTCAAAATACATGCATTGTGACAAAATCTCATGCCCGCCCTAAGAAGTCGGTTAAACGTCTGATGAAAGCGCCCACGGTTTTGCCAGGGCCTGCATGGCAAAACCTTGGGCGCTTTCCGTCGAAATCAGGACAGTTGAAGAAGCTTTTATAGGCGTTCTTCAACTTGATTAGATTCAATATATGATCTGATAAGGGTTCACATTTTATTTGTACGTTTTTCAGAAATACCAGCATCATTACGTGTACAGAGAGAGGAGACTGTGCCCACGCCTAAAGTCCTTAATGACCTGGAATATTGCCAGCTGCAGCTTGTGAAGTTCTACAAGGATGCAGCAAGCACCATCCCGTCACACCCCTTGCTACCCACCTGGAACGTGGATATTGATGAGTTTTTTGTTAATTTGGAACTCAATAGGGAAGTACCGGGAAAGATAATGCCTGGTGAACGCGTGAAACTATCAAGGGAGGAAATTATGTTGGACAAAGTACAAACTGTACCGTTAGAGACGTGGGAAGATTTGTTTAAACCAGAAATTGTAAAAGAGTCCAAAATCATTCTGTCAGGTGGGGCCGGATATGGAAAAACCACAATTTTAGGGAAAATTGCAAATGCTTGGTCGGTAAAGGGTAAACTCGCGAAATTCAAGCTCGTGTTCGTGTTGAAGTTGAGGCACATGCGGAATTCGAGTTGTATCATAGATGCAATATTTGACCAGATTTTACCGAAGGATACCGATCTGACAAAATCTAAAATGAAAGACATTATCGCCCATAACCAAGCCGACATAACATTCTTACTGGACGGATTAGATGAGATTCCATCTAATGTTCTGAAATCTAAGAAGGGTGTGTACACAATCAAAGATGTATTGCAAAACAGAGTATTGGTCAATAGCTATGTGTTGGTAACAACGCGACCTCACATGATTGAGTATGTTCAGAATAGTTACAAGAATTTCGCCAAGGTTAAGATTTTAGGCTTTACAATTGAAAACAGAAACAAATTCATCGAGTCCCACTTTACCGACAATATCACGTCAGGTGAGAGTTTAATTGCACGTTTAGACTCCATCCCATCTTTTCACAGATTGACAGAGATTCCTATCGTTTCCCAAATGGTGTGCATCATTTGGAGGAATCAGGATTCTTTGCCACATAACATCACAGCGCTCTACTCAGAGTTCGCAGAGGTTCTTGTCAAACGCAGAATTAAAGGTGACCATCACTTGCGGCAACGAATGAACACTGTCTTGAACGACCTCGGTCGTATTGCATTAAATGGACTGCTAGATTCAACAGACAAACGACTCATTTTCGACAGAGAGGAATTTTCTGAATGTGCCTCATCTTTGGATGACGGTTGTGAATTTGGTTTCGTGCAGAGGGAATATTTCACAAGCCGTTTTGATATCAAAGAATTGGTCACCTTTTACCACTTGTCCTTTCAAGAATACTCTGCTGCGTATTACCTTGTTTATTTGTATAAATATGATATTGATACTTTCCGCCAAAGATTAGAGCAGATTGATTCCCATAATCTTCTTGAAATGAAAATGCTGCTCCGGTTTTGTTGTGGTCAGTCAACCAAAGCTGCTCGTGTGATTCTAAAACATGTACAAACACTGCACAATGCAGAAAGCGATACATTGTTGCGCTTGTTGCTTTGTGAATCTGGTTCAAAGCAGTTGGCCAAGGAACTGGACAAACAGTGGTATCTGCAATGTGATACCCAAGAGGATCTGATGGCATTGGATTTTTACTTACGATCAGTTCCCAACACGTCACTGGAAGGCGTTCATTTTGACTTAAGGTGTGGTACGTATGACGATATTACACTTGCACTAGGTTTCGTTGTGACTATAAACCTGAATATAGTTGATGCACTTACGGTTCAGTATACTATGTCTGAACAAGGGGACAGAGAGATTCGTCATTTAGAAGAATTACTTGGATCAGTAGAAGAAACTATTTTTTCCCGGCTGACATTAATGGTGTATATCAACAAAAAGTCAGTGTTTTCTCCGGAGGTAATTTCAGAAAGAATGATACGTCTGTCCCAAAATGAATTTCAGATACTTGGTGTAACGATGGTTGAACTATCTCATTATTCTGTCATGCAGGTGGTCGATGCTTTGAAAGACTGCAAGTTAGATGGGTTTGGGTTACGTAATATCGACATGCATGGTCACGTGAGTACATTAGCTCCTTTAGTCACAGCCTCGCTGAAGTATCTTGGTTGCGAGCCATGTTATTTGAATGATGATGATGTCATAGACTTCATTAGAATCCTTCCAACTGGTCATGTTTTGAAAGCGCTGTATGTCGGTGGAAATGCATTCAGTTTGGATGGAGTAAAAACATTAGCAAATCATCTCCGGAGCTTTCATCAGCTGGACTATTTCCCACTACAAAGCTCTGGCCTCGATCAAACACTCGTTGACCAGGTGGTTCATCAGATCCTACCTCAACTTAAAGATGCAACTTCGAGTTAACATATGGGATCTCTGCAAATGTATCATTTCCTAACCAAGGATAGGCTTACTGCATTTAAATTAAAATACTCAGATATCCCGACGGGGTGTCACGTGTATACAGTTCAAAAAGACACAAATAATATTCAAATTTTAACAAATTGAATTAACATTAGATTGTAACACTTGTAACCCTTTTAAACGCTATAATGCACAGATTTAACGTTTCACTACTTATTAAACGCTGTTTTTATATCGTCAACGTCAAGCGGTCGCCTTATAAACCTCGCGGTGAAACTAAACGTTAATTCGCATTGCGTATAGGTTAAAAAGCTTTTGTAATTAATTTCTGAGGACATTTAATATTAGCTGACAGATACGGTAAATGGGTGTAAATCTAAGTGTAATTTTTTATTTAATTCAAGGCCAACAAAACACCTGTTTAAACACGCTTATAAACACAATCTGAGAATGTAACTGAATAGTGTTTCGAACAAAGGCGTTCAAGTATTGAATGGTGCTCAGATAATGCACATGTTCGTCTTTTTGTGAGATTTGATTTTGAAATTTGTAGCGGATTCACTTATTTTAGCTATGTTGCCGGTTGCCATGTGCAGCATTTGGTGAACTGTGATTTAGTGTATTAGAGTGTGAAAATGGCCAAACAGTCTTAACCCATTTATTGATTTCTTGTGTATTTTGAAGACATTGTAAATAAATAATTGATAAGTGTACATTTTGCCTACATCTGTTATTATGTCAGCGTTCTGAATGATGAGATATGAAACACATTGCGTGTGAGAGGGAAGGAGGGACCAGGGTCTGTGATAATCTCCAAAGGACTGTATAGTGTGAATCATAAATCTGAGTGAATTGGACTAAATCAGATCGGGTGTAATAAGCACCGATGTTTTAATCTTAACACACCCCACCCCTATACCCCTTACAAAAAAAACACAAAGATATCAATTCCCAGCCTTGCGTAAGGGGACATCCATCCCAATCTCCTTCAGTTGTTGAAGGAGAATTTTGAAAGCCACCCCAATAAAAAACACAAACCCCGATGCATGCGGACCTATTATCTAATGAATAGAAAAACACTTTGGAGATCTCAATTTTGGGATCTCAGGTTCCACCTCTGTAACATCCCAATTCTCATCCCCACCCCCAGATTACTTTTATGTTCAACCATGCCACAAATAATAATTCAACGTTAGAATTGTTTATTCGTTGATTAATATGTTTCTGTTTTATAAAGAGAGGACTTATACGCATGCTCGATGTATACATTTAATGAAATAACAAAATATAGAGTTGATTGTTGTTTTTTACAATATTCATGTTTTGAAATTTAAACATATTTTCGTTAAATTGAAGTCATTCTTTAAATTTTAAGAAAAAATGGGGGAAAAAACAATCTAAAACTGTCAACCGATTACCTCCCTCCACTAAAAATAACCCCCATATAAGATCGTTGCAAAAATATACAAGTAAAACTATCAATCTTAAACTAATGCGTTACAGTATTAACGTGTTGATAGGCATCGTTATTAACGCACAGAAGGGATTTAGGTATGGTATCAGCAAAAGAAAATAATGGCAGAAAACATCACTGTTTAATATATGCATGCTCGATATACATACATGCTCGTCAACCGAACAGCGAACTGAAAGCCAAAACAAGATTTCTTGAGACCGTGAACTTATTTGCGTGCTCGATGTGTCACCACACTGATGGCAAAAACTATCCCTTTTTTTGCCGTATGAATGAACGATCGATGTACTTATTTGCATGCTCGATATATCAGCTCAATGAGATATATCAGCTCGATATATCAGCTCAAAAACAAAATCACTTTTGGCCGTATATGCACGCTCGATGTACTTTTAAATATTTGTCCATAAAGTTTCAGTCGTACCCCGTGCTCTTTAAAAAAAAAACTAGATCTAGTTTTCTCCTCACGAAGTTTCAATGTTTGTTTTGTTTAAACGTTTTGTTTAAAAAAAATTCGTCATCGGCACAACGAACTGACACTCGGTTGCGCGTGAATGCGCTGTATGCGCGCGTATTTACAGAACCGGAATATTTTAGGTTTCACGAACTGACGTCCTCCACAGTGTGGCACTTTTAGAGCGCAACCGCACATTTTCGGTTTCACGAACTGACACTGACCTTAATTTCACCAATTAAAACAATTTTTGTTCATTTTTAATGAAGCCACACAAGACAAGTACACTAACTTCCTATTTTGCGCCGGTGTAATGTGCGCGCGCACTAAAGGGTGTCAGTTCGTGAAACCGAATTGTTTGGTTATGTGGTTTTCACGAACTGACACCCCATTGCGCGTGAGTGTCAGTTCGTGGTGCCGATGACAAATTATTGCTTGGCAGCCAAACATTAACACTTTTACGAAATATTTCAATAGTCAAGTTTTGATGGATTCTTTTCGTTCGATGTCTCATTCAAAAGTGAATATTTTTTATATAGCAGTATAATAGCTTAATAATATATTGCTGGAATAATAGAAATTTGACAAACAAATCTATTTTTTCGAGGTGAAACTCGAAACTAAATATTTGAGGAAATAAACAAATATAAAGTTGTTACCTCCTCTCACTTAAAGATTACCTCCTCTCACTTAACGAAACTCTGTATACGTACTAACCTTTCAAAATACAAAAATGAAAATTATAAGTCTCAATAGAATGCTATACGGGTGGCATTGAAACGTATTTGATATTACCTCTACATAATCAAGCTGTTATATCGGGCCCCCGATCAGTTCACTGTGGGCAAACAGAAATCACTTTTTGCTGCATATATGGAAACTACTATTTTCGTATTTATATTTGATGGTTTCTTAATAAGCACCTTTACTCAAATGACCTTGTACGGTACTTTTTGTTAATGCAATTCTTGAAAATACAACTTGTTGTGCCATTCTCCCCCATTTTCTATTTTCATGCTGCTATTTTCATGGGGTTATGGTGCTTTTTTTGCTTCTTTAATGTTATTGTCCATGTTCATGAGTAAAATTGTGATGTCATTCAGGCAGAAACTTCAATGTTACAGCTATTTGTGCTTCAAAGTTGTCCAAATTTTGGAACTTTTTCAGTTTTTTGTTTGTTTGGTGATTCATTGTTGTGTTAGTACTCAGCAGCAGGCCAAAGAGCAAACTTTTGTCGCAAATAAATGTATTTTCAATGAGCAAATTTTGGAGTTGCAAATTTTAACAGAAACACCTTAACTGATAAATGTCTTCATAAAATGACATCACAGCAACAGCGCCAATGAACAGTTTAGAAAGAAATTCAAGAAAAATATTTAATATCTAAAGAAGTGCACGTTTCAATACTTTAATTTCTCTCTAAATTCCAAAGAGTTCAATTAGGGACTACACGTTTTGGAGTGAAAATCACTCTCGTGTTCGATTGAAATAGTCTCAAAAAAAGAATCACTTTAGACGAAGCACGAGTAAAAACTCGATCTTTACCTTTGACGGAATTTCACTCTAAAACGTCTAGTCCCTAGTTTCCGACTGTGGGAGTGCATCTTCTCTCGAAAGGAGTGAATTTTCACTCATTGGAATTTAGAGAGCAGTAAGGGACGTCAAATATTTTTCATACATTTGTGACACTTGAAATTAGGGATTGGAAGCTCTTCAGTTGTAGTATACGTGCAGGAAATTTATTCATTACAAGTGAATACATGAAGTGATGTTACTTCAGTCTTCAGGAAATAGCGAATAATCAAAATATATTTACAAAATGACTAAACAATTAATCAGTAAGATTAAAGCAAGATAAATTCGAATTACTTTCAGTTCATGAATTAATAGAAAGGATTCATTCAAATGATTAAACAACATTTAGCGGGGTAGGCCATATTGGATTTCAACGTTTCAAGAATAAAACTTAGTTAAAATACGATCAAATAAGGAATTACGGAAATACAAACAGATATGGGTAGTCAAGAAATTGTGATGTCATGTATAGGTCATTGATGGAATGGTTAAGAACCCCCAAAATAGACAGTATTAATTACCTGCATACGTGAAGACGAATGTACATAAAGTGATGTTCCTGCAGTCTTCGGGAAATAACGAATGAGCTAGTGTCCAATATCCGACGTTGGGGGCGCTAGGTTAATTTGAATTTACATGTTAAAAAGGTTGAAACAAAAAAAATATCAGGGATGTCTTTTTTTTAACTTTTTTATAACCGTCAGACATTTAAGAGGAGTAGAAAGCTGCACAAAATATGTTCTTTACAAAAACAAAATTCCATGAACCCTTTGTAAACAAACTCGCAAAGATCAATAACTTCAAAATTCATCCATAACAAAGAAAAATGGTCCTAAACTGAATTAAGATTCCATTCGGACATTAAGTTTAAGAGATTTCCCTACGTCACTCAATAGCTCATCAGAAATAACTTATATTCCTTCTTTGCCACCTAAGTCATCTGTATCGTAATTGTTGTGTGTAGTTAACATTTTTTACTGGAGATCTTGCCAGGTAAATTATGTTAGTGGGCTTGCCGTAGGCACGCTATCACTCAACCCCCATCACCACAACCCCTCCCCGTTTACTGAAAGCTACAGCCGTCCCTGCAACCCACAACACCAACCCACAACCGCACCCCAAAGCGCAAACCCATAACACCAACCTACTATACTACCCTAACCCACAACGCCTTCCCAGACGCAAACTATCATCATCATTGACCTTCGCATGTTTTTATTAACCTTCGCCATTTTATCATTGACCTTCCTGGCATATAAAATGGTATTTCAAAAACCGTGAACGGCAATCGCAACAAAATACGGTAGACTTTGATCCATCGTTGGAGTAGACTTTGATCCGATGCTTTTGATGTGATAAGATACTATGCTAACTACAAGAAAACTATTTTTTCTGTAAACAAAACGCTTGAAAGGTCGCAGTTCAGACTTACAAAAATCAGCACATCAGAATTGTAAATAACACAACACTCTACATGTATAAACGTACAGTCTACACGCGAGTTACAATTTGGTTGTTAGCCACTCAGTAAATAAGAGTGCGATTGTGACGGCCGAATCTTCTTTGATGTACATCGACGGATAAATCACCCAATTGACACAGAAGCCTTACCAACCACGCGTCCATTGAGAGACTGTTAAGTATGTTGTTAAAAAAAATCTAATAAGAAATTGGAAAGTAAGAACAATTCTTCTCATCAACAAAAAGGAACATTAACGCATGAGTTCATTGTTTTTGAAACAATAAAAGTCATGGCATTAAAATAGTCCCTGGGATAGGGCCATTTAATCGCAAAATTTTATGATTAATCTTAATATTATTTTTCGTTGTAGGGTACCTTTGGACATCTGAAAATGGTGCTCTTAAGTTGCACAGCCGGTATTTTTGCCTTCCAGCTCCAAAAAACTGATATTTTGGGGGCTTATTTTTTGAGAAACGGCTGAAATCATATTTTGGGCCTCTGCTCTCTCCAAAATGGTCCCGTCGTGACCTGTTTGCACTTTTTACCATCCTGATAGGATGGGTAAACAAGAAAAAATATGGTTGGTCCCAAGTTTATCCGTTTTCGTGTTCCCAGGGCATATATTGCTTTGCGGACACCCCCCAAATCCTGTGACTTTGCCCTGTTTGGGGACAGAAATGAGTTTGAAACTCACTTTTATTCCAAAGATACACACTTTCTTTATAATTTAAAAACTGCCTGAGGCTACAAGCTTTAATTTAAGTGGTAAATAAGCTTTCTATCTTGAAAATTGGGCTCGCCATGGCCATTTTTGCTTCCCCTACCCCTAAATCACTCAAAACGGCTGTATAGTGGTTGGCATAGCAAACCTATTGTGCATTTTATGATAACAGTGCCAAATTTGGTACAGAGATAGACCAATATCATATCAACAAATGTGTATATTGGATCATCACAGATCTGGCCCTGGACGGCCATGGGAGCCATCATTTTAAAAGTGCTGAGTCATGCTGAGTCAGCACTATTTTGTAATGCGTTTTCTCGTGCAATATGGAGGCTAACATGTTTTTCTGCCTTTTTTTCTACACGCTTGGATGGGAAACAGGCATAAACAATGGATTTTCTTTCAATACCTTATTAAAAAAAAAACTAAATAATGCCTGCCAGGTGATGTCAGGCCTGGCTACACCTGCAAGAACTGTACTGCACTGTAATGTAGAACACAGACGTATATGTTGTCCTACACAAAGTTAGTTGGGAATTCAAGTTCTGACTCGCCAAAAATGACGTCCTGACAATGTTTAAGACCATCCACTATCATAGCAGAAATGGGTCTGGCAAAAACCATGCCCCACAAATAAAAATCAACTGATTTTAGTCACAAAAAATGCTGAATCAGCATTTTGTTTAAATGCAATTCTGTTTCAAGCTTCGGTGGAAAAAAAAAAAAAATTCTAGGTCATTTTTATCACCGTTAACCTGAGTTTCCGTATACAGACATGCTTGTAAAATGCAGCGATGGTGATTCTTTGTTATTTATGGGAGGGACAAGCTGGCTAAAAGTTGAAGGGGGTGGGGGCGGGGTTTGGACTGTCAACAATATCTAGGCACATTCCTAATATGTTGCGTTTGTTGTCTATTAGGCAAACAAAAAAGTCTCCGGTTTCTGGTATGCGCGCGCGTCGCCGTAGCCATGCGCGTCAACAAAATGAAAAAGTTTATTTTTCAATGAAAGATGATGTCTCAAAACCGCCAAACTCACTGGTTTGACTGGAATCCTGCTGCTGCTGAATTTTAACGGGTTTTTAGATGGGGTTATGATCGAGAATAAGCTTTATGTGGCCCCTCTGGTCTCCCATAATATTTGCACTAAGTTTAGTCGGGCACCATTTGCAGTCATCAGCCGACATTTGAAGCAAAAAAAACAGGTAAAAAAAAAGCCGCGTTGCCGCACCACTTTTTTGGCAAGCTCCATACCAGAAACCGGAGACTTTTTTTTTTGGCCTTACGTACAACTAAGTGAAAATATGTCATGGGAACACCATTTGGGGAAAACTTACGGAGCACATTTATAACAATATATATTTGCTAAAAGAAAAGGCCTGTATGGTTGCAGACCAGTAAATAAACTTCCACAGACCCCAATGGTAAATGCTCCCACTTCAGAAATTCAGGAAAAATACTCACAACTCTCCAAGGTGTTCGAGACATCAAATTAAAGCTTATTTCATTATCTTTCATTTTCTTTTCAATTTTTGGGGGGTCATCGGATGACTTTTAGGAGAAATTTCTATCCGAAGATGATCACCACTGAAAACAGTCCTGAAGCCCATCGCCATTATGAAAAACGATGCCTACACTCCATTGCAAAATAGAGCGCTTTGCCCCAATTTATCCAAATTGAACGGAACTACAAGCTCACAGTCCTGTGCACGGCTTCCACCCATATTTTGTACAAACACTCAAGTTCATGACCCACAGCATGCTCAAATACTGAAGATTTTGAGGGCATGCAAATCGTGATTTGGCCGGCGTAGGCAATTTCGGACGATTTACTGGTCTGCAACCATGCACCGGGATAATTGTTTCGGGGGGGGGGGGGGCAGAACACGACCCCGCCTCCCCCACGATCCTCCCTCCCCCGGGGCCAAATCCAAAATTCTTGGATTGGTTTGTATAATGTATTTCATTAATTACACGTTTTTAGTGCAGCCCGGGCATGTTGGTCAGTGACAGGTCCAACTTAACGAGGTCTTACAGCTACAGAAACTTTTTAAAATTGCTTCCACACAACGAAATAAGCAAAACGAATACAACCAATGGATTATGATATTTTAGTTGGTTTGGGAAAAACGGATGACAAAATGTGGCATAGTAGGGACCCCCTGCAAACTGACCTCCCCCAACGGTGGATTAAAGAGGGAGGGCGGGGGGGGGGGACAACGGGGCCACGCCCCCTTTGTTTTTAGTTACGTCGCTCAAAAAGGCAGCTATTGCGTACACTGCCCACAAAACTCAACAAAAACAATAAACCTGTGCCCACTCCCCTTGTTTTCCATTTTAAACACCAATTTTTTTTTTGGGGGGGGGGATCTAGTTGAAGAAATAAATGTGTCCAAAAATTTCCGCCCCAAATTTAATAGAAAAACATGGGGAGGAGGTGCACATTTATTGTTTTTGTTGAGTTTTGTGGGTGATGTATGCAATAGCTGCCTTTTTAGCGAAGTTACTAGAAAGAAAGAGGGGCGTGGCCCATTGCCCCCCCCCGCCCTCCCCCTTTAATCCGCCGTTGGGGGAGGTCAGTTTATGGGGCTTCACCCCACTATACCACTTTTTGTCATCCGTTTTTTTCCCAAACCAACAGAAATGTCATATCTCTAATTCATTGGTATCATTTTGCTTATTGTGTTGTGTGGAAGCAATTTCAAAAAGTTTCTATAGCTATATAAGACTTCGTTAAGTTGGACCCGTTTACCATGCATGCCCGGGCTGCACTAAAAACGTGTTATTAATTAAATACATGTACAAACAAATCCATTTTTCTATGGACACATTGGACTCGGTCGGGAATGTGGGGCAATGCCCCAGGGGAGGGAGGATCGTGGGGGAAGGTGGGTTCATGTTCCCCCCCCCCCCTTGAAATTTTTGTTATCCCAGTGCGTGTATATAGGCCTATTCTTTTAGCAAATGTACATTGTACCGGTATACCTAAATGTGTTATGTACGTTTTCCCTAAATGGTGTTCCAATGACATATTTACACCCATTTGCACATACTAGACCACAAGTGCACATGTACTAGGAATTTGATATGCATAGATATTGTTGATAGTCCAAACCCCGCCCCCTGCCCCCCCCCCCAACCTTTAACCACCTTTTCCTTTGACACCCCACAAATCACCATCACTGCATTTTACAAGCATGTCTGTAAACGGATACTATGGTTAACTTTATGAAAATGACCTAGCAATCTTTTTTTTTCACCTACACGTAAGCTTGAAACATAATTGCATTTAAAAAATGCTGATTCGGCATTTTTTATGACTAAAATCAGTTAATTTTTATTTGTGGAGCAAGGTGTTTGCCAGACCCACTCCTGCTATGATAGTGGATGGTCTTAAACATTGTCAGGACGTCGTTTTTGGCGAGTCAGAACTTGAATTCCCACTGTAATGTATTCTACATTACAGTGCAGTACAATTCTTGCAGGTGTAGCCAGGCCTGACATCACCTGGCAGGCATTATTAAGTTTTTTCAATGACGTATTGAAAGAAAATCCATTGTTTATGCCTGTTTCGCCTTCAAGCGTGTAGAAAAAAAGGCAGAAAAACATGTTAGCCTCCATATTGCACGAGAAAACGCATTACAAAATAGTGCTGACTCAGCATGACTCAGCACTTTTAAAATGAGGGCTCCCACGGCCATCCAGGGCCAGATCTGCGATGCTTCAACATCCACATTTGTTGATATGATATTGGTCTATCTCTGTACCAAATTTGGCACTGTTATCATAAAATGCACAATAGGTTTGCTATGCCAACCACTATACAGCCGTTTTGAGTAATTTAGGGGTAGGGGAAGCAAAAATGGCCATGGCGAGCCCAATTTTCAAGATAGAAAGCTTATCTACCACTTAAATTAAAGCTTGTGGCCTCAGGCAGTTTTTAAATTATAAAGAAAGTGTGTATCTTTGGAATAAGTGTGAGTTTCAAACTCATTTCTGTCCCCAAACAGGGCAAAGTCACAGGATTTGGGGGGTGTCCGCAAAGCAATATATGCCCTGGGAACACGAAAACGGATAAACTTGGGACCAAACATATTTTTTCTTGTTTACCCATCCTATCAGGATGGTAAAAAGTGCAAACAGGTCACGACGGGACCATTTTTGAGAGAGCAGAGGCCCAAAATATGATTTCAGCCGTTTCTCAAAAAAATAAGCCCCCAAAATATCAGTTTTTTGGAGCTGGAAGGCAAAAATACCGGCTGTGCAACTTAAGAGCACCATTTTCAGATGTCCCAAGGTACCCTACAACGAAAAATAATATTAAGATTAATCATAAAATTTTGCGATTAAATGGCCCTATCCCAGGGACTAAAAGTAGCATGTCTGCTTTAGGTCTGTAAGAAAATACTTTCCTGAATTGAAGCCGTCGCCTATCAAATCCTTACAAGGAAACACAAAAATTGATGCATTTTATCCTCTATGCAGCATTTTTTTTCTTTGATAATTAGTAAGTAGAGTAGATTTTATTTCTTATTAAATGTACAAGACGCATCTACAGCAACTTCGTGAACACATGCCTACACATAAAACTAAATTATGCTTGAGATGCGATAAGATACGAATGACAGCTATTTTAGTTTTAACAAAGTTTGTGAATGTCATAGAATTCCTTTTTTCTAATGGTTTGAAGCTACGAAACATTTCAATCGCGGTGTGTCACTACAATCGAAGATAATCATGACGTCAAGCAGGGAAGATAGTCATACAATAAAGGACGATAACCAAGACAGCAGAGACGTCAGGGAGCCACATCCAGCAGGTAAATCATAAGTCGTAATTTCTCAAGAAAGCATGATAAAAAATTACTTGCAGATGTGTACAATGCATTTTACTTTTAACCTTTTACTTCCGGCATTTTCGTTCGTAGGTCTCCTCGTTCAAATATGTTTTCACTTCACGAACTTGCGTGAGAATGAAATGAAGCAAAGATTTACCTACCTACATCAGATGGGCTCTAGATTTAATCGGGCTGGCTTGAAAGCAGTCCTCATTATTTTGTTTTGTAAATGCAGATGAGTCCTTCAAGTTTATATTTAATAACAGTAAATCCTTCAAGACATGTTAGTCTCCTATTTAAAGTTACGTTTCACCCGATGACCTCTCAAAATTAGTTCATGAATTTCAATCTGTGTACGAGTACACTGAGTTTACTAGGTAAAGGTATTCATGTAATTTAGGTTTTCGAAAGTGAATTTTTGGCACGATATTTCTCTTTCAGGTCAAGCAGTTTTTCAGTTTCCATCAATTGAGATGCTAGTATAGATTTTATAAAGAGTATTTTCGAGGTTGATTTTCTAAAGAAATCAATGTACCCAAAGTACTTGCAAATTTGACACTTTTTGCACGTTAAGTTTTCCTATTCAAGGGTTCCGAAAGCGCGCCAACAGGGGTGAACTTTCAGGCTCTATATTGAGTGGTACATGTGCATAAAGTGTCAACTTTCCAATGCTATATGGTACAATGGTTCCTATAGGGCATGGTAGGTCAAAGAACATGAAACCGAGAACGAAATTGACTACAAACGTACCTTAACTTGTAAAATCTACTCTTGTCAGTATCAGAGCATCATGTGCAACCCTCAGCACCATCTGGTCCACTATCCTCCAGTGATGCACCGACCTCGTCTGATGCACAGATGAACCCAACAACTTCACGGGCTGGCGCTGGTATAGCCAATCTGGAGTCCAGAGGCCTTGTCATTGCTGGCAATGTGACTGGGTCACATTTCCATTTCCACGGGAAATCTTCCAAAGAAGGTAAAATCAAATGTGTTGTTTCCTTCAAACGTCCTGAAATTAATTTGACAATTCAAATAATTTGATTTGATTGAATTCATCCAAATCTTGAGATATTTACGATTGTGTTTTGGATTGTGATTTTGTTTAACCTTTCTGTCGCTTGCCCTCTTTTTTGGAATAACTAATACCGTGAAGAGCTGAAAGAACAAGAACCAGAAGACTCAACTGACCATGGGAATCCGCCAACACAGAATCCTTCCGTAGAAGGTAAAATCACGTTTCATATCCTTTAATTAATCGTCCAGGAATCAATTTTACTGTTCAAACAATTGATATGATTGAATTTCACCATCTTAATATTCACGTATTCAAGTTCACGATTACTTTAATGAGGATGGTAATTTTTGTAACATATTTTATAAAGTTTCTTTCTTTTTTACCCTGAAGATTTGGCAGAAGAAGTGACAAAAGATTCAACTGTCCAAGAGAATCCTCCAACAGGTAAAGCACAAACCATGAATATCTAGGCCTAAGTCAGGTGAGTGATATAGTCTTGAGTATCTTAGGTTTGACAACATGCTGTATGGCACCCCAACATGGGCATCGGTCCCCTGACGGGGGGGGGGGGGTCACCAATGGCGATTGCCCTCCCCACCAAATAGTTTATTGCGTATAGATTTTAACCCAATGTACCTAAATTTGCACTGTATTTTTCCCAAAATGATGTGAGTGCAACACACACGGAATTTACACAATATATGCCAATTGTCGATATGGGCGTAAATGAGCATCATCTATATTTGCATATATATATCTTTAACCAGCGACCTCTATGGTTATATTGTTGTCCCCCTTTTTTCGAATGTCTCTAATTGCTGGTAACCCTCGGTCCCATGTTGCCAATAAATCGCCTCTGCTGCATTTAAACACATTACATCATCGTTCTAAAGGTGACCCGAAAGGTCGGCTTTCATCTATAAACCTTTCCGACCTTTGTGTTATTTTGCCCTATTTAGATCAACCTGATCGATGGAAATGGGTTTCATTTTCTTGGTCTTGCCTTATTGCTGTTGTGATAGTCCTGGCTGGCATTCTGTTCTTCAATTTTGACCAAGGTAAGCCGAAAATGTTTAAATACAGATGAGCTATTTAAGACAATTATAAATCAAGGGTTTTTTAATCATCAATGTGTAATGATGCATTTTAGATATTAGCAAAATAAGTCATTATGCTGAACAATATTGATCAAACATCTCCACTCCCACGTTCAGCGTGAAGGCATTTTGTGCACTCCACCTCGTGTACATATTGAACTTTTACTCATGAATATTGGCAGCAACAACCTTTCCCCGAATCAAAATATCCAAAAGTATGCCAGCTTCAGAATGCTGAAACCAAAAGAAACATCTTCAGAATGCTGAAACCAAAAGAAAAGGTTTGGTTTATCTGCTTTCAGTAATAGACAGGGGAAACATCTTATTGGCCAATACCCGCCCTAAGAAGTCGGTTAATGTCTGATGGGCGTTTTGGTATGAAACGTCTTGCAAACACTGGCCTGGCAAAACAGTGGGCGCTTTCCGCCAAAATCCAGGCAGTTGAAGAAGCCTATATAGGCTTTATTCAACTCGATTGGCAATTTTTGATCTGCTAATGGTTGGATTGGTTAAGTTCATGGTTTATGTGTGCGTATAATTTCAGGGCCTGTGCCGCCCACGCCTTCAGTCCTCACTGATCTGGAATACTGCCAGCAGCAGCTTTTGCAGTTCTACAATGATACGACAAGCACCATCCCTTCACACCCCTTGCTACCCTACATGACCGTGGATATTGATGAGTTATTTGTTAATTTGGAACTCAGGAGGGAGGTACCTGGAAAGATAGTGCCGGGTGAGCGTGTGAAACTATCTGATGAGAAAATGATATTTGATAAAGTGCACACAGTACCGTTAGACACGTGGGAAGATTTGTTTAAACCAAAAATTGTAAAAAATTCTAAAATCATTCTGTCAGGTGGGACCGGATATGGAAAAACCACAATGTTAGGGAAAATAGCGAATGCTTGGTCGGTAAAGGGTAAACTCGCGAAAATCAAGCTCGTGTTCGTGTTGAAGTTGAGGCACATGCGGAATTCGAGTTGCATCATAGATGCAATATTTGACCAAATTTTACCGAAGGATACCGATCTGACAAAATCTAAAATGAAAGACATTATCGTCAATAACCAAGCCGACATAGCATTCTTACTGGGCGGATTAGATGAGATTCCATCTAATATTCTGGAATCTACCAAGAGTGTGTACGGAATCAATAATGTCTTGCAAAACAGAGTTTTGGTCAATAGCTACGTGTTAGTAACAACACGACCTCATATGATTCATTATGTCCTCAGTGGTTATCCACATTTTGCAAGGATTACAACATTAGGCTTTACAACTGAAATTAGAAACAAATACATTAAGAAACATTTTCCTGATAATATCACATCGGCCGAAGCTTTAATTTCTCGCTTAGAATCCCAACCATCTCTTAATAGATTGGCGGCAACGACTGAACGCTGTCGTGAACGGCATCGGACGCGTCGCATTTAATGGACTATCGGATTCCAAAAACAAGAGACTAATTTTTGACCAAGGTGATTTTTCAAAATGCAACGCGTGTTTGGATGACGGCTGTCAATTTGGTTTCCTGCAGAGGGAAAATATGACCAGTGGTCTTGATTTAAAAGAAGTCGTTACGTTTCATCACTTGTCTTTTCAAGAATATTTTGCCTCACGTTACCTGATTCATTTGCTCGATAACAACCAAAATACTTTCCGTTTAATGTTAAAGCGGATCGGTTCTCATAATCTTGATGAAATGGAAAATCTACTTCAGTTTTCTTGCGGACAATCCCTTAAAGCTGCCGGTCTTATCCTAGACCACGTGGAGAGTATGAACCATTACGAAAAGCATACGAGAATGTTGCGGTTGTTATTATTTGAGTCGGGTTCAAAGAAATTAGTCCACAAACTAAAACCACAAGCTTTTTTATACTGCGTTACCTGGAAGGATATGATGCCACTGCAGTTTTACTTACGGGCAATTCCAAATAAATTACTAAAAAATGTGATTATTCATCTAATTGGCAATTCATATGATGAAGTTACGCTCGTACGTGATGTTCTTTTGAGTGTTAATCTTCACCTATCCTCGGTTGTCAGTGTTCAGTTTGTGTATGAACCCGGAGACAGAAAGAATCAACGCCTAAAGAATACGCTTTTGTCAATTCAAGAAAGACTGCCTGTTCGGCTAGCATTAAAACTATATATGGACGAGAAGACAATATTCGATTTCGAAGAAATGCCAAAAAGCATAACTCGTCTATCACAGTTGTTGGGGCTGGACGTAATAATGATTAGACTACCACAACATATCGTTGTTAAAATGGTCAAAGCGCTGAAGGATTGCGGATTGAATGGGTTTGGAATTTATGACATCAACATGCATGGTCGTCTCCTGGATCTAGCTCCCCTTGTTACCTCATTTGTTAAGAAAGTATCATGTAAACTATGTGGTCTGCTTGATGATGACGTCAGAGACTTGAAGGAACTGCTAAAGTCTTCTTGCAGTTGTTTGGAAACGCTTAATATTGAGGGCAATGCGTTCAGTTTTGAAAAGATGATAACGTTTGCATTTCATCTTAGAACATACCCGAAACTCAAGACTTTTGCACAAAGTAACTCAGTATACGGCAACATAGTTGTCTCAAAGTTGCATACAACATATCCTTTTCAATTCAAGACAGATTTGGGCATCGATGAGGAGCCCATCTTGCAATATGATTAAGACACATGTAGAAAAAGTAGTATCCGTATTCTTTAACAGCTATATTTTTCTATTCTTAGTTTTGGTTCCTTCCCCCCCCCCCTTTTTGGTCTATCCCAAAAGGTGCTAAATAATGTAAAAAAAATATTTGCAATTTGTAAACAATCACACCAAAAAGCTATTGAAAATAATATGGAAACATCAAAAGAAGGAAAAACTTCACTACTTGGAAAAAAATCTTGAATCCGGGACGCACTGCGTGGACATATAACTCAATGTATGACCACAAAAAGCGTCCCCGTATAGCTGAGGAAATAACCGAGCTTTTACGTTAACGGTATACGTATGTGTAATATAATACAATGTAGTATGTCTATTCACAGGGATCTCAAAAGCATAGTACAACAATAAAGTGACGCGCGTATATTATAGTTACGTCACCGGTAACAGTGTTACATGGTGGCCAGTGGCGGCGCTACGGGGGGGGGGGGGCATCCCCCCCCCCTCCCCACACACACACACACATTCACACACACATGTTTTTCTTTTTCGCCTAACACTAATATCTGCAAGTAGATTAATCTTTGTAAATCCATTGCTTACAAGGTGCATTCTTAAAGTAGGCTTAGACACACGATTATGATTATACGTGGACTATGCTTGCTCTGTTTGGGGTAATTGTTCAATTACTGGTCGAAAAGCCCTACTCAGACTGCAAAAACGAGCTGCACGTATTGTCTCGGGTAACTTTGATTACATCAATACGCATGGTGAAGACATCATTCAGGATCTTTCTTGGCAAACCTTAGAACAAAGAAGAGATTTTTACTTAGCTTGTTTAATAAACAAATGTGTTCATTGGCTTGCACCTAGTAGATTATGTGATGACATTGAAATGTACTTTAATAGACACGGTATTAACACAAGAAATGCTGATTCTTTTAATGTAGTTTTCCTAAACCAAATGTTGAATGTTTCAAACAACCATTTTAGTATGCAGGTGCTAAGATAACAACATACCGTCATCAATTCAGAATGCTCCATCTGTTGATAATTTTAAATTTTTGTATAAGAAGCAATATTTTAAGTAATTAATTTTCTTTTCCTTTAGTCCTCATTGTTGGATTCTTTGTGTGATTGTATTCATGTTTTGTGTGTGTGTGGTTTTTTTTAACAGGACATGAATGTAAAACAGCCTTTGCTGATCTTTCTATCTGTGTGAATATGTTGTAACAGATAATTAAAAAAATAATCAATAATATTTATTTTCTTCGCTGTTAAGATTCATAACATTTGGGGCCAATCAAAGCAATAAAACATCGATACTTTTGACAAAACACGCCACACATACATTTATACAGCCGTAAATAGTGTGCATCCAACGTCTTTGTTATAGCCTACTCTTTGCTGTACACCATTCTGCAGTTTGATACATTTCTCATTTATAAAAACGACTACACATCTAAGTTGCTCTAGTGGCTTATCGCCGGACCATTGACAATGGTACATGCACGTGTACACAGGTGTTTTTTTAACTGCCCCCCCCCCAAATATATATTTTCTTACCCCTATCAATTGCCCCCCCCCCCTAACAATTTTAGAGTCTGGCGCCGCCACTGATGGTGGCAGCGAAGAGTACCCAGAAAGAATAATTTCACAGGGAGTTTAGTTCCCTTACTATCTTTCAACTAAGTTTATTTTTCAACAATAATTACGCCAGTTACTTTTCGTATGGCTGCAAATGATGGACTATAGCTTTAAGTGTCCCGAAAGACACGGGAGCGTGTCAGCGTGACTAGAGATGACTACTGGATCGCAGGAGGCCGTCACCGACTCGAACTCGCAGAAGCGAGCAGAAACGGACAATCATGCCGATGGACCCAGTACCAACCACAATGGCGACGGTGCACGGGGCTTCGTACGAGGCACTACATACATCGCACGGCCCTGCACCGGTAAACGGTATTAGGCCACTGCCGTCAATGCAAAGTCTCTCGCGGGGTAATTGATAACTGGAAAACTTGGAAACAGATGTGGGGTCGGCTACGTCTGTTCCCTTAACTCCTCCTCTTTCCAAAGCTTCTGTGAGGAATCTCTTCAAGCTGCCAGTCTGATCCTAGATCGCGCGGAAGGGTTAAACTCTGACAAAATGCACTCAAGATTATTGCGATTGCTAATGTTTAAGTCTGGTTCAAAGAAGTTAGCTAGCAAACTACACCCACAACAAGAGTTATTCTGCGTTACGTGGGAGGATATGATCTCACAGAAGTTTTTCTTACAAGCGTCTCCGAACAATAACTAAAGGAATTTGTTATGAATTGTTCCAACCTGCAATCCATATGTTGATTTTAAACTGGCGAATGGAATTCTGTTGAGCATCAACATTGATTTAGCAAGTACAATTAGTATTCAATACATTTTTACACGGATTAAAAGAGAATCTAAATTTTTAGGAAACTCTTCAATCTGTTAACGAAGAACGCCGTGCTCTCTCGACGCTAATTGTATATGTCAATGAAAAGCACAAGTCGACATTCGATTTCAAAGCAATTTCAAATTAGGCCAAAAAAAATACTCGGTCTGTGGTCAGCGCGCGCGTCGATTTTAATCATGCGTGTCAACCTTTTTTTTCTTCTTCAAATTAACACGGACCTACAACAGCGCCCTCTATTGTCGCACCTTTTCAAATTTTTGTACCAAGGAGCACCAAGGAATGGGGAAATTGCACCAAGACAAATGATAAAGGGCACCAAGGCAAATTATGGAGGCCACCAATGTATAATGAGGACACAAAAAAGCAAAATAGTACCCCGAGACCGACTTTTTTTTTTTTTTTTTTTAGCCTTATTGGTCTATCCGATTTCAATTTAGGTGCGCTCTGCCTAACAATGGCAAAAGTACCACAACACACGCAGAGCGTCGTTGACAATTAATTGTCAGAGCACTGAAGGAGATTGATTCGGTATATCAACATGCACGGTCGCCTCATGGATCTAACTCCCTTGACATTACGTCATCTCTCAATATATATGTCGTGTGTAACATGTGGCCTGCGTGATGACGATGTCAATGAGTTGATAGAACTACTGCTGGCGTCCCAGAAAAGCTTACAATCGCTAATTACCGGTGGAAATTCATTCAGTTTTCCTGTTATGAAATAATTTGCTTATTATCTTATAGCACGTCATCATCGTACAAGATGATGTAACGACTGAAGTATTTTCCCCTGAACTGCGTCGTATAATACCTCTTACTCTCTGTGCATACCTTGATTTGAACTTAGAAAAGAAGGGAGCACCAATTCATCAGTGACTTATAGTTGAAGATTTTAATATGTCGGATATGATTGTGTACTTCAATAATCACCCAAACCAGATTATTGAATGTCACATAGCCAGTCGCGTAGCCAGAACTTTTTTAATGGAAGGGGCCGAGGGGCACCAGCATGTCCCGGGAGCATCAAGGGCGGACGGAAAACAAGTCCTTGTGCCTTACTGTCTAGTTATACTTGCGTCACTTCATTTTAGTTTGATTTGAAAGCGTTCGTTAACCAAAGTTGACCTTAATATTGTGTAGAAAATGTGTAAATATTAAAACTGAAATGTTCGATGCTGTTGAAATGGATGAGACCATATACATGAATGGAATTACATCCCCCCTAGTTGACTTTAGTTGAATTAGCTAATTACATTTATAAATATTCACCCCAAACAAAATCACCTACCGAAAAGTGATAGATCCCAAGCCTGCATGTAGCCATTTTACAAGTTGCATCCTTCCACTTTCTCAGGCAAATAGGACCCAATTATTAACCGTTATTTTATCAAGCCTGCCCCCAGACGGAAGCCCAAAACCAGGAAGTTGATCCTCGGGTATATTTACACAATTCCACCGTTTTTAAAGCCAAACGGTCTCCATTTCCAAAAAAAACCCAACCTGTGTGTGTGTGTGGGGGGGGGGGGTACTTTTTATCTTAACTAATTCAAGCCCCATTTAAAACAGTGTAAAATGAACCGGGGTCAAAATAACATGCAATATAATATAGTTTCTCAAACAAAATGTAATTGTTGTATTGTCCTTAATCTTTTCATTTCTTTAACCTTTTCATTTTTAAATATTCACACCCAGACAAAATCACCTCCCGAAAAGTGATAGTTCCCAAACCTGCATGTAGCCATTTTACAAGTAACATCCTTCCACTTTCTCAGGCAAATTTTCAACCGTTATTTTCAACCGTTATTTTAACTAGCCTGCCCTCAAATGGAAACCCATAAAACAGGAAGTTCCTTGATCCTTGGGTGTATTTACACAATACTACCGTTTTTAAAGCCAAACGGTCTCCATTTAAAAAAAAAAAGCTGTGGGGGGTACTTTTTATGCTAATAAGCTGTGGTAGAAATTCTCACTTGAATTAGTACACTGCACCCATCGGTACGAAGAAAGACAGCGTTTACTTCCGGGAAAATTGTCGGCGTTATATTTCCTGTTTCAAATACTTAAGCGGTTGGACCAAGATTAAGGGTAAGACTTTAATTAAAGCTAACAAAACATGCACGGATGGGCATGATTGCCCATCAAAGGCAGAGATTTTTTAAGCGCTAGCGCCCCATGACATTCAGTATGAATGTTTTGGGCTTGAATAGGTTCCCATGTACGTAATGGGTGATAAATTCTTCATGTGTGGTCTTTTGGGATTGCCATGTTGACATGTTTACGTTATATATATTATTGTGTACACAAAATTCATTCATAAACTTATAGTTGAATGCGATTAATGCGTGATGTTCGTCTTAATGTCTATCAATAACGCTGAAGCCTGACATTAAGTGAGACGAACGTGGAGACGAATGTGGCAACATTGGTTGATAAACAAACGAATAAGGTCTATTCCTTGTGTATAACCTAGAAAAGCAAGAAGCCAATCAGTCAACAGAGATATGACATCACGCAGAGAGCATATCCATCGAACGAAGGGAGATGACGAAGGCAGCAGAGACGTTGGGGAGCCAGACAAGCCTGGTAATCCATAATGTATACATATCTTGACTTGGAAAATTAATTAATTGCGATCACACAAGATCAAATCCAGGCACATTGGGCGGACTGAAGTACATTATCACGCAATCTCTTTTAAAGCTTAATTCCCAGAGCTGTTACATGAAGTATTCCTCAGGCTCCTTCCAGTAAAAATGCCTTAGTGAGGAAGTAAAGAATATTGTGTCGTATGTATATCATGATTGCAATACATGAACAAGCAAACGTTTACGCTTAAGTAAAAGCGTTGGGGAAAATGCTTGAATCCATATAAATAAAGGTTTTCTTTTTCTGTTCAGCATTTACTACACATCATGGTCACGTAGCAAAATAATGCTTGTTGCTGTTGGATTGATTGCACGGACGAATGGTTTTCAACAATAGTGCCTCGTTTGGGCGAACGAACTTGCAAACACAGGGTTTACATGTAGGGTTCACATTACAAATCAACAAGGTCATGCATACACAGTACAGTATAATTTGAACCCTAAATCGAACTCACATGATGAAGAAAATTTTCGCAAGAAGATGCAGAATATGGAAAGTACTTTCGGGAAACGTGTAAAGCGCCACATGTACAATGACGTGTAGACGAAGCCACAGTTGCCAAGAAGTAGTTATTCAGCCCGAAACATATTTTGAAATTTCATAAACCTTTTTACTAAAAGTATCGTAGTAATAAATAACAAGATATATGTGCAAAACGTATGCAAAAATTGAACCCGGAAGCTTATTTCATTTCGTTCAGTCCCCTGATTGCCGTTGAATACACATTTCTCCTTAACCTTTCTGTGCTGCATCGAAATTAAACGATAATACTTCCCATATATGTAAAATGCGAAATTATCATTTCTTCTAGCAATGCAATTCATAGTAGAAAAAAGTAAACATCTTGCATGCATGTGAAAGGAGATAAAGTGAATGACATATATTTGTACTTTACGCAAGTATACTTTAATTTCACCTAAAAAAAAAAAAATTAAAAATGCAGTTATTTTAGCGCAGAAGTATTTTCGTAGGTCTAGCCTCTACCCAACTGTGACAAATGACCAGTAAATCCTTCAAATCTGAAGCATTTACTCCTTTTTATTCATACGAAATAAAGCAAACGCTGATAGTCTAGCAAAACCTTTAAAAAACAATTTGAAGTAAAACATTTGCTTCAAACTATTACACATTTTCAATTCACGACATGGGCATTTTTTTCTAACATGTTTGTGACTTTTTGGCTAACCTTTGCCATGTTATCATTGACCTTCCTTACTTACACAAATGGTCTTTTGCAACTCTGACAGACAATCGTAATAAAATATATTAGACTTTGATCCATTGCCCAGCGCTTTAGATGTGATACGATGCAAGCCAAATAAAGAAAAACTTATTTTTCTGTAAACGAAACACTTGAAAGACCAAAGTTCAGACATTTTACTGAGTAACTATTTTTGTTAGCCATTAAGCGGATGAGAATGCCATTATGACAATTACTGAACCGTCTGTGCTGTACTTCGATAGATATATGTCTCATGTAACTCAGAATCCTTACCGACGACACGCCAATTGGGAGGCTGCTGAAATCTGATGTATCGAGGCTTAACATAAGCCTGTTGTTCATTACATTCAGATAAAAAGAACTGTAAGGTAAGAACAATTACTGTTATACAAAAAAGGAGATTATTAAATTGAATTATAGGAAACCTATTTTGTTTCGATAAAATGACAGCATTTTCATGAAAATGATAGCATTACGAATAACATAGTTCTCAGCTTAAAGGCTGTAAGAAAAAGATTTTCCTGAATCGAGGAATTTGCCAATCAAATCCTCACAAAAAAAACACTTGAATTTAATGGATTTTATCCGCAGTGTAACATACTTTTCTCAATTTCCTTGATAACCAGTTAAGAGTATATATTTCTTTTCTTTTTCATTGTTAAATGTACAAGACGCATGTATCAGAAATTACATTAACACATACCTACACATCAAACTTAAATATTCTTTACATACGAACATAAACAACTAACAAATCTTATTTAGCAAAGTTTGTGATAATGATAGAAGTGCTTTTTTAAAACTAAACTTCTATCAGATTGTTAGCAACCATGAAACATTTCAATTGTGGTGTGTCACTAGAAACGAAATTAATCATGGCGTCAAGCGACGAAGATAGTCATTACAATGACCTAGACAGCAGAGATGTCAGGGATCCACACCCAGCAGGTAAATAATAAGTCTTGTATTACATAATAATGATCTCATCTTTCCCTTTGATTGATTATCTCACTCTTGTTTCCAGTAAAGGACCCGCGACATGAATTTAGGCTGGGAACAGTTTTTGGGAAACTTTCTACTCCTCTTAAATGTTTGAAACATATTTGACAACCTTTTTCGGTTAACTTGATTGAAAAGTGCTCTATTTTAAACATTTTTTTTAAATGTACATTTTACATGCTCGTCCTGACTATATATTATTATGGGTGCTGTTGCTGTGTTGTCATTTCAGGAAGACACTGTTCAGTTTAAGGATCTTCTGTTAAAACTCTAAACCCAAAAATCTGCTTATACCAGGTCATGGACAAGTGGGTGATACACCGAAAAATCCTTCAGAAAAACAAGATACAGTTGCCAGAGAAGGGACATCATCCCCACCTGCTGCACACGGATCTGCGCAACTAGTTTCCGTAGGTTGCTTGCAGATTGGCGGTACAAATAACCCTACCTTCTTTGGACCTGTTAATAAACCAACCTTCAACATCACTCAAAACGTGAACGTGAGAGAAAACATTCCAGGTAACTACTTGCACAGTGTCCAAATGTTGTGTATTTATTTCGCTTGCTATTTTTCATCCATTTGTTTCCCCTTCTCTATTATAAAATCTAAAATCGTGTTATGTACTCTATGTGCTCTTCACCTAACTTTACCCCTTTTCTCCTTACGAATTTTCAACTAAAATGCTATGAAGATTTTTTATTTAAAGTGATAATTAAAGATAAACACTACTTGATGTTTGTTTCGGACAGCTGTAAACTTCCGGAAAAAGGGTTCCTGTCATTCTCGGTTCCTTTGCAGTCGAACAAATCCAGACAGCAAGTTTAGACTTGTTCCTGTCCCAACATTATTTAAACTGAAATGTGTAGGAAACTTGTCATCGTCATGTTAACACTATAATTATAACTTGTATTTGGCTAAACAAATCCAAATTCCACGAACAGGGCATTTGTGCGATGTCTTGAAATAATGTTTCTATCGCAAGTATATAAACAATTGAAAATATAATGTATTTCGCTGGGGTAAAACTAGAAAGTAGCAAGGACAGGACATCATTGGCAACAACAGAAAAGTGATGGAAACCCAAAATTTGACTGGTAATTTCAGTTGAAAATTAGCTACAAAAGAATAACGTTGCTAGAAAAATCAAATGCAATAGTTTATTGCATACCGGTACAGTTACTTTAAAATACCTTTTAATGGGGATTTTACTGTCTGGCCAAGGAGGCTTAAATAACGACGAGGAAGCACTGGAATTTTAAGCAATGCGTGCGTGGGACACGGGTTGGCTAGATCCGGAACGTTTGTTTGGGGCTAAATAAATACAATGCACTTGCTCTAGTCCTGGGCGTCGCCAGGATATTTTTCCAGGCTGGGGGGGGGGAGCAAAGCAAATCTTTCTTCATAATTCCTTAACTTTTTCATTATATTCTCAATTTATAATTTTTCTGACCGTGAGCAGGGGAGCATTTGCCCTGACCCCCCCCCCCCCACACACCATCAAATTATCAGCAATATGGCTTTGCACCGTTTTTTTTTTCTTTTTCTTTTTTCGTTTGCCCCCCCCCCCTCGCAACGCCCATGCTTCTAGTATGCCATAGTCAGTTGGGAACTGTTTGGGGAGATAGGCTGGTGCAATACCTCTTGTCTTTCTCCCACTTCCCCCGGTTAAGAACTCTCTAAAGCAAAATGATTCTTTGTTATTACAGTTACAAACTGTATCTTTCAAACAATCACGAGGCATATTAGCCCCTGTAAATTAGACGCAAGTTACGCCACAGGAGATTCGACAATTGTGTCAAAAAAGGAGGCTGTTTGGAATAGATAAGGTACTTTTGCGTATAAGCAAAAATCATTTTTTAAGCTGTAGCTTAGGCGTACACCCTTTCAAGATATGCTGCCTTATAAAGGAATGTGATATATCTAATGTACTTTTGGTTTCACCAGAAAGACCTCTTGTGGATGTAAAAACAACAGTCACGAGGAAGAAGGAAATGGACGAAGTCTTGACTAAGGCCCTTGAAGCTCTAATACTCAGCTTAGTACAAACCTATGGCGTGCAATGTGTTGAGGACAAATACTTCGAAATTCTCGAAAAGTGTACCGCAAATCTTCAAGATGTAAAACGTGGATCTGTTACATTCGTATTTCGCATTGAGAGTCGGGAGGGTCTGGACGAACTATGGAATATGTACATCACTGGGGAACTCGCCAAGAAACTGTCAGAGATTCTGATCACGGAGGAACTGACAAAAGAAGATAAGAGTGACTTGGCTATCCAGGCGCTTATACTGGAAAGCGACTACGAACAGGCTTGCAGATTCTTTGACGAGTTGGAAAAAGACCAACAGAAAGGTAGCCCATGCTGTACAATTTTTCGAAAATTATGTTTTAACGTATATACTTCCATTGCAGAATATTTACTTTTTTAAAATAAATTGTATAGGACCACGGGTAAGTATTCACAAATGATTCAATGCGTAGATGGTGACACTAAGAAGACTATGTCGCCAAACCTAATGTTGGTTTAGGCTGACGATAAGACAGAGAGAAAAGGGTTATATCATATGAAGATATTTTTCTCGTAAAAACACAAGAGGGCGATCCAATTAAACTGGCCATTCTGACTGGACCAGATGATGAGCAAATGTCCATTATTTTGGAAAACAGTGCGTATGATTGGGCAATCGCCTCCAGTCCTAGCGAGGGCGTTTACTATCTCGTGGAACTAATCACTTATTCATTTATTCACGTAATATAAATCAAGCAATATAAACCAATCAGCTAACAGTGGTTTGCGCAACCTCGTCCCCAGAGTGTCGAACAGTACGCGCCCATCACTACCTGCTCTCTCACCCTGGTATTGGATCATTTGCATGTGCAAGATTTTTGAACACGTATGCAAATGAGTAATAGTCTGGTGCCTGGATATGCTTAACATTAGCGTGTGTTTTTGTATGCGGCGTCTGGGGTAAAAACAGAGTCAATTCGTCGCAGCGCGAGCACGGCGTGAGTTACAAAAACACGATTTTTTTTTACTAAACTGTTACGATTTTATCGAGACAACATGCAGTATCATATTTCATATTAATATGACCATATTGAAAAGGAAATTAGTATTTTTGAGAAGGCATGGACAAATGATCGCGAAAACACGTACTGCACGTTGTAAATAATAACACCAAGTACACGATAAAAATCCATTACTAGCCAATTGCGGTATCGAATCAGGATACAGGAAAAAAGTTTCCTATCCAGGGTTTACTATTGGAAACCAGGTTGGAAATAAAGTAAGCACTGGGGACGAGGTTGGTGGTTTGCGGTTACCAGCAACAGCACATGGCGCGCGTGCTGTCTGGCGCCAGACAGCGGCTAATTTACGTTAGTAATTCTGCATTTCATTGTTCAATTCACAACGGGTAATGCATTATATGCATGTCTATCAAATCGGTAGACAAATGTAAGGAAAAACATAAGCGTTCTCCACGAGATGGTAAAGTCCCTCGCGGCTTCGCCGCTCGTGCTAGTCTTTTTACGTGTCAGCATCCGGGGTGCGTCACGTGTCCAGGTAAGCGCATGTGACTTGACTAAAGGCTAAGCTATGGAGGGCGTATAATAAAGGGGGAGAGGCGTAGGGGGGGGGGGGGTGCACGACCACCAATTAAAAATCCGCCCCCAGTCGCCCCCCCCCCCTGGAAATTTGAGAACGGGAGAAAATCACAGTCATATGAGCTACCACGATTTGGTGATTGAACTATTTTTGTATATTTTTAACCAAAACCCTGGTTTTTTGGGAGTGGCTGTTTATTTGAACGTCTTGCGGAAACCGAATAACGGTAGCTAGTGTCTGACATTGACCATGTTATCGGTTTCTAACAGCCCCCACCCCATGGGAAAATCGTGTCCTGCCCCCCCCCCCCCCCCCTAATAATTGCGGAGGTTGGGTGTCTGGCGAAAAAAAACCTGTTTAGCTTTCATCACGGATGAACTTGGGCGCCCCTCCATTGAAACATCCACACCTCCCCCTCCCCCCCCCCTCGCCCCCAAGGATGGGAATCCTGGCTACGCCGCTGTGAACTGGCAGTTCATTTTCATTTTAATGATTCAATGCTTCATAACAGTTGTTGTTTTTTAAACGAAGATTCAATCTTATGACATTCGTCCTTTCATTCGAAATAATTGTCCCACCAAAGGAATGGCAGCACAAGAAACTGAAGACTCAACTGACCAAGGGAAACATCCAAAAGTACAGCAAAATTCCACGAATAATTGTGTGTTTGTCAAAATGACTTCATGACAAGAATATAGGTTAGGTAGATTGTTACCACAGAGAGTCATTCCAGGAGTAGAGGTTGTCGTCTAGTATAGGCATACTTGATGATATCTGAGTTCAAAATAAAGGTCCCCAAATTACCTAAATTTGAAACCATCACTCCACCGAAAAGTGAAGAGATACAAATTTAATTAGTAATGTTGTTCCTATACTCGTCTGGTATTAACATCAGATGTGTGTTTCAGTGTCTCAAGTGGTGTTTTTGCTCTTGCCTGATAAACTGACAGTTAACATATTTTTATTGGAATGATTTAATATCTTCCAATGCTTCTTTTCCTTCCAAGTAATTTTTAAAACAAAGGGTTTGCAGGACAAGAAACAGAGGGCTCTGGTGACCAAGGGAATCTTCCAAAATATACCCCGCATGATATATGACAGAGGGGTAATTAACCCCGTAGTCCCTATGCCCTATACACACCTTAGACTATTGCTACCTATAACACCCCCCCCCCCCGATATCTCAAAAGTATTCCTGAGATTCTGGTAACACAATGACCAACACAAAAGAGGGTGGGGTGGTTTCCCTCTGTCACATATCTCGATACATATGTTCCTAAGGGGGACCGTCCGAAGGTCCGATAGTCCACCCTTATTCTATAGAAATACTCGCAGGGTTGAAGCAATGATAGTTTCGTTTGCACCTGTTGGTTTACCGTATTTGAAAAGCGCAGCACTTCGTTCAGGTATTGATTAACCCACTACGCAGGGGGTGCATACCTATGTTCCCAAATACCTATGTTCCCCACCCCTTACCCTAACCCTAACCCACAACGCCATCCCAGACGCAAACTATTATTAACCTTCGCATGTTATCATTAACCTTCTCCATGTTATCTTTGACCTTCCAGGCTTACAAAATGGTATTTCAAAAACCCTGATCGGCAATCACAAGAAAAAAACAATAGCATTTGATCCATCGTTGGATTCAACTTTGATCCGATGCTTTTGATGTGATAAAATACTATGCTAACAACAGGGAAAAAAATTCTGTAAACAAAACACTTGAAAGGTCGCATTCCAGACTTAGAAAAATCAGCACATCAGAATTGTGTATAAAACAACACTCTAAATGTTAAAAAAAAAAACAGTCTGCAGATTTATATCACATTGAGTTACAATTAGATTGTTAGCCATTCAGTGAATGGAGTGTGATTGTGACGGCCGAATCTTCTTTGAAGTACATCGACGGATCAATCACCCATTTAACACAGAATCCTTACCGACCACACGTCTATTGAGAGACTGTTAAGTATGTTGTGTCGGTATTTCATACTGTCCTGTTGTTAACAAAATTCAAATAATAAGAAAGCAATTCATCATAAAAAATGGACATTTACACATGAACTCTTGTTTTCGAAACAATTAAAATGATTGCTTTAAGATTAACATATAAGCTTTAGGTCTGTAAGAAAACAAAACTTTTCTAAATTAAAGGGGGGCCTTATCGTAAGTCCGACGCCTCATAAGTCCAAAATTTCGGAATTATGAGGCGTCGGATTTATGAGGCATCGGACTTATATATTCCGCATCATTCCGCATCATAGCTCCGACGCCTCATAAGTCCGACGCCCCATAAGCCCAACGTCGGACAAACGAGGCGTCGGACAAACGAGGCTTAGGACCAATGAGGCGTCGGAGCTATGCAATTTTACAAAGAAAGGTTCATTTGTCCGACAAGGGAAAAACGAGATTTACCAAAATTAATTTATACAACCATTTGAGCGAGGTTGTCTTCGAACGTTGGAGTGCGCAAAGTGTTAGCCTCGTCAGAATCTGCCAGTGCGCAGTTATTGGTGCAAGCATTAATGCCACGGGCGTAAATCCCGGGGAGGGGGTGGGGCGTTGTGCATCCCTAAATGTGAATGCATGATCTCTAACTCTCTAATTTGGCGCTAGCGTTCTGACATTTTACGCGATGTTTGTATTCATTAATAATGGCTGTCGGACAACCGAGGAGTCAGATTTAGGCATCGTCGGACTTGTGGACCGAAATAAAACTAAATTTAATTGTCGGACTTAAGAGGCGTCGGACTTTTGAGGCGTCGTACCTATGGGTCGTCGGACCTGTGACGTGTCGGATATAATGGCCTTAATTTGGTTGCGGATGAGATTTTGTCGGACTTATCGGACCTATGAGGCGTCGGACTTACGAGCGGACCCCATTGAAGCCATAGCCATCTTATCCTTACAAGAACACATTTAACCCTAATCATGCCGGGTTGTTTTGACCATCTCTCAGCCGGGGGAGGATTCGCCCCCCCCCCCTAAGATCTCGGCCATCGAGTGACGAAAAATTTTGACACTCGGTACATGCATAGAACCACTCATCATAAACATACCCAAGAAATTTCATGACTATTAGTCAAAGGGTACTGGAATTATGGCCAATTATTTTTTAATATGTACAAATGGTAATTGTGCTCTGTGTACATGACGTATTTCAGAAAATTCAGGTTTTTTTCGAAAATGCCGGAAATGTTTTCGCTTCGCGGCAACCCGTGGTCCGATTTTTATGTTTTTGGTATCAAAAGATTCGCAAGGCTCGAAGCTAAAACAGTTGAGGGGTGGGGCGAATTCTGCCACGGCCTTTTTAGGGTTAAATTGATGGATTGTATTGCAACATATTTTTCTCCATTTCTTTGATAATAATTTAGAGTAGATTTCATTTTTTATTAAATGTACAAGACGCATCTATCAGCAACTTCATGAACACATGCCTACACAACTAAAGTATGATTTAGATACGATAAGGTACGAATGACAGCAATCTTAGATTTAGCAAAGTTTGTGATTGTGATACAATTCCTTATTTTTTTCTAATGATTTCAAACTATGAAACATTTCAATCACGGTGTGTCAATAGAAACGAAGATAATCATGGCGTCACGAAGTGAACGTAGTCACACAATGAAGGACGATGACAAGGGCAACAGAGATGTCAGGGAGCCACATCCAGATGCAGCAGGTATTAATCATACGTCTTACATAACACATCATCTCATCTCTTTCGCTATAATTGATTATCTCACTTTTGTTTCCGTTAAAGGGACACGACATGCATTTTACTCGGGAACATATTTTGTGCCTTTTGATACTCCTCTTTGAAAATTATCTGACATCCCTTTTTGTTCAATTTATTGAAAAGTACACTTCTTTAAACGTTTAATTTCCCATGCTTTTCTTGACAAATATGGGCGCTGTTGCTGTGGTGTCATTTCAGGAAGACACTGTTCAGTTTAGGGGGTTTTCTAATACGATTCTGAACATGTGTGAGAAACCTTTGCTCATTGGCCTACTGTCATGTACTGAATCAAAAACAAATCACAAAAGAAAAAAAGTTTACGACAGCAAACTCTGGCAAAGTTTTAGCTGAAATATCTGTAACAGTATTTTCTGCCTGAAATTACCTCACACTTTTGATCATGCAAACTTAAATTCTAATTAGCATAAAAATCAAATAGACAAAATACCCTTAAAATGCCAAATGAAAATGGGTTTGATTTTCTAAAGAAATCAATGTACCAAAATTACTTGCAAATTTGACACTTTTTTGCACGTTAATTTTCCTATTTAAGGGTTCCGGAAGCGCGCCATTAGGGGTGAACATTCAGGCTCTATATTGAGTGTTGCATGTGCCTTAAGTGTCAACTTTCCAGTGCTATGGTACAATGGTCCCTATAGGGCATGGTCTGGCAAAGACATGAGACCGAGAGCAAAATTGAATACAAAGTCCCCTCAGCATCATCCAGTCCACTATCCTCCGGTGGTGCCCCGACCGCGTCTGATGCACAGATGAACCCAACACATTCACGGGCTGTCGCAGGCGTGACCAATGTGGAGGCTTTGTCAATGCTGGCAGTGTGATTGGGTCACATTTCCATTTCCATGAGAAATATTCCAAATAAGGTACAATCAAATGTATTTCATTCATGCCTGAAATTAACGTGATTGGTCCAACAATTTTACGCTGATTTCATCAGTGTTACATTTTACGCTTATTTCATCATCCAACGCTTCGAATTTAATACACATATTTTTGTTTTGAATTTTTTTGATTTGTAATACTTTTTACCCAAAGAGTTGTAAAGATAAGTTACAGAAGACTTAACTGACCAAGGGATCCCTCCAACACGTAAAGCAATATTCCGAGAATAATTGCGTTGGTCAAAATGACTTCATGACAAGAATGTAGGTTAGGTCGATTGCTACCGCTGAGAGCCATTCCAGGAGTAGACGATGTCGTCTAGTATAGACCTATGAAATGATGAAATCTTAAATTACAAAGAAAGGTCTCAATCTGCAATTATCGCTCAACGGAAAAGTGAAGAGTTAAAATGACATTAGATATTTAACCTTCCTGTACTTTCACTAGTGTTTTGTTCACACCTGTTAGAGTGACAGCGGCGTAGCTACGGAGGGCGTAAGGGGGAGGTGAGGCGCACGCCCACCCATGAAAAATTTGCCCTGGTCGCTCCCACTGGAAATGTGACAACGGGAGGAAATAACAGTCATATGAATTCCCATGATTAGCTGGATGAACATATTGTGCCATTTGTCCACTAGTTTGGTATATTTTTCACCAAACCCTGTTTTTCGCGAGTGGCTGTTTATTTGAGCGTCTTGTGGAAACCGATTGTGGTATAGCTAGTGTCTGTCATTGACCATGCCACCTCCCATGGGAAGATGGTGTGCAATCAATCTGTCTATTATTCAGCACGGATGAAATTGGGCACCCCTCCATTGAAACTTCCATTCCCCTCCCCCACTTGCCCCCTAGGATGAGAATCCTGGCTACGCCGCTGTAAAATGACAGTTCTTTGTGATTGGAAAGATTTCATCATTCAATGCTTCACATTTACAGTTGTTTTAAAACGATTGCTCTATCTTATGACATTCGTTCTTTACTTCGAAATAATGTTCACACCAAAGGGATGGCAGGATCAGAAACAGAAGACTCAACTGAACAAGGGAAACATCCAAATTCTAAAGGGCTTCTGAAGCGACCTCTACATTTAAACCTTTTAGCCATTAAATAAACTTAACTAAAAAGTGAAGTGTTAAAATGACCAAAAGCTATAACTTCAGGGGCGTATTCCACTTTGGTTGAAAGGTGTGTAAGCTAGAGGGGATGAGAAGGCATGTAATACGTGACTTTGTAGTCTAACCCCTCGGATCTTTTTTGGGGTCATTTTAGGTCAACGTCATCACCAGTGGCAATTTACATCTGTTGTAGTAGTTCTGATAGCCGTGGCATGTCTGATCGCCAAATACAAGTTCTATGCAGTTGAAGGTAACTTTTCTTCCATTATAACGTGCTTGGTATGTGACTGGTCATTTCATGCAGTTTTGACATCAAGTGACGCGATGACACTTAATATGTACATCAGTTTTGCTATTCGTGATACATACAGTATCAGTATTTACAGTGTTTTACATATACACGAGGCAGTCATATTTTCATATATACGTGATGAGAGCTTCTACTTGGCTGCAAACACAATATACGACATGCGCATTGCATACATAAAATGCCACTTAAGGCCAACAAAGAAGGATTGGCTTCTCTGTTTCAGTGATGGAATGGAAATGTCGCATTGGACATTGCCTGCCCTTGACGTCGGCATAAACTTGCGGAAGAATCCTTTACCCTAAAAGGGCCGGGTTATTTGGACCATCTCTCAGCCGCCCCCCCCCCCCTAAGATTTCAGCCATCGAATGACGAAAAAATGTGATACTCGGTACATGCATAGAGCAACTCATCATGAACTTACCCAAGAGATTTCATGAATATAGATCAAAGGGTTTTGGAATTATGGCTAATTAATTATTCATATGTACGAATGATAATTGTGCTCTGTGTACACGACGTATATGGGCAAGTTCAGTTTTCACGGCGCGCAGCGCCTTAAAACCTTTTGCTGCGTGGCAACCCGTGGTCCGATTTTATGTTTTGGTATTAAAAGATGCGCAAGGCTCGAGGCTAAAAAGTCATAACAGCTCGGGTCGCGAAAAAAAAATGTCAAGGCTATCGCGGAAAAAGTTTACTGGTGGGGGGGGGTGGCGGATTGGAAAAATTAAAATTAAAAATCAGGCTAAATGAGTACAAAGGTGCGTCTTCAAGAATTGCATTTACATTAAAAAGAAATGCATTGCATGGCCCTTTAAGGGATTTTCTTCAACCAGATTGGCTGCAATTTGTGATTTGACATGAGGGGGTTTGGTGTTTTATTTCAGACCTGGAAAATTGCCAGCAACAGCTTATGCAGGTCTACAAGGATACAACAGGCACCATCCCCTCACACCCCGTGCTATCCTATAGGACCGTGGATATTGATAAGTTTTTTGCTAATTTGGAACAAATTAGAGAAGTACCTGGAAAGATATCTAGGGAGGAAACGGTGTCTGATACAGCACAAACAGTACGCCTACCGTTAGACAAATGGGAAGATTTGTTTCAACCAAATATTGTAAAAGAGCCCAAAATCGTTCTGTCAGGAGGGGCTGGATATGGGAAAACCACAATTTTACAGAAAATAGCGAATGCTTGGTCGGCAAAGGGTAAACAGTCGAAATTCAAGCTCGTGTTCTTGTTGAAGTTGAGGCAAATGCAGAAGTCGGGTTGCATCATAGATGCAATATTTGACCAGATTTTACCGAAGGATACCAATCTAACGAAATCTAAAATGAAAGACATTATTGCCAATAACCAAGCCGACATAGCATTCTTACTGGACGGATTAGATGAGATTCCATCTAATATTCTGGAATCTACGGAGTGTGTTTATGGAATCAAAGATGTACTGCAAAAAAGAGTCTTGGTCAATAGCTACGTGTTGGTAAAAACAACACGACCTTTAAATGGTTGAGTATGTTTAGAATAGTAACAAGAAGTTCGCCGGGGTAAAGATTGTACACTCTCAAAAAGATATGTAAATAAATAATTAGTTAAACATTGTTATGTAAAATAATACACAACTTCGGTAAAATTCGCCGGGGAAAAAAAGTACCTCGAAAACATGTAACTTGAAAAATACATATTGAATAGGTAAAGCAGTCAGTTTACCTTAATTATGTAAAAACGTACTGCAATTAGGTAAAACGTACTAAAACCAAGGTAAAGACAACACGCGGTGACGCGATGCAGCTCGCACAGCACAGCAAGATGGAGTACACCGTGATGTCCGTGACAACGAGGGGATGTGCCGCAGCTATAATTTCGGTCTTTGAAGGTAACATTTTATAAAACTCTTGTGATTGTTATACCGTCCCCAAGCCTCAGAAATGCCTGGACACTTTGTACTATAAAACCCCAGGATATTAATATTTATACATGTAACTCGGCCACTGCGCGTATTATACAACTCGTACGTGAACTAACTCGTAGCGAGACGTCGTACATGTCGTACGCGGGCCAAGTCGTACGCCAGCCAACTTGTATGCCAGCCAAAATTAGCCAATTTAAAGAAACTGAACGATATGGACGGCTTTGTAGACCGTGGTGAAGCGGGCTTGCCTGCGCCTCTCCTCCAATAGAGGGAGCCCTAGATCTTCTCTCATTATAGTAACCACGATCATGGTACTTTTCGCATATAAAGTGTCCTGCCCTTCTCTGAATTTTTTTCGAGATGGTCAATTTGATTTTGTCTGTATAGTCCGGGAGCCCAGCGAGGGTTAATCATAATTTCGAGTGCAAAAGGTTCGAAGCGTGGGATAAGTAGGAGTGACCGAGACAACTGCAAAATGGGATTTCTTAAGTTGCGCCAGTGGTGCGTTGGGAGGGGGGAGCCCCTTATAATCCCCCAAAAATTCGATTTAATCATAAGCTTGAGTGCAAACCAAATTTCTTCATGAATCGAAAGTTTATTGTGTACTAAAATGTATTTGCATACTTAAGAAAAGTATAATTGGTGCTAAGTCCAATTAAGAAGCCAGCCAATTAGCGCTAATTACACGTTGAATCATAATATTACGAAAGGGTCAAAGGTCACTAGGGGCCAATAAATACCAATAATATAATATTGAGTGCAACTTGTATTCATGACTTTTTTGTGGAGATCAACAGTATATCGTAGACCGATCATTGATCACATGTTTAAGAACAGGATATGTAGTGCGAAGTCCGATTAAGAAGGTCTGATTAAGAAGGTCTTTAATTAGCGCTAATTACACGTTTAATCATAATTACGAGTGCAAGGATAAAACAATAGTCAGTGTGTACCTTACACCGTGCTGGAGCAAAATTCGTCACGTTCAGTATACTATGTCTGAACAAGGGGACAAAGAGATTCGTCATTCAGAGGAATTACTTGGAACAGTAGAAGAAACTTTTTTGTCCCGGCTGACATTAATGGTGTATGTCAATACAAAGTCATTATTTTCTCGTGAGGTAATTTTAGAAAAAAATGATACGTTGGTCCCAACATGAATTTGAGCTGTTTGGTGTAACGATGGTTAAACTACCTCATTATTCTGTCATTCAGCTGGTCGATGCTTTGAAAGACTGCAAGTTAGATGGGTTTGGGTTACGTAATATCGACATGCACGGCCACGTGAGTACATTAGCTCACAGCCTCGCTGAAGTATCTTGGTTGCGAGCCATGTTATTTGGATGATGATGACGTCATAGACGTCATCAGAATCCTTCCAGCTGGCCATGGCTTGAAATCTCTGCATGTCGGTAGAAATGCATTCAGTTTGGATGGAATAAAAACATTAACAAATCATCTCCGAAGATTTCCTCAGCTGGACTATTTCCCACTACATAGCTCAGGCCTCGATCAAACACTAGTTGAGGAGGTGGTTCATCAGATTCTACCTCAACATAAAAATGCACCTTCGGGTTAGTAAATGGGATCTCTGCAAATGTATCGTTTCCTAACCAAGGATAGGCTTACTGCATTTAACTTAAAATACTCAGATATCCCGACAGGTTGTCACGTCTACACATTTCAAAAAGACACAAATAATATTTAAATTTTGACAAATTGAATTAACATTATATTGTAACACTTGTAATACAGTACTTTTAAACGCTGTAATTCACAGATTTAACGTTTAACTACTTATTAAACGCTGTTTTTATATCGCCAACGTCAAGCGGTCGCCTTATGAAACTTGCGGTGAAACTTAATATTAATTCTCATTGCGCACATACCGGGATAGGTTTAAAAGCTTTCGTAATTAATTTCTGAGGACATTTAATATTAGCTGACAGATGCGGTAAATCGAGTGTAACATTTTTTGGGGGCAAATATTATTTGTAATTTTTCATTTAATTCAAGACCAACAAAACACCTGTTTAAACACACTTATAAACACCTGAATAGTGTTTCGAACAAAGGCGTTCAATTATTGAATGGTGCTCAGATAATGCACATGTATTTCTTTTTGTGAGATTAGATTTGAAGCTTGTAGCGGATTCACTGTATTTTTGCTATTTTGCCGGTTGCCATGTGCAACATTTGGTGAACTGTATTTTAGTGAATTAGAGTTCGAAAATGGCCAAACAGTCTTACCCCATTTATTGATTTTGTGTGTATTTTGAAGACATTGTAAATAAATAATTGATAAGTGTACATGTTGCCTTCATCTGTTATTATGTCTGAGCATTCTAAATGATGAGTCTTGCGACACATTGCGTGTGAGTGAGTAGGAGGGATCCGGGTTTGTGACGTATAAGTTGCTGCTTCTATTCCTCACATCGATTTAGTGAACATCGCTCCTACCGTTCTGCATCCCACCGCTGACATCATTGCTGTTACCGTTTGTTTGCTCTTTCACTGGGTACGGTCCGAAACATGTCAGATGAAGAAGGTCACAAATGTGAAGGCTCACAACTGTTACGTAGCGGAGCAGATCAAGTGCGCTGTATACCTGTGAAAAAAGTATACATCATTATTTCCACCCAAAGGCCTATAAGTCCCCCTTGAGAAAAACTTCTTGTGATCAGTTTAAAATCCTCAGTTGGTTCGGATAATGTACTATACATGGATGCTCCAAGACGAACGTTTAGGTAACGGTTGGCCCTTACCGTCGTCGATCATGTATACTTCAACCTCAATGATGATGGTAACAATTATTCCTAACTTAAATACATGGATTTCAGACCTCAAACAGCATTTAAACAACGGCTTGTGTCAATGTCGTCTTTGGGAGTCAGCTTCTTTGTGAAGATTTAACGCCAATTTTACAATTCAGGAAGATGCCAGTTTAATGTGGAAATATAGCAATAGACCTTTATCAAGCTGCCACCATTTCAGTCATGTTCCCTGTATCTACTTACAGTACTGAATGACAAATTTTGTTTTGTGCGAAAAGAAACCAGAACATTTTTCCCTCTGGCCTCGCTTTGGTTACGTTGATTTGAATGGGGCAAAAATCAAGATGGCCACAACATGATAATGGTCTATTTTTTCTTTTGGTCGTTGGCATTTTTTTTAAAGTCTAGTAACCCTGACTCACCATAACGGACCACAGTAAGAGGTGTCTTGGCATGGGATTGGACAGGTGTTGGTTTGCTAGCAGCGCCATTGACCCAATCAGAATGGTGTCTGGAAGCATCATCGCTGACTTAGTCATGTAAGCGATCTGAAAAAAAGAACCCAAATGTGGCTCCGAGTCTGGTTTGCTTGTTTAATGGAACGTAACTTCTAATTAAAAATGTTGGATAAACTGATAGCAAGCATATGTATAGAATTATGATCGAGTTCATGTACAGGTTGTCCTCGCTCCCACCCCAGGGTTGCATCAAAACAATCCGACAGGGGGCACACAGCTGATTTTTTGGACACAACTCTAGCAAGACACTCAGCTACAGTTAAGTGAACGGTCAGGAACAAGGCATCTGGCTAAAAGGGGCTAATAAAGGTAACTGCCAATGCATACATTAGCATTTTGTTATGGCATTTTGTTTTACTGTGAAATATTCCCTGCGGACGTCAAACACTTTTGGTACACACCAAAGCAATGGTGCCCCGGTTTATTTATTTATTTATTTTTATTTGTGTGTTCGGTTGTTTGTTTATTTGTTTGTCTGTATAAAAACATATATTGGTAATGAGTATTCTTTTGCTAAACCCACTATAAGTTTGTTGGCCATCTTGGATCCTATCAGACCAAACAGAATAAGAAAGACACAGGACTGGTTCTGGTACAGCTCTGTGGTATTCTTGGTAACGACCGCCATGAAAAGGACTGTGCCAATGTGCAGGAGTGGCGAGACCGCACTGGTGCCCTGTGGAAATCGCATCCGTTTCAGAAGCAGAAAATACGGAGAAATTGAAACCCTACCTGTTTTGGGTTAGTCTGTGTAAAAGACCATGGCGGAGCCACGATCTATAATTTTTGAATGGCAATGTAATTTGTCCAGCAATGGTATGTATTGGGTTGAATTGGGGAAAACTGTCAAACTATTGGGAGGAATTTGCCCAAGAGTATAGGCAGATGATAAATCGACCAGCATTGGTCGATTTTATCAACCCATTTTGCCCATTTCTTTTTACAGTGTACAATCCTCTTGACAGATTTTGTAAAGTCTTTTATAGAATTTGAAAATGAATGTCATAAAAATGGTGTGTATAGCCTACCGCTACTGTCAATTTGTTTCCTTGTTTCCAGATGAATATGGCATGGTTGACTAACTTATAATGACGTCCTCACTACTGTAGAAATCACCACCACTTCTCTCCACTCCACCCCACACACCTGCAGAATCATCAAGAAGATTTGTTACTATCCACGAACCAAATTTCAACCATTTTCAAGCCTGCTGGATAATAAATATCCGTTGCCCGTCGATTGAGCCTGGTGAACACAGTTCAGATTCCGTCTGAGACGGTATAAGCTATTAAGGAATAAATTTTAGTATTTGCCGAACGGAGTTTCACAGAACGGTTGCCAGTCAGCTGACTGCTGGTTCTGAGGTCATCCGTTCGCAGAACCCGCTGGTTGGAATTTTGTCCCTTGCGCCTGCCATACCTTTTGAGCCAAGAACTCTTGTCCGAGGATCGCTGTTAACAGGTAACCAAAGCATAGTGCGAGCTCCGACGGGCCGGCGGGCCATGGGGGCATTCCTCCCACCCTAGTTTTATCATTGCCCCCCTCTTCCCCCACCCCCTCCTCCCCAACATTAATTTCTACAAGTAGATTAATAGTGTTTATTTTCTTCGCTGTTAAGATTCATACAATTATCACAATGAGAAAGCATTAAAACACGCTACACACGCATTAATACAGCCGTAGATAGTGTGCAGCCAATTTACGTCTATATACATTTGTTATACATTTTGTTAGACGTCATTCTGCGGCTTGATACATTTCACATTCGTAAAACTCTAGTAAAACTCTGCTCTAAGTAGCTTATTTCCGGACCATTGGCAATGGTACGCGCGCGCGTTCACAGGCTTAAAAGTAAAATTTTTGACTGCCCCCCCCCAAAAAAAAATTCTTTGCTTGCCCCCCTCATCCCCCAATTTTAGAGTCCGGCGCCGCCACTGGTTACGTGCATTTGTGAGGAAACATTTATTTTATGGTAAATAAAAAGGGGGTATAATCCTCAGCCATCATTCCGATGCCCCTCCTAAAATGGATGCAAATAAATAGACGTTGGGATTGATGACAAAGTTTCTGCTTCAGGATTCTGGGCCTGTTTATCAGGTGTAACAGTACCGTAATCGACCGCAATAATCTTCATCACCTTTAATGCTTAGAATAAGGCAAATTCAATGTATGTAACCAAATCTATGTGGAGGAGAATGAATTTAAGTGTAATATTGTGTTTTGATTGAGATTCATCATTAATCACGAGAGGGGGCTATATCACTGCTACGGTAACGGTACACGATCTGGGCGCATGATATTCTAAATATAGGCACTGTATCTGGGGCTCGGAAAGTGACCTCGGGTCAACTTTAGACTATGGAAGTGTGCGTCTCGTAGGGTCGTGCATAACGTTGTCGTTTTGGGGGTAAGTAGTGGTGGGAATCAGCACACCAACAATTAGCCCGAATGATTGGGGGAGAAACAATCACCACAGCTGACTGGAATCCGGAATCCGAAATCTTCTAATTCTCCTAATTAATAACAGAGTGTCGTCAAGAATAAAATACTACTGCTAATCTTTCGTGAAATCAACAGTAACCTGTGTCTACTGAGTACATCATTTGCATCAGGAAAGTCTTTGTCAATATAGACCCTGGAACCCCCCGCCCTGATTCCACACGGGATCAAATATTACTACATCTATAACAATATTGAAACACTACTTGCAAGGTCTAGAACTTTTATCACCCGATTAGTTGCCTATTTATTTTTAATTCTAAATAGCCAGACCCATACCTTATCACTAATAAGCATCGGAGGCCATGTTTAAAGGTCTACTTCAATCAACATAAATATCTTCCAAAGTACACCCATGTCTGTAAATCACAGACAAATAAACATGAACCTATAAATACATCGGCAGTTCATTAATACTAAAGTTCCAAATCTGACCACGGGATTGACGGGAAATGGACTCTAAATTCCAAAGAGTGAAATAAGGGACTAGACGTTTTAGAGTGAAAATCACTCTCATTTTGGAGAGTTAAATGTAAATGGGGGATATAATTTGGGAGACATGCAGTTATAAAAAAGCAATTTTTGTGGTGTGATCTGAGGCAATTTCTGACCACTAAAACCAATTTGAGCAAAAGGTCATCTTTTAAAGTTTTGAGTTTGGGGTAATTGAATCAGCCACATGCATTCTGAGCAATATAATCATTAATTGTAGGCTACGATTTTTTTCGGGGAAGAAAAAGTGGGGGTGGGGTGGGGCGGGGGACCAAACAATGTCCCCCGCTTTAAAATGTGGGGGTGCATGGGTTCCCTATCCCCGTCGATTTACACACATGATAATTATGTACCATGGCAACTGTCTGTAAATGTTCCCGTTGGTCTGTTAAATTGGCATTTTGTGAGGCAGTCGCATTTGGAAAACGTAGTGAAAAGGTTACTGTAGTACACAGGCGAAGGCTGATTGTATGTACAATTTTGACAATAAATCATAATGCAATAAAACGTGAAGGTTAGTCCTTCTGAGTATTCGTTGCACTCGGCGCAGGGGCGGCAAGCGAAGCATATGAAAGAATAGGGACACTTGATGGCCACGCACCATGGACAAAAAATAGTTTACCAAGGTCACCCCAACTAACGTTTGGTGAACGCTTTTGCCGAGCGGCCGAGTAGAACACGTAAACGAAACCCCTACGTTGGCCTCGCTGACCTCGCACAGTCTAGACACGCAGAAAAGCCAGCACGGGGGGCGGCCAGGCAGTCAACGTGAAAGCGCACACGACGGCAAATTCCTGTGCAAAATGCAGTCACGAAAAATCGACGAAACGGATCGCCGGTCCGTACGGGAAAATAAGGACGACCCGAAGCGTCCGACCCGGCGGAAGACACCCTCCGCATTTTTCCACGGACGTGGAGCGATTTTGGCGCCGCGTGAGCCCGCGGTCTCGGATCCTTTCATGAGCAAACATCGTCTCGCAGGCCGAGTAAACTTCTCTCTTATATATATAGATCTATAACAATATTGAAACACTACTTGCAAGGTCTAGAACTTTTATCACCCGATTAGTTGCCTATTTATTTTTAATTCTAAATAGCCAGACCCATACCTTATCACTAATAAGCATCGGAGGCCATGTTTAAAGGTCTACTTCAATCAACATAAATATCTTCCAAAGTACACCCATGTCTGTAAATCACAGACAAATAAACATGAACCTATAAATACATCGGCAGTTCATTAATACTGAAGTTCCAAATCTGACCACGGGATTGACGGGAAATGGCCTCTCTAAATTCCAAAGAGTGAAATAAGGGACTAGACGTTTTAGAGTGAAAATCACTCTCATTTTCGATTGAAATAGTCTGGAAAATGAACCACTTATAAGTCGAAGCACGAGTGAAAACTCGATCTTTACGATTGAAGAAATTTCACGCTAAAACATCTAGTCTCTAGCTTCCGACTGTGGGAGTGAATCTTCACTCGAATGGAGTGAATTTTCACTCTTTGGAATTTAGAGAGTAGGTCTGCCATTGCGCTGTGAAGAATACGAACATCGTCGTAAGCATCAGTGTTAAAAATAGCTCCGTCCTTTGACCAATCCGCATGCAGATAGCCAACTCGATTGTCACGAAGACTGTTACTGGTGTTAGAATGACACAGAAAAAAATACATGATAGCACTGCGGAATAAAAACTTCATAAAAGGGAAGAAAATCAAATTTGTTATAAAAAAAAAGGTTACTTACAAATCAGAAGAAAAAAAAAGTTACAAATCAGAAAAAAAAGATTATTTACCACTCTCTAAACTAGAGTGAAATTAGGGACTAGACGATTTAGAGTGAAAATCACCCTCATGTTTGATTGAAAATAATAGTCTGAAAAAAGAACCACCTCAGACGAAACTAGAGTGAAAACTCAATCTGTACGATTGAAGAAATTTCACTCTAAAACGTTGTGGGATTGAATCTTCACTCGAATGGAATGAATTTTCACCTTTTGGAATTTAGACAGAAAAAAAAGAAATACTTTGTCACACTATTCCCTGCGTAAACCTTTTGTGGGACACACAATCTGAAGGCTTTTTGTGTTTCTCTAAAACCCATAATGGTCATTTTTTTCGTTCTACCGGTGTCATTTATTAGCACTTTTTGGGAGGGGAGAATGGCCCCAGTTGGCCCCTCCCACCCGGATCCGCCAATGCGTGGTGGTGCACTGTATCGTCCATCTCGTCTGCTTTCCTGACCTAACAACTTTCCCAGCCCCCGTTCTCGCAGAAGTGAGTTTCGATGTAAATAATTTAAAAGGAAAAAAAATGCAAGACTGATTAAAGGCATTACATTTACAGACATTGCTTACGCTTGTTCTTTTCTTGAACCTAAATCGCAGGTTTTTCAACTAGTGATCGGCAAACTTCAGACATTTTCAGAAACTGGAAGATTCCCTGTCCCTTTTGGTCACGCGATATTAGCGCCTCGACCTTGGCTTCCAACCGTCAAAATATTCGGTATCTTTAGGTCTATAGAAACCAGACTAATGTGAATCGATGTCCCCCAAGCAAACCTGAAAATGATTCCCCAATACCCTTCCTTACCTCTTACCATTGCCCTTCCACATCGTTTCGTATTTTCTGATATAAGAAAATGGTCATCGCGGCTAGTCCACACGCCCACCGAGGAACCTGGAGGAGAGAAAATTGAGGAAGGGTTATAATGATAATAATACCGGAGTCTTATAGCGCACGTATCTACCAACAATTAGGTACTCAAGGCGCTTGAAATTATGTCTATTACTAAAGACAGGTACGGTAAATGAAATCTTTTTAGCACTCTCACTTCCAGCAACTACTTGGAAATCAACCAACAATCACAGATGAAAATAATATTCTTGACAAAGTGTTTGAGGAATTTAACATGAAAACAGATGCCTTCGATCGAGAGGAATACAATGCCGCAAAGAAGGAAATCTCTGAAGGTAAGAGTCCAGGAGAATATGATATCCCTCCAGAAGTACTCAAAAGGTGTGGTCTGGATGATATCATTCTCAACTTCTGCAATGATGATTTGCAGAAAGGCAGAAAACCAGATCAGTGGTCACTTCTCAACCTCATACCGATTCCGAAGACTGGAGATCACAGGGAAGGGAAGAACTACATGGGTATATGTTTGTCATCTACGGTAGCAAAAACATACAATCGGCTGCTACTAAATAGGATTCGACCATACCTTGACCCTGTACTTCGCCAGAATCAAAATGGTTTTCGCCCAGGAAGGTCCACAGTTTCATAGATTCTAGCCCTGAGGAGGATCGTAGAAGAAATTACGAACCACAATTTGAGTGCAGCATTGGTGTTCATAGATTTCAAGAAGGCATTTGAAACAATCCACCGACAAAAAATGCTCAACATACTGAGAGTCTATGGAGTACCATGCAGAAAAGCTTGTTGCTGCTATAAGAATCACATACCAGCATTCGACACCCCAGGTCATCTCACCGGATGGAGTCACTGAAGATATCACCATTCAAGCAGGCCGGGTCCTACAAGGAGAGGCCCCCTTCTTATTTATCATAGTCCTTGACTGTAACTGAGGAGGGCACTGGAAGACAACCAGGAGCGTCTTGGCTTCAAACTAGTATCTCGGAGAAGCAGGAGAATTGGTCCGCAAACAATAACAGACCTAGACTTTGCGGACGATATAGCCCTTCTTGCCAACAATCTGAAAGATGCAGAAGAGATGTTACATCTGGTAGAAGCCGCTGCACTAAAGGTTGGACTAAAAATGAATGCCAAAAAAAAACCAAGGCCATGGCGTTCAATGAAACACCATCTGCAATGAACACTATGGATGGAAGTGACCTAGAAATTGTCCAGAATTTTAAATATCTAGGAGCCTGGATTACCAGCAGCGAGAAGGATTTTAACATCAGAAAGGCACAGGCATGGAAGCTATAGGCCTGTAACGGAATGGTCAAAATCTGGAAGAGTAAATTGCCGAGAGACCTCAAGATCAAGCTGTTTACTGTCACCGTGGAACCAGTTCTAACATTATGATGCAGTAACTTGGACACTATCAAAGCTCAGAAAGGCCCTAGATGGTTGTTACACCTACTACGGAAAACACTCAATGTTCCATGGCAAGCACATACCACCAATAAGGACTTGTATGGGAAACTAGGGAAATTTCTTAAATTTAAGGCTGAGAACAAGAATGCTGAGATTTGCAGGACACTGTGCAAGGAGAAAGGACGAAGCTGCCTCCAAGGTTCTACCAAGGCAACCCATACATGGAAAGAGATCAAGAGGACATCCACCTCAGGACTACATAAAACTCCTAGCAGTGCTTACGAGCCGCGTGGGCATGACATCAAGATCTGTTTGGTGGATAGAGTGGTTTGAAGAGCTTTCACTGGAGTCGAGTCCGACATTCAGAGTTGCCATAAGCAAGTAAGCCAGTAAGCAATAATTGTTGTAGTCCGAAATCAGGTGTCCTGCAGTGCTTATTTTACTTATTTAAGCAGACTGAGTAAGACAATCAGTTCCTATATATTTTCACCAAAACAAAGTTGCATCCCTTAGTCTTGAGACTGCTTTGTTAGTCTCCGGTCTGAGGAAGAACCTTGGTCCGAAAGAAATTCGCCTTATGTGGGAGACGGCAAATAATTCGAAAACGATTTTTGTTTTCGTTCGCTTTCCTTCAAAAGTGAGTTTTGTTTTGCCAGAAATATAGCAATAGACAACAACAACAAAATCTATTTTAATTCGGGGCGACGGAGGCGACAACAGAACGGACATTCATTATATTATTTAGATCACTTCACTCCCTTGTACAAAACTGAGATGAGCAGGACCTGCTTAGTATTCATAAGTCATTCATTGCATTCAGGCTAGGCCAACGTCGTACGTCGGTGTATAATACGTTCGTTTACACGCGTACATGTGATTGCAAATCATGAAATCTGACTAAGTCTTCATTTATCAACCGGCGATTTGGACCAAACATCAAACGTCTCCTGCACGTGTTACACATGAAAATGAAGCGTATACTTTCTTCTATCTACCGAACCTTGCTGTTTCTTTCGGCCTTTTTTAAGAATCGAATGTACACCTAAAAACTATCGGCCATCGCTTTTGTTGATAAAAAAAATATGATTTTGTTTGACAGGCCGTAACAACACTTTCTATTTGTCAAAAACAGTTATTTTTGGTATCAAAATAAAGCACACGATTTCAACTTTTCACTTATTTAGCCATCTTGGCCAAACAGTGCATGTATCCAGGCACGTTTCGTGTTTTTCTGTAGTCTCGAATAAATCTCGTAACATCTCGCGTACACTTTTGGGCCATGCGTGCGTGACCTCGGGACAAGAAACTGAGGTCAAACAGGGCTGTGTGCATGACACCGTAAAAACGCCGGCCACAGACATGGGCTGAAATAGTGAGAAGTGAGTTCGGTTGGTTTAGGCAAAGTGAAAAAAAAACATGTTTAGCGTCCTACTGTTTGAAAAAAAAAGGAAGGAAGGAGGCCCTTTTTTTCCCTTCCAAAATGGCCGCCAGACCATGGCCAGACCGAGCTATTTTTCAAGATGGCAGCCAGCTTTTTTTTAAATGGCCGCCACTCGGACTCAGAAATGACATACCAGCTTTATATGGGCTAGATACAACAGACAAAGAGGCCAGAATGATGTCACTGTTTAAAATTTATCATTTTTTCGTGTAAAAAAAAAAGAAGAAGAAAAGGAGGCGGCCCCCAAAAAAGAAAGCAGGAGGGGACGCTAAACATGTGGCTTTTTTCTCTGCACTCATAGATGACTACATGGGCCAGCGCCGTTTATGTGACTATTTATAGACAACTTCACTGCGTGACTGTATTTTTCCATTCCAAAAGTCACGTCTGGTTGAATCATGGTTCAGCAAACAATCTCCGGTTGGCCTAGACTTGAGAACAAGTCATTACACAGTAGTGTTTTGTCTGTCACGCGCCTCAATATCTACTAGCACAGGGCAGTGCATAGGCCTATATCATGTTAATTTTCATTTGCTGACTTCGACATGTTTATTACCGACTTGACTGCTATATGATTTCGGACGGATATTTATATATGCAACCAGCGAAATGCATGTACACTACGTCTCCATAGAGAGGACCAATGATATTTCACCTACTACATGTATAATGAGAGGCATCATTATTTTATAGGGGACATCTTTCTCTAGATCAGTGTATACATTTTTCCCCCCCCCCCCCCCCAGCAAATTCCCATCAAAATTTTAAACTCAATATGGTGTCGAATAATTGTTTTCCGAGCCGGCCAATATAAGAACAAAATGAAGGAAACCTGATCGACACAGGTACACAATAATCTACATGTATAGCTTTTAACCCCATGTTCCTTTCCATGCACCACGCACAGTACACGCTGTCATGGCACTGTAGGTGTTAGCTCTTCACCGGATGGGTGCACATGTTCTATTCCATTCATCATCATGCACGGTACATGTGTACACGGTACATGTGTACACATGGAGGTCATGGAGGTCACGGTCACACACAGTCGCCATCAGTAACGTGTAGCGCGTACACACTCTATTCGTTGCCTCCAAAGCCAAATGGAGTTTATACTTGTAGATACAGCAACGGGATAACACTGGCTTACGAAACATGTTCAATACTATTGATGTGATCTTACGGTATTGAGGAGTTTTTACATCAACTAGAGAGTGGAACCACATGTCATTGTTCATTCAAATGAGAACCACGTTATTGGCCTTTTTTCAGTCCTTGATATATGTTACATGGAGTACACATCGGACTATTGCAATCTCACTCACTACAGGAAATAATTTCGTTTGGAAAATACATTACTTTGGAATATATTCTGAGAAGAATTGATTGGTAAGTAATTCTAGACTGTTTATTTGATTTTTTTTATTAGTTTTTTATCCATCCTCTTTAGGGTTGTCCTGTTGGTAATTTGTTTGCACGGGCTATAATTAATTGACAGCGGGAGATATGATAAAAACAAAATAAATGGTTTAAAATATATACTTTAAAAGCTAGGGATATCCACTGAAAATTGTTATAAGGAGGGAATAAATGTGTTCGGGAGGTATGATAACACTCTGTTTAAGACCGGTGGGAGTCTCGATGGGTGATAATTACCAGAGTGTTTAATACCGACCGAACACATATTTACTTTCATTCATGAATACCATTTCGGCAAAAAAAAAATCTTTCCGGTCCAAAAATCAAAACATGTCAAAAAACTAGACGAAACAACCCTCTGACTATAATATGGAATGCCCCGCATTATAAAACGAATAAATGTGTGCTGGCTGGTTTCAAACAAGCCCGTTTAAGACATGTCCACATACAGCTATATTAAATTACCAGAGCGCTAACTTCGTGTACAAAGTAATGCCTGCTAGGCGCATCCATGTTTGTGCACAAACCTATGAAGACCTAGGAATTTTGTACGACTTTTGTACGGCTATTTGCATATCTGCGTTGTATTCCATACCGGTGCGTTACCGAAGCCGATACGCCCAAAACTGAAACGTACGATCAGCAAATGAGCATGTCATTTTGCTCTACGCAAACAGTGCAACGCGTGCGCGTATTCGCGACCGCTGCAGATGCTTTTTTCCGTCACGTTTTTTGAACAGTCAATGACGCGCTTGAGTTGTTTGCGTATGTTCTACTTGCGCGTTGCATGTAGAGTACACTTTCAAAATTCAATCCATTTAATTTCATTATGTTCTACAAACACGCACATGCATTCAAAATGTCTGCACCCAGGACGGCTTCAAAGCGTCTCCGCGCGCAGAATGACGAGTTAGCGCTCTAGTAATTTGTTATAGCTCTATGGTTCAAGACGGTTTAAAGTTATAGTCCATCATTTGTAATTGTGCATTTTGTTCGTTTAAAGCAATAAAAGTGCTTAAAATCTAAAGAAGAGTGCTGAACAACTAACTTGATGACGTTTCAGCTCAGCTTCACCTGTATATTTGGAGAAAAATATAATGCCAGGATCTCGATTTCAAATCAAAAGTTGCTGAATCATGTTTTGAATTGCGCCTGAATTCAGCGTCCGAGACAATTTCTGACGCTATGTGACGCTATGTCGCGCACTGATCCGACGATTTATAGCAAGAGGGAGCGCGTGTGCCGAATAACAAAACGAACTCCTAATTTAAATTTTCCTACGGTGCGTCTTAAGAAGCACCGCTGGAAAGGCCTTCTTTCGTCGATTACTTCAAATAGGCCTAAGACGTAATGACGTCACACTTTGTTTACATGTGCGCTTTCCGACTTCTCTCCCACAGGGAAGCGCATATGTAAACAAAGCCATTACGCCATTACGTCTCAGGTCTATTGACAGCTTGCCAGAAAGAATGATTTGGCAGGGAGTTTAGTCCTCTTACTATCTTTCAACAAAGTATGTTTTTCAACAATAATTACGCCAGCTACTTTTTGAATAGCTGCAAATGATGGACTCGGGCTTTAAGGAATGGACGCTGACAATGGCCCGAGCCGGGTCAGTATATCTACATCTATAGACAAACTTTGTTCAAGAAAGGCTCCAGGACCGTCCGCTCCCGCGCCGACAGGGCGCTGAAAAACTCCGGGGAAATGTGGAATCGTTCTTGGGCAGGCTGACCACTTTCGGCTCGTCGTTGTTCTTGCCCGCGGAGCGAAAATGCAGGTCGCCGAGTTTTCTTCGGTAGCCGTCGATCGCCACGCGCGTGTCTGCCATCTGCTGCTCAGCACTTTCGGTTCGTCCTTGCTGCGCGTGGTCTCGACGGTAACAGGAGTTGTGTTGCACTATGCGATACTTTGTCGATGGTGCAACTGAGTCGTACATCGAACAGCCGTGAAGGCGCAATATCCCAGGAAATAATACGATCGTCCATGCATTAACTTTGTGGAGTTCCGAACGAAAGAGGTCCACGTTGTGTGGACTTGCCCAGGTCCACACAGTGTTTCCCCCTCTCTGGAAAACAGGTTTAGAGGCATTTTTAGGTTAGGTTTATCCGTGGCAAAATGAAGAGAAACGCTCAAGGGTTGAAACAGTTTTCACAGTGTTAGTAAAATGATTTTTCCACACGTTTTTCTCAACTACACGGAAACAAAGGAATGTCCAGGGATTGGTTTGTATTGCTTGATTTATATTACGTGAATAAATGAATAAGTGATTAGTTCCACGAGATAGTGAAGGCCCTCGCGGCTTCGCCGCTCGTGCTAGCATCATGCATCCTGGGTGCGTCACGTATCCGGATGGTCCGGGTATAGGCGCGTAGGACTTGACTAAAGGTTAGGGTTCACTGCAAACAAGCTATCTATTTCGTCGTGACACAACCGCGTTTTGCTTGCAATTTACGCAATTTCATCATATCTTCATGTGACATAGATTGTTTATAATGTAATTTGAACCTCAATTAAGGCAATATTACAACATCTGCATGTGATTTTTAAGTGTTTATGGTGTATTTCGAGTGATTCTGGGGAATTTGGCAGATTTTTGATAAATCTGAAAGATTTTTGAAGCACATTTAGCAGAATTTGGCCATGACCTTACGGTCACCCTGATAGGGGCGTCCCTGGGCGATTGCGCGCTCTATTTAGAAGGTTTTGGGACTGATTGTTACAGTTGTGGTTTAGGTGATCGTTGTTAGGTGAGACAGCTGGTTGAGTGATTAGTTTGGGGGCTCAGCTGTTTTAGGTGTTGAGTGCCGGGTGTCAGAAACCACTGATCATTTTTTCGTCAAAGTTTTCCCCCAATGACTGGAGGGGCATGAATACCTCTCGTTCATGATTTTTCTTCTTTTTTTTGTATAAACTGATGACCTTTTTGTGAACTGGCCCACAGAGCACAATACAACTTATAGGCCTCCCTATATTCAATAGCATGCATTGATAATATGCCCAGCGGAATATGTTTGTATTGAATAGACCTTGGAATACAGACAGACAATATATAGCATCTATGGTTGACCTGTGTCGCCATATCAATTTTTTCGTGGCAATGAGCAGTGCCTTGACCTATACATGTACATGATGTACTGCCTGCAATTATTTTTTTATGCCATCAAACATCCTTTGTTTTTGTTATTTTATGGTGATTCTGAAGTTTGGGACATTTTCCCCACGGATAAACACATTCTACAACGTGTACGTTTTTTGTTATTCCGCATTCTGAACAAATAGTGTATAGTGTGATTGTGAAGCCGGCTTGAGCTCAATAAAAGTAAGAATTGAATACGAATATGATTTGTATCCAGAGCGTTTTATTCGACCAGTTCTCGACCATGCTGCTATCCCATAATGTGTCCCCTAATCTTGCACTAGAGGTCAATCTAATTGACTGAATTATGAATATTAATGAGGTCGGTAACGAAAGGACGGTAAAACGGACAAGGGTTTTCCAACTTACATGTGTTTTGCGTAAACTCTGTGAATTTTATGGGGCAATTTTATTTTAAAGGTAGGAAATGGAATCCCTTAAGCTTCATCTATATTATACCACCTTTCATTTGAATTTAAGTGTTTCGGTAATGTAATTACAACGTCTTAAGTAGATTATAATTTGGTAACGGAAGGACGGTAACGGAAGGACGAAAGGTTTACTCAATTATAGCATGAACAAAATGTTAACTCACACTAATTATACAAGTGAAACAAATCGCTGAAATGTGTAACTGAATGTGAAATCAACAATATGCAGACCTGGCATCAATAATTATACCCAAGAAACTATTGAGATAAAGATAGGTGCCTGCTAATTAATGTTAATAATTCACGAGCACAAGACTACTACAGAAATAGACTTTAAACCCATCACCTCAATCCTTAAAAGTTTAAATACACAGTATTTGAACACTTTAGTATATTGGTTACTTGTTCACCAACAACTTTTAATTATAATACAGGTAGGTTCAGTGGTTTACCTAAAGGGTGGGGGGCGACCAGCCTGTACATTTAAGTTAAAACTGTGACATCTACCGGTAGAACTGATGGCTCACAATCATCATGCTTTAAAAAAAATGTTTTAGGTGTTGCTTTTAATTGAACTCTAATGTTTGAAATCAAATTATAATGATTTAGAGTATTCACAAAAATTAAATTATAAACATCCAAACTGAAGTTGTTAACTTGAATTGTCAAAAATTGCACCTCACATGTCTTACACATGTAAATTGTATGAAAGTGCCCAATAGTACCGTTTTTTCTGCCATCTCATTTTGACTGAATTTGCTTCTTGAATGGCTTCACAGAAATTGTATCTTTCTCTATTGTCCATGAGTGGTGATGGCAGCAACTTTATGATTTGATTTTCTGCAACAACTCCATACATGTACATTGTACAAGTTGAACATATGCCTGTGCCATCCTTTGTAATGAACACCTTGCCCTGCTTATACCACCTTTGTGAAGGTGGGTCACATAAATGTCCTTTCAATGCTCATTATACATGCATGTAGTTGCAGTGATTTTCATTTTTCAAACATGAGCACAAATGTCGTAACATTTAATAAAAATAACATTTGTCCTTCCGTTACCGTCCTTCCGTTACCAGAGCTCGAATGTACAGAAGTGTCAGTTGTAATGTCATATTGAAGGTCTACCTAAACTTGCTTTGCACAATAACTTTCACTGCATTCATACTGCAAGTTTTAAAAATAAATTAAAAATATGTATTTTTCGGTAACGGAAGGACATTTTCGAAATATATTTTCGAAATATTAGAAGTCACTGAAGCAAAACTACGGAGGCCCGTTCGTGCCAGATTTTAAAAAATAAAAAAAATATTTTATAGCGAAATAACGCAATAGTTTTGCGAAATAACACAATAGTTTTGCAAAATAACGCAATACTATTGCGAAATAACGCAATTGTATTGCGAAATAACGCAATAAATGTACTGCGAATTAACGCAATAGTGTTGCGAAATAACACAATAGTTTTGCAAAATAACGCAATACTATTGCGAAATAACGCAATTGTATTGCGAAATAACGCAATAAATGTACTGCGAATTAACGCAATAGTGTTGCGAAATAACGCAATAGTATTGCGAAATGACCCAATTGTTTTGCGAGATAACGCAATACTTTTGCGAAATAACGCAATAGTATCGTGAAATAACGCAATAGTATTGCGAAATAACGCAATAGTTTTGCGAGATAACGCAATACTTATTGCGAAATAACGCAATACTTATTGCAAAATAACGCAATACTGTCATGTACAAACTTCACCCCGGATGTTCAGTTTGGCCTTTATTTGTCCATTTCGATGAAATGTTCTTGAAGTTCCGGTTCGTCATTGCGTTTTTATCCGTTGTGCTCTTGTCGTGGTACGGTTTTGCTTGAAAGGGCGGGGTTCTGAAAACCAGAAGGCCTATGTTTGATCTTTTCAAAAAACGTTACCATAATAGACATTTCTGCGGCATTTTTGCCGGGGGGGGTGGGGCCAACAAGTTTTTATCTTTTCACACCCACGTATTGAATCATGTGCGTTCTGATTTTTGTTAAACACAACCGACTCAAAATGGCCACCAAGCACGAACGCGTGCTGACAGAAGAGAACTGAATGATTCCCTCGCAACTACAAGTACTGCGTTTTACCCATGCACCTGAAAGAAACAAACTTTATAATGTTAATAATCACTTGAATTTAATGGTGCATCCACAGTGCATTCCTATTGTAACAATGCGGGGGAAATTGTACTGAGATAATGATACGTCTTGAGGAATGGTTGTTTGGGATGGTCGGGGGATGCATCAATAATACGCTAAACACCACGCTGAAGAAAACTAATACATTTAAACGAATGATAATTACATAAGAATGATTTTCCAACTTTAAAATGTTTTCCCCGCAATAACCCCCTCCCAAAATTGCATAACCGGTCCATTCAATTTTAACTGATAAAAGGATGCCTTGAATCAAGAATCACTAAAGCCGTATAGTGATATGAATTAGAAAAGTGTTTTTTAAGCTTGTTAAAGAACTGAACGAATTTTAAAAGTTTTTTAAAAAGAACTGTACTTTTAAGTCTCCGTTTGTTCTTGAAGCTAAAACGTGTTTTATGGGGGTCATTAGGCAGTGGTGGGTTATGGGGATGGTTGGGATGATTAACAATCATCTTCCGTCTGGAAAAATGCCAACTGGGTCGAAAAACCCAATGTTCTCTTAGATTCGTGAAATAGCAATCTGGTAATACAATCTCTAGTCACTGCTTTAGGTCTTTGGTCCTATTTATTACTTGTCCACCGCTAACCCCAAATCCAGGATCCGCCATGCAGGGTGGGTTTTATACACCATAAAAACTTTATCTGTCAGAAAATATGACGTGAAAATTTGCCTATAAGTAGGCCTAAAGTAGGCCGAAGTAGGCTTATAGGTTCAACCATTCGGACTCATGCATTTTTTTCTCAACAAACATTGGGTTTATTTAACAGAAACTATTGCGTTATTTCGCAATATTATTGCGTTATTTCGCAAAACTATTGCGTTATTTCGCAATAAGTATTGCGTTATTTCGCAATAAGTATTGCGTTATTTCGCAATAAGTATTGCGTTATTTCGCAATAAGTATTGCGGTATTTCGCAATACTATTGCGTTATTTCGCAATACTATTGTGTTATTTCGCAATACTATTGCGTTATTTCGCAATTCTATTGCGTTAATTTCGCAATACTATTGCCTATTTTGCAATACATTTATTGCGTTATTTCGCAATACTTTTGCGTTATTTCGCAATAGTATTGCGTTATTTTGCAATAGTATTGCCTTATTTCGCGAAACTATTCCGTTATTTCGCAAAACTATTCCGTTATTTCGCAATAAAAATATTTTTCACTTTTAAAATCTGGCACGAACGGGCCTCCGTACGCAAAACGTAAAAAAAAGTTTCAGTCAGTTTTTCATGACCTGTACTTTCTCATGACAGAAACTGATGGCATTAGTACATATTTTTGTGAGTGTATTGGTAGATACTTTAATATCACTAATAATCACATTTTTAGGATTAAAACAGGAATATTACGTAATCCTATTTGTTGGTATCGAAATGTATCAAAAATAAAATTCCGACTTCAAATCTTGAAAATATAGACGTTTAGCTTTCATTTGACGCCAAACTTGTTTATGTCACATGCATTTGAATTTTTTGGTGTCATGTCCACTTTGGTGTGGAATTGCCCATGAGATAAAATAAACATTAAGTGTGATTTTTTTCTCTCCCTCAATTAGGAACTGGTCTAAAGTCCATGCCCACACGTGGTTGTTCTCTCAAACTCTACTAAACTTGCAGCAATCTACAAATCGAGGCAAGATGAAAAGGGGCAGGGTGTTAACCCCGAAGCAGATGGAACGGGTGAGGGACCACCGGTACGTGGTGGAAGGGAGAACCCTTCTGGATCCTATCATGCAAGTGTTGTGGTGTCGGCTGTCTAGTATGATCCCACCAAGAATCAACTGCAATGTCATTACCATGGTTGGCTTAGCACTCAATATGACCAGCTTTACAATCCTTATGTGTTACTCCCCCACCACGACCGATGAGGTAAGCACTCTTCTCTATAATAGGACTCGGGGTCAGAGGTACTGGAACTAACAAGTTTTTAATTGACTAGAACATAAGTTAGTGCTACGCACTGAAGTGAATTATAAGCACATTGGGGGCTTGGCATCACTCATCCACTTAAACCTGCGAATAAACAGAAAACGTACTTTTGCATCTGAATGCAAAACACCTTTGCAGGTATTATCCTTTCCATACCCCCAGGCCCCACCTGATAACCCTTGCTTCACCACTATATGTGCATGTACATCTTTTGCAACACAGGAGATATTAAACGTGCGAGAAGTTTCTGGATAAACTTTTATACCTGAAATTATAAGCTCATTCTTCTTTGCGAAAGGCAACTTTGAAAGAAGCTCTCGAAAGAAAGATGCTCTCGTCAATCAGTCGAGTTGCCGGTTATAGATGTAATGGCGCCTCGCACGCGCTGCAGCCGCCAAGTTCTTTTATCGCGTCTCTGTGCATACCGTCAGAACAAATAGACTTCTTTCATCGCGTTCCCACTTGAATTGAAAAAGGTGGATCAAGATCCGGCATTTTGGTGTGATCGTTATCTTACCGCAACGAAACCGCAAGACGCTTTTCCACTTATGCTTGATCCACCTTTTCGTACGGAAATGTCGGGTCCGAAAGGTCACTGAGTTCGGAATTACGCGCGCTCTGTGGGAGCGCCATTGTTGCATGGTTGCATGCTAGGCCAGGATGGGTCAGTTTTCAAACAGCACTATCAGAATTCACCGACAAAAATTACGCGAATTCACCAACATACATCACGGGTCCGTAGATGATCCGTGCGTGCATAAATTAACAGGTGAAATCCAACAGGTCAGAGCCGCTCATTGTGTGACATCACGGCAGAAACCAATGCATCGATAAGGGATTCCCTGGTTCTGAAGCTTCTCATTGGTTAGAAACGGTCACATGATGTACTATGACATCATTTTCCAATTCTCTATAATCAATACTTTTTTCTATAATTAAATACAGATTTGTCACCTCCGTACGTACCGCGTTATCGGCACTATTCTCATCGAATACTCGTAAGCTTTTCCATGATTCTGTGCCAAAGTGAAGTCTTTTGGTGAGTGCGGACTCAGAGTCATTTATGGATGGAAAAATAAGTAAAATTTCACCAATGGAAAAGTTTTAGTAATGGACGAACACGCAACAAAAATAAGGCTTATATGTTCCATGATGACAGAGCCATGTCAGTACCGAGTTTAACTCACCGGGAACATTTCCCACATTGTCATTTATTTCAGTGGGAAATGTTGTCAGCCAAATTGTCAGCCAAAGATTGGCCAAAAAAAAGCCGGAACCTTTTTTAGAGCCTCTCTGCTCCTTCAATGTAGTTATTCTTCCTATTGCAGACATACTTGTCCACAAATAAAAGGAATGCAACATCACTATGCCGTCTGTGACAGATCCTGCAAGGACAGGAGCCCCTTGAAAATTGACTTTTTGATTTTCGCCTGTGGGAAAAAAAAAAAATCAAATTTGAGGGCTAATTCTGAAATGAGAAGAGACAGGCTAGTGCTGATGGTATAGATTCTGAAAGATTATGATTTATTTCAAAGCAATTGGCCTGAAACACCCTGTTAATTAACGTTCGCAACTCGCGAGTGCAAAAAAGTATGGCATTATCTTTGGAAGGCCACATCGCAGAAAACCTTATAAGGTTTTCTGAGATGTGGCCTTCCAAAGATAGGATGCCTAGGAGTTGTAGCCTAAAGTTTGCATATGCAGGAAGAAAGCAGAATGATTTTTGTTCTATTGAACTACAGGAGACAGTATACATTTGATGCACAAACAACACTTACCACAACTCATTGTCAGTGTTGGTGAATGGCCCCCAAATGGGAGGGCCCCCACATCCTGTTTCAAAGTACTCTCAGTCATGAGTCATGGAAAAAGATGGTTTTGGATAGCAACCTGTTAAATAATTAGTACTGTCGCTATGTGATATGAAATGCGTATATTGTG